>CM048822.1:32783749-33103702 GCA_026586065.1 Dioscorea zingiberensis | reverse complement strand
GGATCTAGAAGATGAAAAGAGAGAAAGAAGGCGCTGTCGTTGGATCTAGAGGCGGAAGGCGAGGAAGATGCGTGATGGTGGTGGTGTGGAAGATAAACTTAGGGTTCTCACTGACCTTCACCAGGAATTCTCCCTTGTTCCTCACACTCAAGGGAGGACTGGGAACCTTAAGTAAACAGAGCGCACAAATTGTTTTCTCTATCCTCATCATATAGCTGCCTCTATTACATTACACAAAGGGCATATATATAGGCAATAGTCAGCAAAACCCTACCTCTAATGATTCAAAAATAAAACAACAACAACAACAACTAAGTTTTCATAATCCCACTAGATGGGGTCGGCTATATGGATTCTTTGTCTTCATGTTGCCCTCCCTCAAATATGAAATAAAAAATAAAATGAAAATGAAATTTGAAATAAACTGAAATAAAGTGAAATAAAATTAAAATAAAAATACATCAAATAAATAATAATAACAACAAATAATTCATGAGAGATTAGGACGCTAAGAATGGTAATGTAAAGATCCCCTGCGTACAAACAAAATGCTTTTCGCACGCTAATGGAACCCGAAAACCTTTTAGCACGAATTTATCGTAATCCTATACTAAAGCGTGTACTCTGGCTTATATGAATTTTTGTCTCCATGTTGCGTTCATTGTCAAAAGCAAGATCCTACTCAATATCTAACATACTGCAGCGCCTTGCATACACCACCCCTCCACGTGAATCTGGTAGGCTTCATCTCTACCCTCTTCTTACCTTCTACAACTAAACTATCACATTTTCGCAGACCTGAGCACCCTGTGTCTCCTGCTGCACGCATTTGTCCTAAATCCATTTTAAACGCCTTCTCAGTGATTTTATCTTCAATTACGCTGCAACATGCACTCCTGGGCTTGACTTGCTCTCATTTTAATCTCAGCCCAATCTGTACACGACCACCTCATGTACCATCTTAACATCCTTATTTTTCGCCATTATGATCTATCTTTGCACGTGACATGAATTTGAATCCTTAATTAATGGCCTTCAACACTCGCCTCCCCAGATACTCAGCGCAAGGCTTGGCCTAATCAGCTGGCCCTATAAAATTTTTTCCTTTATCCGGCTCTTTGTTATAGGCATCTTTTTATCACATAACATCCCTCAGCAAGACTTCTCCATTTCCAAACTATCCAAATTTTAACACTTTTCTACGGGTTACATCTTCTATTCTAATCATCCCATCATCCCCTTTAAAATTCAACCTTAAATACCTAAAATTGTTAACCTTAGGCGGTGACTTCACCATCCCTCCTTTGGGGTTTAATCTTCCCTCCGGCCATTTCTCATAACTTCTAGACTAAAAAATTACAAAGGCATATATTCCTTTTACTTCTACTTGTAACCTAAAGCCTTCCTTTGTGCACTTTCGTAAAGCGTTTCCTCTGCATAATTCTAGCCTTTTCTTGATTTACTCCATCTCTTCTAAAGGTCCCATCCACTAAGACATAAATACATCATCATCCAAGTAAAACAACAACATACACCATGGGACATACGCCATCTTGGATACAAATCTAAGTTAATTCATCCATTTACTAGGAGTAAACACAAGTGTGGGGCTTAAGGCTACCGTACCTCTCGATGGTAGACCCTTAATCTGCTATAGGAAACTCCCTCCGTATCGCTTCTCCCTACCGTTTCCCTACACTGTAGTAATCGCTTCCTGGCATACATATCCTTAATAATATTTATATATGGTTTTGTACATGTAATGTTTTTCCTCTCCAATACCGTAATTAAAAGGACTTCGTACATCTTGCTACCCTATCATCATAGCTTTCTCCAGTACAATAAAAACTATAAGGCTAAGCATCCTCCTTCTCTTTTCTCCTCTGTCAGATTCTCCATCAAAATTAAAAGATGCCGAAAAATAAAAAAGCTGTAGGTAATGTAAGCCCTACATCCAACGGTGTCCAAAAAATAAAAAGATTCTGAAAATAAGATAATTAGGCTCTAGAAGAGCCAATCGGACACGTGTGCCTTCTTTGTTCATCTATTCTCCTGATAATAGCTGCCCAAATAAGCAAGCATCGCATGTCCAAATCATCAAATAAGCTTATGACTCCTTGCAATAGTCCAGATTTCAGATAAATGTGTAGCCATATTCTAAATTAAAGAAGTTGTGCTGGTTGTGTACTTCTTCATTGTCATTTAGTGTGCACTTTCTGGTTGGAGAGGTACACATATATACCATGGTGTGTGAAGTTTTTCCATTTTATAAATGCTAGGGTTGGAAATTTTTGAAAATGCACTAACAATTTGTTTTTTACCATGTTTAGAGAGGAGGTTTTCAATTCTGTCATATTGAGTTTTGTGTAACTTTACATTTCAAGGGAAAAGAATAGGTCCTATAACAAAAGGCTCAGCGGAGATTGTATAGGCCTCCTGAACAAGAAATCACTTGTTTTCTTATCCAAGCTAACAAGCAAATTAGATTCCACCTGTTGTATCTCAGGCAGCAGCAGAACAGAACAATGATACCTGTGTGAGGTCCTAGGAAAATGGGAAATCTGAGAAATAGAACTCCATGGTACGCAAGGAGAGAGGGATATTATCAGTCGAGACTGAGGCTGTACCAGAATGTGCATCTGGTGCCTTATTAGTTAGTAGTGTGGGGCTTTGAGCTGCCCTCATGCATGCTAAGATGGATTTTTCAGGGACTGGAAGGTGGTTTCATTTTGTGGATGTTTAATGTCTAGGGTTAGGGTGAGAGTAAAAGAAAAGATGATTAGTAAAAGATTGGAAAAGAGGTGAGAAAGTAAAAGCATGATAAAAGCAAGAGGAGGAGATAGGTATGTATATATAGGGTTGATCTTTCTGTGACACATTTCCTAGCAGTTTGGGAAAGCATATATACTACGACAAGTATATTTCACTCTTTACCACCATTAAGCTAGTCTCTTGAAGGGATAATCAATATGTTTAGATATTTCCATTTTAAATCTATTGTAACTCTGTGTAGGCCAAGTCATGCGTTTATATATGGCTATTTATTCTTTTTGGATTTCTTTTTAGCTTCTTACATTTTCTCATATTCTTAGGTAATTATATGGCCATGTTCAAAAGCATTGCAAATGTGTCCCATTTTTACTATTTTATGATTCTAAATTATAGTCTTCCCTTCTATGTTAATCCATTTCCTTCTTTTCTTTGCATCTTTTGTGAAGAACATGCCTCTTTTGTGATCACTGCTTATATTATATTCTTGAGCATGTTCCTTGTGTTTAGTATGTTTCACATCTCTACAGATGCTATAGTTTGCCTAAGTATTTTCATACAAGCAAATTGTTCTTGCTAAAATCAGTTTGTGTGGGCTGTACATATTCTACCTACTTATATATGGTAACTTTTCATTCATTGAAAAAACAGCTTCTACTTCTCTTGGAAACTTGAGTAAAAATGTCACTTCGAAATATATTTTTCTTAATGTTAAATGAATTTCCTTTTTTTGTCATTTCCAGGGCCTATGAACACATTACAGTTCTTGTCTTCATTATAGAGAAGTGGCTGAGGTTTGTTACCAACCTTTATATTGACTTTTAAATCCTTAAAATGCCACAAAATGGTAATGAGTGAAGTGTGTAAGCTGTGTGATAAGGAAATCCATTTCCTTTATCAAGAAGGCCTGTTCTTTCGATTGCTTTCTCTCACCAAAAAACCCTGCCAATTCATGAAGTTGTAATGTATTCATTCCCTTGAACTTTCCAAACATAGTAAGAATGTGTTCTTTTTCGTAATTTGGAGTTAAAATTACTAATTTGAACTCTTGTAACCTATAGGTTTTATTTAGCACGGACATGGTTGTTACTCGTTCAATAGTGATACGCCCTAAAACACACAAAAGTTTGGAGATCAAGATGTTCTGCAATAGGGTAATTTTATTTGTATGTTCCAACTGTATATATATATAAAATGAACAAAAAGAAATTACAAATTCATTCCTATATTAATGGGTGAAAATAAAATATGCACTCAAAATGAGGAAATTAACTTCAAGGAATTCCTATTGACTCCAATCTAAAATACAAATGCAAAATAATGCCACGTTCTCTTAAGAATTTCCCCCTAATTTAGATATATTTAATGATCTTAGCATTTCCAGAGGGAAGGTGATAATGATTTTTCTTGCAAGATTTGCCCTCTCCCTTGTTCTATTCATCTTCTTTGTCTTTGGAGTAAACTAAACCTCTACTAAATCTTATGTTTCACTTAATCTCGGGTATCTTGAACTTTAGAGTGAAAAGAACCAGGCAAAAGAAAATGATTTGTCTCATAACCCAAAGGGATGGTTTGCAAGTATTTCTTTTGGAGAAAGTAATGTATATTGGCTGGGTGTGGACGATTAGGTATGACCAGCTAAATAATCTCTTTTTAAACCACCAGTGCAAGGTTTCTTTTTAATGTGCAAGAATTGGTAATGGATTTTAGTTATATTGCTGATGTGGAACTCTGTGATGATTTCCCTCTTTACAAAATTATATATTTGTTGCAGGGAAGATATATTTCCAGTAACACTAATCTCAAACGCTCTCCAGAATCTTCCATACCTCAGAGTGCGTCAGCAATCGTAGCTACAATTTTACTGCTCAATCTCAGGATCTACTAACGAAAGTTGTTTGGAACCATACATCAGAGTTATGCCAGTCCAGTATCGGCTAGTTGAAGAAGTTAGTTCCGCAAGTTTGTGCTTGAAAATTTGAGAGAAAAACTGCAAGAGTAAGCATTGGTTGGATCAGAAAATCATAATTCAACATCACAGTCAGAGGTTAATTTAGCTCTTCGAAAAGCTCGCAGAGCAAATTGCTAAGTTTGGATAATGATGAGGGTTCCATCTACTTTGAAGAAAAGCTGCCTCCGCTCTGCATTTCTCAGGACCAAGGATCAGAGCAGAACTTAGGAGCTCCTGATTATGAAAATCCAAGGGGGTCGAAATGTCAGGATTCACCTGGTAAATCTCCTCTCTATGAGTATAATTACAGGCATACAGTCTCATGATCAAGCTTGAAGAGGTTGGGAAGCAAGCGTGGCTACAGTATGCCTTGCCCATATGCACTTCTATTTCCTGCAGGTAGTAATTTGTCTCTGCATTGATCTTTGCAGATTCCAAACTTTTCAGTCTCTCATACATTTCATTCTTTTTCTTTTACTGGATATGACTAATTGTAGATCAGCTCTAATTTTCATTTGTTACTTGGATGGATACTCTTACCAAGTAGGATTATTTACCAAGCGCTAGGCAGTTTTTTCTAAAAGCAAGGGCAGCTTGGTGCTACAAAGCTCCCGATTAAAAGTATGGGTCCGCAAGTGGCTGAATTCCACTAGGCAGTTTTTCTTGTTGAAGGAATTAAATATACTTGTACTACCGATAAAATCCTTCCTCATTATGCTTTCTAGTGAAGTTTATGCTTGATAAGGTAAACATTAAGTGTCAATAATTAATGTTTGCTATGTTATTGGAAGTGATGTCCTGTGCTAAGATGCTTTTGTAATTGCTTTTTGTGCTTGTATGTTTATGTGGATGCTACAAATATGTTTTTTTCTATTCTATTGATTATCTTCCAAACGCTTTTGATACATTTTTTCTTTTTTTAATACCCTATTATAGTCCTGCAGGTGACACTGATAGTGAGAAGCAACTAAATCAATCAGTAAGTCCGCTTACAGTACTGATAGCAGAGAACCGCCTTTGAACTATATGATGAACCTAAGTTCTAATTCAGCAGTGATGGGTGCTTCTGGAAGAATTAATTCATTTAATCCTCTGGTGGTGTTCCTGAATCCATAAACTGTAGGGCATATGCATCGGAACAGGCTTAAATGCTGGAGATGTGAGGTTTTTCACCATATTATGTCCTTATTTTTAGTGATCTAGATGTGCTTAGGTTTTTCTTTTCTCCTCCATTTCTTCTTTTTTATTTCTTTTCCTATGCTCATAGCTAAGATAGCTTTACCTCAGTCAAATATCAGATGTGGGATGTTCTTGTTATCTCAGTGGTATTTATATTTCATGATCACAGAGTTGGTTTTCTTTTATGATATTTCCTGTCATCAAAATATATGTTGATCTTCTCTGGTTTATTTTAGTTTTTATTGTAGGTGCACTATATGTACATTAACCCTATCTCTTGTTTAGATGGAAATGTTGTTTTGCTTTTCTTAAACCTGCCATTTCCTGTTGTTTAGATTGTTTTCCTCTTTCATGAAAGGTGTAGAAGTGCTGATCCATATTATTTTTCAGGATACACCTTTGTCTTTAGAACGGAAAAGACCATCTATAGCATTGAATGAACCATCAGAAATGCTATCTTTGGGATCAGCTAGATGGTGAAGGAGATAGTGCAGTAAATTTGACTAATGGCCAGCAAATTTCTGAGGAAGAATTGAGTTTACAGTTATCAGCAACCAGAATGTTTCTGTTGGCCTGATTCACCTCTTCCAAGTAGTTGAAAACCTTTAGACTATACTGGTGAAACTACTGATCCTGAAGCAGGGTTCAGCATGATGCTCCAAAAGAGAACGGCACTGGTTGGGCAGGATCTGTAACTTCAGCTGTTGAACATAGCACATATTCTCCAAACAATTCAGAGATGTGGTTTGATCAAAGTCAATTTGGAAACCTGCTTGTTGCAGATTCAAGTTTGGCAGTAGCAATAGAAACAAAGGTTTAGCATTCGTGAAATCTCTCCAGAATGGGCATTTATCTCTGAGAGAACCAAGGTACTCTCTAGAGTTACATTCACAATTTGATATTTTGTTGATGGGTTTAACTTTTGATGCTAGTTTGCAACTATATCTAACATGATGTTAGCATGGATAGGATATACTAATGGAACTAGTCAAATAATGGCCGCAATGTGCAGAATTCTTCACAGTATTTAACTTGATGATCATCTTATAGTTTATTTCATTTTTTTTTTCCAGAGTTCTTTATTGAATACCAACTAAATTTCATCACTCATGCTTATCTAGAGGTTCTATTGTGCATTTTTTTTAAAATTTTTTTTATTATATTATGTTTGAACTTAAGTTCATAGTCTATGTCTTAAATAGGATGAACATAATACACAAACAAATGAACCATTTCTGGGGAATAGCTTTCTCTTTGAGTGTTTCAATGAGGTGTTAATATCTATCTTCCCTAAACTGCTAAGCATAAATAATGGGAAGTTATATTGTCAGAGGAAGGGCCAGGTTTTTCATGTGTTTCTGGAGTTACCTTGCTCCATTTAAGCAACATTTTATACAAGTTGTCCTCTCTTTATTCAATTATCAGTCTGTTGCTCACGTCCTATTATGACCGTAATTAATTGAACATATAGTGATACCAAGATGGTTAAGTTTCCATTGATCTCCTGATATATGCTTATAGGTCTACTGCATTTATACTTTTTTCCATTGATTTGTCATAATCCATGCCCTAGGTTTCCTTTTCCTTCATATTATTGGAGACTTATTTCATTTTCCTTATTGTTGTTTTGATACTTCGAACTTCTGTCGCACAAATGATTAATGCTTGATTTGTTTTAGTTCAGACTTCTTGTTAGTGTCTTCCTCTCATTTTTGTTTAAGTTAAATTTCACAAAGAAAGACTCTTCTGCCTCTTCCATGATATTAGAATTTTCTTATGTTATATTTAATAGAGGAGTTGCTTTGATGTCGATACATTCATAATTCAAAGTTTAGTGTTGACAACCAGAACACATGCTGCAGGTTATTATTACAGGAGACTTTCTATGCAATCCTTCAGAGTGTTCTTGGGCAGTTATGTTTGGTGACACTGAAGTTCCTGCAGAAATTGTTCAAGAAGGTGTTCTCCTCTGCTACACACCTCTTCATAGAACAGAGAAGGTCACCATGTGTATCACATGTGGCAATAGAGAACCCTGCAGTGAAGTAAGGGATTTTCACTCATTTCAAACCCAAGTGCCTTCAACCCTCAAAGCCACTTCAGAACTGACAGATTCAGGAAAAGATTTTCAGGAACTTATTTTACTTGTTAAATTTGTAAATATGTTATTATGTAGTTCTGGTAGTACAGCAACTCCTATTGTGGATCTTGGTACAGAAGTTGAACCTTTCAGATACATTAAACTAACTGATGACATGCCAGAGCTGTATAAGTCACCCCTGTTTAGTGGTGAAAAATCAGTCAGCTACCATGGATTTGATTCTGCAAGAACTTTTAAAGGATAAGTTGGACCATTGGTTGTTATCTAGATGGCAAGGAAAATGAAAGCACAAATTGTCTGCTGTCCAAACAAGAACAAGGCATTATTCACATAATTTCTGGTTTGGGATATGAATGGGCCTTAAACCCAATCCTCAATTCTGGTGTTGGCATAAATTTTCGTGACACGAATGGGTGGACCGCCTCTTCACTGGCTGCGCTCGAAGGTAAGTAATGTTTTCTCTATTCGGGTTCACATTAATCTCCCTGTTAAGAAAACCAGTTAATAGGCTTTCAGACCTTGAGAAACCTAGAAATAGCACAAAATTTTCTTTCAAGTATGCGTGGAACCATTAAATAGTCATGATTTCTGGATGAAATTCGGCCATATAGAGAGAAAATGGTGATTGCGCTGCTTACTGCGGGTGCATCAGCTGGAGCAGTGACAGATCCCACTGGCAAGCAAGACCCAGCTGGAAAAATCCAGCTGCTATTGCTGCTGCCTGTGGTCACAAAGGTCTTGCAGGATACCTTTCAGAAGTTGCCTTAACAAGTCATCTTTCTTCACTCATTCTTGAAAAAAGTGGAATTGTTGAAGGGTCCACTGAAGTTGGGGGAGAAAGACCAGTAAAGAGCATGCCCCAGAAAAGTGTTCAAATGAATATTGGTGGTACAGAAGCTCAGCTTTCGCTTAAAGATACTTTGGAAGCTATTAGAAATTCTGCTCAAGCTGCTGCACGCATACAATCTGCTTTTCGTGCTCACTCTTTCAGGAAAAGACAACAGAAAGCGGCTTTAAGTCAGGATGAATATGGCATGACCCAAGAGGAAATACATAGCCTTTCAGCTGCATCAAAGTTTCACAAGACCTTCCATAGTGCCCGTGATCAAAACTTTGATAAAGCTGCTCTGTCTATCTGCAAAAGAAGTATCGAGGCTGGAAAGGGCGCAAGGACTTCCTAAATTTACGTCAAAATGTTGTGAAGATACAGGTATTTAAAGCTTATGTTTGCCCAAATATATGGTTATCTCATTTTTGATATGCTTGTGATTGCTTAACTACATCTGAAACATGTCGAAGCACATGAACTACTTATGTGGAGAAATGGGAACCCAAGAAATACAGTAGGACCTTCAATTTTTAGACATGAACTACTTGGAAGTTTGTCAAACAGATGCTATAGGATATTTGACCTGTAAATCCTATATTTATCAAAACAAAGATATACTCGGAAAAATTAATCTCTTACAATTGTTAATCTCATATTTGTTATTTTCTGTTGTAGGCTTATGTGAGAGGTCATCAGGTGAGAAAGAAGTACAAGAAGGTCCTTTGGACAGTTAGTATTGTAGAGAAGGCCATTTTGGCGCTGGGCGTAGGAAAGGTGCTGGTTTAAGAGGGTTTCGAGCTGAATCTGACTCGATAGATGAGAATGATGATGAAGACATAGCGAAGGAGTTTCGCAAGCAAAAAGTTGATGCAGTTCTGGATGAGGCTTTCTCAAGGGTGCAATCCATGGTAGACTTTCCAGAGGCGCAGCAGCAGTACCGCCGCTTGCTTGAAAGTTATCGCCAAGCGAAGGTATCAACTTTAGCTACATTTATATTTTTTCTGGTTATTATTTGCAGAAAGAAATATTCAGTTTATTTCTTTACAAAATTACAACTTTGAAGTAGGGGATCTACTTGGACAGCAAACTTCCTGTTTATTTGTGATTCTAATTATGTAGGCTGAGGCCGAATTAAGTTATGCAGTTGAAACGGCAAGAGGGTTTCAAGACAATATCTTGATTTTGGAAGATGATAACTTTCATTTGTACCAGCAGTTCAAATAGGAAAAGAATCTGACTCGCCTTGGATCGTCACCAGTCCTTGAGTTCATTTCATGATTGGAATTTGTAGCATGTGATTTCTACATAATGTTGCTCTCCATTGTTTTTCTTCACCTTTTTCAATGTAAATTCTTGTTCTGTCTGGTGTATATTAGTTTGATAGAAGCAGATGTGGCGTGTTTTATAGTGAAAATAGATCAGGAAACAGAAGCGATGTGTTAAGGCTTGAGACTTGAACTTGGTACAAAAGGGCAAAGTAACATTAAATCTATGTTAATGTGTAAAGGCTTCATTGCGTACCATTGTACATAGTGAATGGCATAATGTTATTGTTAACTCTTGCATCTGTTGTCTGCTGTTGTTTTTCTTTTTATTTTTTTATTTTATAAAACTGTTGAAACTACATTCATTGAATATCAAAGAAGGTTCCTAGATTTTTGGTTCGTAGTGAGATGAGAAATACAAATGGCGAAAACAACAACATGATCGGAGTGGGAAGAAGACAACACCCTTCACGCATTGTGTGATTGTTAGCCACAGCCAGTGCTTTACAATTCTATGTTTATAATATATTGTTTTGAGGGATATGTATATACAGAATCCTGAAAATAAACACAATCCTTTATCTATACCTCTATTAATTTGAGACCTCACACTATGTCATTGGATGCCCACTTCTCTTTCCGGCGAAAATACAAAACAAACAACCCTCAATTTTTTAACAAATAGAGAAAGAGCTCTCAGTTTTTTTTTTTCCTTAAACCTATCAATTCATTTAATTTTTTTTACTTTACTATTTCCTAAACTATTCCTCTTTCAAATGAACAATTTTATTAAAACCTCAAACAATTAACAATTACATACAATTCGAATCAATCAGCAATTCAAACAATTCTTACTACACAAGTAATTCTGACATAAGAATGAATACATAATCAACAAAAAATATGAACCATTACATACAAGATATGAATAATTACACATTTATACAAAGGTAAATTATCATAGTAATTTTTTTTTTTGTTGATAAAAGTGGATAAACCACATTTGTTTATTTATTACAGTAAAAAGGTACATAATCGTAATTGGGGTTACATGTTGCTTAGGACCCCGGGGTAATGGTGTCTCTTTAAAGTTATCGCCTTCATCCTCGCTTGGTGACGAACCTTGTTGGTGAAAGTGAGATTCTCTCGACGATGGATTCCATCGACACTTTAGCTTTGGCTTCTTGGAGTGCATGAGGTTGCATCAAATCAAGACAACAATAAAAAGTTGATCCTTCGGATTATTCCCCTAAAAACACGCTTTTCCACGTAAGCATCTTTTGGTTCCTTCGGGCCAGTGCTTTAGGTGATAGACATCACCACAAGGTTCCACCCAATTTGAGCTTGTTTTTAAGCTTTTTACACATATGATTAACTCCTCATAGATCTTGTATCATTTTGGGGATGGTTCCCAAACCGCGTTACTCGAAAGCAATAGTACTCCCATATTTTGAGTTTCAAAGGTAGCTTGATGAGGAGGTGTTATGTTGTCTTTCTTGTCAGCCTCATTGCACATATAACACATTGTCCTGAAAGTGTCCTTCCAAAGATCTTTTGCAAAGTTGTCCAAAATAAGTAATTTGTTATCTCAAAGTGAGCCATGCAAACAATTTGATCTTCTTGGGGCATGGTAGTTTCCAAAATCCCTTTGATTGAAAGGTATCTCATCCCCCCTGCCCCCTCCACATCAATTACGAGACATGGGTATAGAGTGAAGTGGGGGCTTGCCCTCCAATCCATTTGTCATTCCAAAGGTTGGCTGAATCCTCTTTCTAGCTGTAACTTTGATGCCCATTTCAAAGGTCCTCCAGTGTAGAGTGATTCCTTTCCAAAAGTAGGTGGCTCGTGCCTTCGGTCTTTTGTAGGGGGAGGAATTCTTGAAGTAGTTGTGGTGAATGATTTTGCTACAAATTTTGATCTTTCCATTGATTATTCTCCACCACTATTTCACTCATGACTATATTAAAGTAGTATAGGTCGATGATCCCCTAGCCACCATGCTCTCTTGGTCTATAGAGCCTCTTCTAGCATACTATTTAGCCCTGCTTTTACTCTTTTAGATCCGCCTCTTGCGTAGAAAGTCTTATATCATAAGGTATTGATGCGGTTTATGACCCATTATGGTATTTTGTATATAGTTGGCCAGTAGTTGGGAATTATGGAGGGGACTGAAATGATCAGGGTGATTCTCCTGCCCAAGGAGAGCTGCTTAGCTTTCTAGGTCCCAATTCTTCTTTTGACCTTATCGATGAGTAGTAGCCAGTCCTCGTTTCTTGGCCTTGCCCTTGATAGTGGGATCCCAAAGTATTTGAAAGGAAATCTTTCAATCTTATAGGTGAGGATTCCTGCCATTGTTTCTAGTGAATATGCATTTGCCCTTATTGGCATGAGTGAGCTTTTGTGGTAACTGATGTGGAGCCCAGATATCCCTTCGTGGATATAGAAGATAAGTTTTAGTGTTCTAAGGTATTCCACTTCTCCTGTACTGAGAACAAGTAGGTCATCCACATATTATAGAGATATTATTTCTTTTGCAAGTGGTCCTTCTCTGTATTGAATTCCTCTAAATATATTTGCCCTGTTTGTCGCGGTTTCATTTCATTGAAGACATCAGTCGCAATTACAAAGAGTAAGAAGATAGGGGATCTCCTTGCCTTAGGCCCCTTCGGTGTCTCACATACCCTTTGGGCGTACCATTAATGAGGATTTTTGATTTTGATATTTTGAGTATTTCCCGAATCCATGAGACCTACTTGTGGTCGAACCCATGTGCATAAAGCATCTCCATCAGGAAGTCCCAATCGACCATATCGTATGCTTTCTTGAAATTGACTTTGAGCAAGACTCCATTTTGGTTGCCAGTTTTCATTTTGTGAATTAATTCTTATTCAACCACTATATTGTCTTGGATACATCGCCCCTTGATAAATTTTGTATGCGATTCGTCGACAAGCTTATGGATCACTGATTGTAAGCTATTTGCCATCACTTTTGTGATGATTTTCATTGAACAATTAATGAGACTTATTGGGTGGTAACCTTTGATTTTTACCAGTGTTTATGTTTTGGGGACGAGGAGGATGTGTGCCCAGTTTAGACTTTCAAACTGAAAACACATGTTATAGAAATCGGTGAAAAGCTGCAAAATGTCATGCTTCATAAATTCCTACCCTTGTTGTTGGTAGATTGATATGGGGAAGCCATTTGGCCACGAGGCCTTTTTAGGGTTTAGTTCCTTGATGGCTTGTTTGATTTCTCCTTCGTTGAATGATTCCTCCAAATGTTCCAGATTTATGTTGGGTTTGTAGAAAAATATTTGGCTCTAGTTTAGAGAGTAGCGTATCTCCTGTGCTTATCCGAGTTTCTCTTTAAAGTGAGCAGTTATAGCGGTTGATATCTCCTTCTCGGTAGTAAGAGTGATCGTGATGTTCTATTTTATGTATCCAATTTCTACATCTTCTTTGGTTTGCCATGATGTGGAAGAATTTAGCGTTGTTACCCCTTCTCTTAACTATATAATTCTGGAGCATTGTCTCCATTGCTCTTCTTCCATTATGAAGATATCTTCATATGCCCTCTAGGATGCTAAATACTCTAGTGATTCCTCCTGTAGGAGGTCTTTTGTTTCTTATAGAATGTCTAAAGCTTCCATATTTCCCAGTAGTTGTTCTATTTCATCTGATGGAGTTTTTATTATTGTTCTTGTTCCATTTCCTCAATTGCTTACTTAAAGAGAGTTATCTTCTTGGCGATGACGACTGCTTTATTTCATGAAAAGTTGGTTATCTTTCCACCTATCATTTGGAGTTTGGTTTCTTGTAGGCAGAAGACGTCCACTTTGTGGAGATGTAGGTAGTCTCTTACAAGGAACCATTTTTTCCACTTTCCTAATCCCCTTACGTTCCAAGAGATGATCTTCATTAATTTACTAATTTTGATCCTTACTCGTGTCCTTTCTTAAGGGACTTAGCTACTCCCCTTGGAGTATGCGTCTGCTTCTAAATTTGATATGTGGGAAAGATATGTAGTCAGATCATCCCCTGTATGCTCTAGGTCCACTCCCACCGTTTAGGCGCCCAAGATTATTTCCCTATCAGGCCAATCAAAAAAAGTCAGGGGAATAGGGAAAAGGATAGAGTTTGTACCTTGTGGGTCAATTTGGTCCATTCGCCATTTAGTGATCGATGTCTCCTTGGTTATTTCCTGGTTGGCATGTGGTTGGTGTCCCTTGCTTTACTTTCCTAGGCTTATCTCTTGGCCTTGGTGGGGAATGCAACTATTGTTTTCTCAACTTGGGTATCTCTTACCCTTGGGGGTATTCTTGTTATTTCCTATGTTTGTTTTTTCCTCTTTTTTTGATAATAGCTCCCACTCGGCATCAATTACCAGATTCAAAGATCCCCTAATGAATCTAAGGGACATTTTACTCAAATTAATGTTTAAGCCTCATCAATCGCCTAAGTTTTGTTCTTATTGTTGTTTCCATGTTTTCTACCCTTTTTATCTAGATTATGTCCCCCTAATCTAATTGTTAATATGATAATTTTGGTGACTTAGATGATCATTAGGGGTCATGTGGTTAAACTGGCTTACTAGGCCTTTAATTCCTTCATAAGCTAGCATTAATGGACCTCTTTGATGGGCCAAATTCAATACAGAGCTGATTTGAATGTTATCGGGGTTTTTGGTCCAATTTTAATTTTCACTTCTGTATGCTGGAAGGCCTCAAGAGCAAAAAGAAAAGCAATTCAAAGGTCAATTAAGGCTATTTGAGGACATAATGGAGGTATTTCGGGGGAAAGAAGACTTTTGAAGCTGTTTCAAGGCGCAAAAACATCAATTTTAGAAGCTACGAAGGACCTATGAATGCTCCCATACATTATGAAGAAGTTCCACGAATATTTGGAGTCGAAACAAAATTTTTTGGACCCTCCAGAGAGGCACATGGGCAAGCAATGCGGCCAAAAATGCTGTAGCTACAGTAATTTCAGGATGCACTGTAGCTATAATAAAAACAGGAATTACTGTTTACTAGCACGCACCCGCATAGTGCCCCATATAGTAAAGCTGTAGTAATTTCAACAAAGTGCATATATACCACGTACATCGGACACGCACCACTGGCGCTTACCATAAAGGCGTATTTGGGGCCCATTTTCATGGTTTTTTAGCTCCTGATTTGACCAACATTGCACTCCACCCACGTGTCATATACTTCTCTATTATTGCAAACCCTATAAATACTAAGGTTTTAGGGTTTTGGAGACATCTCTTTGGCCTTTTGCCACCTTTTTGGGCCACTTGCGCATCTTGGAGTTCATTGATGACAAGGGTTTGAAGGGATCCTCTTGGGAGATAGGTAGGGTTTGAAGGGAGAGTCTTCATCAATCCATACACACCGCAATCGGTGGAGGGAACATTGGAGGGAGGTTTATTTGTGTTTATTTTTATGTTTCCTCATCTTATTGTATTGGATTTGAGTTCCCCTTTCATTGGGAACTAATATGTAGGTATTTAGGCATGATGACCTTCGGGTTAATGTTTAACTTTGATGTTGGATGTTAATGTTTATTTAGTTGGTTTATGTTTTGAGATCTATTGAGAATACTTTATTGTTATTGAATTTCTACGTTGTGACAACCCGGAGATTCAATAGGATTCATATGAGGCCGCGAGCTTAGCGTCTCTTAAGTGATAGAATACCCCTCACAAAGAGGATTGTAGGTGCAATCGGAGAGATGCGGTCACTACGAAGAGCGACTCTTTCATATGCCTTGTTCCCATAATCCTTCAAGAAGTAGATTCCCTAGAACATCATCCTGAAGGTACTAAGTTAGTAATTCGCCTCGAGATAGGGAGTGAAAGCACAATAGGAATCCTTGGTCCAAACTATTGCAACTATTGACATTAATATCCCTTGTCTATCTTTAGGAAAACTCGAGGGAGATTCATTGCCCGAATACCCCCTTCATATGATTGATTTACCGCAAGCTTCAATCCTATAATTAGTAATATCCAATTTTTAGGTTTTCTTAGTTTTAGTATTTAGATCAACACATGACCAACCAATTTTTGATTAGACTAGATAATAGACAATTAGTTAGCACTAGTATTTCTCGGTCTCCATGTGTTCTAGATCCCACTCTTTTATAGTCCACTTTATTACTTAACATGACCCGTGCACTTGTGGTTGTAAAGCGTAAGCATTAGGTTCTAATCATAGCCTCTCATTTGTACCGTAGGGTCCTACCTTCACTACGTGGGTGTGTGTCTAGTTGGTTGGTCTTGGCTTCCGTTAGCATAAGTGTGGGTGTGAGTTGTGTGCACTTCTCCTAGGGCCTATTCTGCATTAAGATGTCTCACTGAGATTCGTTAGTGCTTGGTGATTTGTAAAGCCACCTTAGCGCTTTACATCGCTAACTGGCTCGTCCCCACGCCACCGGTGTGCTCAAAGGCGATAATATGATTTTCCATGTATCGCGTGCTCTCCCGCTTCCATCTCGGCTCCATCTTTTGTGGTATGTGTTCCATCGACGTGGGAGTAAGTTGCTCTATTAGCGATCCCTATCACCTCGCTACCACCTATGAGGGAGAGAAAAGTGGTTGGTCTGGCTGCACTCGCCTCCATCATGGGCTAGTAGCAAGATCATTAACATGCCGGCAGGGTTTACTTAGCCTCAATGCTCCATCCGGGTCATTATTGTGATCGTTGGAATGTAGGAAGTGCTTGATCGGTCCCTGTTGTCCTAGGTTTGGTGCCCTTCTTCCTTGATTGAGAATCTGATCAACGATCTTCGCTAGGGTCTCTCTAATGATCGCTCCCAGTCCCTGACTACAACTTTTCCTTCCTTTTCTCATGTTAGGCGGTCGTTTTCCCTTCGTTGGGGCTTTGCTAGTGCTCCTTTTCCTTGTCACAATGGCCTCGCCAGAGCTGAGTTTTTCGGCAGCTCAATTATCTTCTTCTCCTCGCTCCAAGGCAGTTCTAGCCGTCCCTTTTCTATCTCCACCATGAAGGAATACTTTCGGTTGTCTATGCTTTCCTTGATAGTGGCCAGAAGCCTCTTTCCTTTCTGGACCTGAATGACCATTCTCACATCGTTGGCAAAGGGAACTCCCCCTTCATTGATGAAAATTAGCTTCCCAATTTTCTTCAAGAGATAGGAGGCGGTGTCTCAGTTCTAAGAGAAGAGCGGAAGGCCCTTGATTAGAACCTAACTACACTCGCTTATCAAACCTCTCCGGTGAGGGACAAGCAACTATAAATCACCCATCTCAGTAATTGATTCGAGCTTCACTCCAATTCCCCGCCAAGCACCACTTTTAGAGCCATTATCGTGGTGTTCCCATCCATAATCCCATCTCTGGTCTCATTTATTGTCACAAGCAAATTGAGACCATTTTGAGCACCTTATTTGCTTTGATCCTCTCGGTATCCAAATTGATAGTGAGATGTGTTTCACATTTTGATCTTTTGTGCCCCGTACGGTATTCTTCTTCTTGAGTCCCGTGTAGTTACATGGATGTCGCTTCCACCTTTTTCTTTGCCTGTATCTCGGGCCTGCCAGTTTCCTGATTCTTCTCGATATTCTCTCCTTCCTTTTCTCTCGTGAGCTTTCAACAACTCTCTCTTTGCAAATTGCAATCCTTTGTAGGACCTATTCTCCATAGAGAGGACATGTTCTTAGTTGACCACCACTGCCCCGCTTGGTGGCTAGGACACAAGCACCGCCCCTATACCTCAAAGATGGGTCCAAAGGTGGTGTTTGTATTGTTGGTAGGGAGTGTCACGCTACAAATACAACACTTGTCTTTTTCCTCCTCGGGCGCTCATCAACATTGTGTCTCTCACAACGTTTGAAGTGTACTTATGTCCTTGTTAGAGCTCATTTTTGATGGTTTATATGTCATCATGAGGTCCAAATTGTTGAAATTTGTCTCCCATCCCCTCTGAGAGCTTCAATATAGGAGAACCCCTCTCGCGAGGGGGACTCCCAGGGTGGACTTTGTTGTCATTCACATGATCCTTCAATGGTACCCGTATTTTTCGCACCGTCACCATGGCCTCCACCTCCTTCCCTATTTCTGATCACCTTCTTCTCTTGAAACTCCGCCATGCTCACAGGCGAGAGCTATAAACCTCGCCGCATATGTTAGTACTGAAAAGGATAGTAGTGAAAAGGCAATACTGTGAATACATTCTAGCATGCCGCATTGTTTCAAGTTAACCTCTTGAAAACTACACAAACAATAATATCAAGAAAATACTTGCTCAATATCACTTATAGGAAAGAAGACTAAGGGTGTATTTGGTTAGCTAAAATTCCATAGGAACTGTACATTCCTATGAATTTGTTATTTTTCAAGAAAAATATTATGGGGTATTTGGTAAAATTTTTTATTGTTATAAAATTTCTATGGAATCCTCGGATTCCATAGAAATTTTTATTTTGGGGGACCAAAAGAAAAAAAGAAACATTCTAAAACGCGTGAAGACCTTTCGTTGCACCCTAATCTCTCTTTCTCTCTCACAACAATCAACATTTGTGGCTCCGTCGTGGCTACTCCGTGCCTACTTGTCTTCCTGATCTCTCTCTCTCTCTCTCAACAATCCGGTGTCTCTTGCTTCAGAGAAGTCTTGACCCTTGCTTCACTACCCCCAGATCGGCTAAAAAAGGAGCTTCAAAATCTTCTCGCATTCCAAGAAGTCCCAGAGCTTTGGTGCCATTGTAGGTGCTTTTCTTCGCTTCATTTCATCCAATTTGAAGGTGTTTTCAATTGCATTTGCCTAGTTGTTAGAGATTTGTGTGAATTGTTGGGTAAATTTTTTGGGGAGTCACTAAACTATGTATGGATTTCATTTTAGTTACCAAACTTCAATTTGTTTCAAAACAGTCACTGAACTTCAATTGTGTTCAGCGGACAGTCACCCATGGGATTTCGGTGCCCATTTATTGACGTGGTCGCCGGAGAAGCCATGTCACCGCTCTACATCAGCATCATTTTCCTCACTCTTGAAAGACGCCTTTTCTTGCGTCTTCTCCGATGAGAAATTCATGATTTATTTGATGAAATCCTCCATCTTTGGTCATCAGAAGGCTTCTTTGTATCCTTCTCCAGGAGCAAGAGAGAGAACAAACCCTAACAACGCCCTTTATCTCCAACTCCTTGTTTATTGGTAATTTGAATTCTTTTTTTAAAATCATTTTTTATCTTTTTATTTTTATGGATATGGAATTAAATCGGTTGCTCAATCAGTACGAAGCTTCTGGAATTGGTTCTCAATTTTCCAATCTCTATTCTACTTGGAGAACATGTCTTGTATTATATCTATTGAGCTTGTATTGAATCTCATGCAAGCCTGGGTTTCGTTGCAAAGATCGATTCGAGAAGAGGAATGTCGGAGGAGTAGAGATGCCAGGAAGGGCACCTTCTCTGTACTAACAACTATGGGTTCTTCGAAAGCTTTGGAATGCTCAACCTATGCTCCAAGTGTTACCGTGACTACCGACTAAAAGAGGATCAAGCTTCATCAGCAAAGGAATGAGGAGGATGATGCTTATATGGGTGGCTTCTCCAAAGGCCCACGTCAATAAATGGGCATGAATCCCTTGGGTGATTGCCCGGAATACAAATAGAAGTTTAGCGGTTGTTTTGAAAACAAATTGAGGTTTGGTAACTAAAATGAAATCCGTACATAGTTTAGTGGCCCCCAAAAAAATTTACCCATGAATTGTTTGTAGATTAACAAGACTTGTTTCAATGAAGCATTAGAGTTCTTTTCCCATGTTTTAAGTGATGTTTGGAATAGGAATATGATGTGTATTTGGCAACCAAAAAAACCAATCAGCCATTCTACCATATGTGAAGAAGTTGCTTTCCAAGTTCTAAGATTTTATTAGGGTTGTTAAATTAAAATTTCTTTTATGGATCAATAACAAGCATTAGGGCTATTAAATAAAGATTTCATTAAATTAAGTCTATGTTTATCTGTGAGATTATTACGATAATTATCTCTCCGAGCATGCTATTCTTGTAATCAATATTTTTTTCTTGTCACTCCGTGTTGATTTAGAAATTACATTTGATGAATTATTCATGGGGAATATATACACATTCATTAAGTTATATATCCAATAATGGAAAACAATGTCTTCCTTTCATCTCAAAGCTCAGAGATAATTGGAGATAATTAATGGCGGATTGGTGTATTGTTAAATCACATAGTTCATCTCTTTCTTCTTTCTTCAATTTTTGGTTTTGACAAACATGTGCAAAGTTTTGATTAAATATAATTGTCACATGATATCAGTGTTTCCAAATCTCAGCCAATGTATAGTAACAAATATACATGAATAATTTATGTTGCATAATTCTATGTAGAAATGAATGGACAAAAAGTTTCTAGCCAAAATGAATGCACAAACTTAAGTAGGTCTTGACAATTAATTAAACAACATAATTTTTGTAGTTTACTTTGATTATATATATCTTAATGCGTGGAATGGCTCCTCCTCGGTATCAGAGCCGATCTCGATCAACTAGTAAATTTGATGGAGAAGAACTCATTCTACTGTCGAAGTCCGGCGTTGAGCATGACCTACAAGGGAGAATTTGGGAGCTATCCCCAAACTCTCCAATGATCAATTAAACCGAACAGGAACACAAAGCAGGTGTGAGAGATCAAAGATCACTCTTGAAAGAATTCGCAAAGGAAATTGGATCAAAGAATGATGGAAGTGTGAGCTAGGGGAGAGAGAGAGAGAGAGAGGAGAGGGAGAGAGAAAGAGAGAGAGAAAGAGAGAGAGAGAGAGAGCTTTAAGAGTTGGAGTCCACTGGGTGGTTCTAGTCTAGAGAAGAAGATGCCGGCATGGAGGAAGCCCCCAACCCTCTCTTATTCACCCCTTTTCTACCTTCACCACAGCGGTTGGACAGTTGGAGGCGACTTGGATGCCAAGTAAGCCTTTGCTTGAGCGACAAGTAAGCGCCAACCCAGTACGAGTGAGGATGGGTCCTTCTAGCACCTTTGAGAAGCTTGTTCGGAGTTCCCCTTGAGGTCTTTTAGAGGCTTAGTCCATTGTTATTCAATTAAAAGGTTACTAGGGGCATTCCAAGTTCTCAGCCGCTAGGATCTTGCCATGTGTGTGATTTGTGATGAGATTTTCCCCATAACACTTGCTCCCCCCTGATAGCTCTTGGAAAAGAGCTATTTTAGTAGATGTTTGTTAAGGTATTTAGAGTCAAAAAGTCCATTATTGAACGAATACTTGTTGTTCTGGCTCTAAAATATACCACTTGACCATAAGAGTTGTCTTGTATGCTTTAATAGTGATTTACACCTGTTTGTAATAGATAAATGCTAAAACAAGTGATGTTTTTGTGCAACAGGTGAATTGAAGCAGCACAAAGGTCAACTTGCATCACATGTAGCTTTGGACATCACGATGATGTTGATTACTTTACAGAAAGCGCCTATTTTTGATGTGAAATCGAGCCGAGGCGTTGTTCCTTTTGACATCGCGATGCTGAGGATCTATAGCGAAGGCCGAATTGGAGGCAACATCACGATGTACTTTGGACATCAGCGATGTTAATCATGAATTGTGAGCCCTTTTGCGGTGAAAACTTCGAGATAGCGATGTTCCTTTAGGACATCCGCGATGTCTCGATTTTAGGGATTCTCGGAAGTAAGTTGAACATTGTGACGCGTCACTTTCCTCGACATCGCGATGCCGGTGAAGGCGGATATAAAAGCAAAATGAATTCCTGAGGTATCTTATCTTTGATGCAGAGTGCAGGTGGCTGCACGAAGCGCGCATTGATCACGGAGGGCTTTTTCTAGCATCTTGGAGCTAGAGATCGCACATTCATAAGGGGGAAACTTTAGATTTGCATCTTTTATGTTTAGAACTCTCTTTTAGCTTGATTATGAAAGTTTATGTGATGGACTCCATTGCTTCTGATTCCTCTTTTCCAATGGTAGCTTAAAAACCCTTTCTAGGGTTGTATGGATGTTTTGATTTGAATTCTATATTATCCTTGGTTTTGCATTGTTATTATGCTTGTGGATGTGCCTTTGAATCTCTCTTGTTTATCCTTGTTGGTCGAAAGACGACAAGTATCTTAAACTTTGAGCGTATAGAAATTTAGGCTTGAAAGTAGAGTAGAGAAGTAAGGTGGGCAGAATGATACCGATTTGTTCTTCAACTTAGACATAAGTAGAGACATATTCATGGTATTGGTAGAGAGTTGGCCTATAATGCTTCTAAAGTACCAATAGAATTATGGACCTTAGAGCATGACCCTTAGAAATAAGGTCTTGTATGATGCACCCGAGTGTGAAATAAGTGCAAATCTCTACCCTTGACACACCCATATCCACAACTTTGATAACCTAGCAAACCAAGGAGAAGATCTTAACAAGTCAATTAACACCATACAACCCTAGATCATTAATCCTAATAGTCTTCCCCTCCGAAACCTTCGTTCCTACATAACTCATTTGACACTTGATTATAACCTTCACAACTTCATATACAAACACCACAACTACTGAGACATAAGTTAAGAAACCTAACCTCTGTTCCTTGAGGAATTCGACCCGGTATTCAACGGTTTTATTGCTTACGACCACGTACACTTACGTGCGGGGGCTTGAGAGCTTGCACTCAAGTTTTCAGTCACCTCCCCTCCTCGACTTGTTAGGTTGGCGAGTCTTCAACTTATGACGACCTAAGAAGTCAAGTCACTTTTAGGTGGCATGATCAGACTTGAGGACACACCTTCCTCAGCTTGTACGTTGTTCTATAGTTTGACTCGGACAACCTAGTTATTCCCGGTTTCTGACCTAAGAGTTCGCTTCGGCCTTGTAACAATTTGGCTTTGCTGAGTAGGATCAAGGTTCCCAATAGAATAATCTGACTTGGGACGAGTTAGTTTCTCTGAGTACCTTTTAAATGAAGTGCGGCTGTCATTCCACTTTTATTCCATAAATAGGATAACAAGTGGAAGGGCTCTCGCTTTTCATTCTCGCATTCCTTCATGCCTCCTGATTAGAGAGAGAGAGTTCTCAAGCGGCCTCTTTAGTAGCCTCTTTTACTTCTCGGGAAAGGTATGGAAGTCTTTTCCCCATCCTCTGAAAGTTCGTATTTGAAAGTAGGCTCTATCCCTAGAGTCATTCTTTCTTCCGAGCATTCAACTATCGTAGAGAGCCTAGGCATCTCTCCCCATTACAGTATTAGGATACCCAACCCCGATGACGAGCTGACTCTCCAAAACATAGCGACATAATGATTTATTTAGAGTCCTTTAAGGATGGCATCAGACTCCCTCTTGATTCCTTCATTGAGGATATCGTTAAAATTTTCACCCTTAGTCCTTCTGAACTAGTTGCAAACTCGTGGCGGCTCCTTTATGGTTTTATAAGTTTCTTTTGCCGATTTGGTTTAGAGCCTTCCATCCTCTCATTTTGGCTTCTATTTTTCTTAAGGAAGCATAGAGATGGTTGGTAACTCTTCGCTGGCCTTAGCAGAAGATCCTTTTTGAGTGAGCTCCCCTCTTCTATTCATGATTGGAAACCTAGATTCCTCTTTATTTCTTGTGAAAAGAAGTGGAGAATTCCCTACTTTGTGGAGAGTCCCTACCCATGACAATAACAGTTTCAAGTCGGTTGTTGTTGGTGAATGGAAGAAACTCTCTTTCCTCCAAAAGCAAGGTTCTCGAAGTTGTTGGTCAAGAGTCAAGAAGGCGGGTCCAACTCTATTAGTGTCGAAGTTTAGGTGAGTGGGTAGGTAGAGTAGCCTTCCCGAGTAGTTATATAGTATGAGGAATTATCTTGGAATTTAATGCCTGATTTCTCATTCTTACTTGTGTAGAGGATCAGATGGATCGCCAATATAAGATGATTCAAGACCTGAAGGCCTACACTATGAAGCCAAACTCGTCCCACTTTGAAGAAGGATAGAGGTCCGCGGAGGCCAACCCCGAGAAGCATCGAGTTACTTTACTTCAACATCTGCCTCTTCTCACCCTCGGGAGAAACCTTTGACTATTGGCTTGTTCCCCTATTCCGTGGGAGACTTAGGAGGTGGTGCTACCAAGAATTTGTCCCCTAAGGCCCACATGACACCAAGAATGCCACTTTGGTCTCCTTCTTAACCCAAGTCAGCCTTCCGGGATGATGGCCCCTGATCTTTCTTCTTTGAGCTATCTTCCTGAGGACGCTCCACCTGTGAGAAAGGATAATCCTTGGCCTTATGATATGGGAGACTCTTAGGCTAAGTCATCCTTTAGCAATACCGTTGCATTAACCGAGGTACTTAAAGCGATCACTCTAGATTTGGACTATGCTGAGCTAGAGAGATCTATCGTAGAAGAGTTGGCCTCCGATTGGCTCTAGCTGAGGCGGAGGTAATCTGGTTGTCTATCCTTCGACTGTCCTTCCGTTATCCCCTTTTTTATCATTATTTTGTTATCTTAACCATGCAGTTTGGCCTCTTGATGGGCTTTTATTTGACGAAGCTTTTGGAGAAGGTAATCTTCGAGGATTAGTTAGCTACTTTGAAGAAGGTGGAAGATGACCTGACCTTTTGAGAGGAAGAGGAACGAGAACCTTAAGGAGCTGGTGTGCGACTTATGTTCCAAGTTCAGAGAGTTGAATAATGAGAAGGTTATTCTCATGGGAGAGGTGACAAGTCTTTACTCTAGGCTCTTCGTTTGCCTTTAAATAGGTGGATGATGCCGAAAGTGTAGTCCAGAGTTGGCATTCAAGCTTGCTTGTGATGACCCTTTAGAGAGGTATCTCTGATCCGAGGACTATTTGGAAAACCTTTCCATAGCTGTTGCAAACTATTACCATTTGCATTTGTTTGAGGTGGATGTGAAGATATCCATGGGTAACTACCTGAGCTCAGAGAGCTTTGAAGATGTGAAGAAGGAAATAGCGACTCAAGTGATAGCCAATTTCTATGCTTCTATGTAGTTCCAAGACCGGCTAAGTCAGGAGGTTTGTCTAAAGTAGCATACAACTACAAGATCCTTCAAGGAGTTTCCCACAATAACCTGGATCTTAACTTTACCACCGTAGAGTATTGGGAGGCCCTTGCCTATCCAACTTCTCCAACTCATGAGTCGAATGACGCTAAAGGTAAGGCAAACCCCTGTGGCGATTGAAGACCTTTGAGGTTTGATGAGCTCCCACTATTACCCTAGAGAATTTCCCTCATTGAGTCGACGCAGAGTTTCAAATTTGGTGAGACCTATTTGGGTCCCGGCACAACCCATCTCATCCATATTGCCACACGCATCACCCAAGAATTCAGAAACCTTCCTCGAAGTTCATCTCTCACTTACTTCTAATTCAGCCCTTGATTTCTGGCAGACTCTCTTCTCTTTTTGTACCCCTTTGTAATCAACTATGTGATATGAATAGTTTTGCACCTAATTGCATTATTTGTCTTTTTACATAATCTCCAAATGATTACCTTTTCCAAGCAACCTTAGCAATTTCCCATGAATCTGCTCTCGAGGAAAAGACGTTCAACGTGCCCCCCACCTATTGGTATGACCGTGAGTTGATAGTTTCCTTTTCACCTCAAATGATGTCGAATTGCTTCCTTTTGATGCTTAAGGCCTTCCGTCACCCTGTAAATAAAGTTAATACAAATTAAGTATCGGCGAGCCAAAAACTATTCCAAATCATATGCAAAGTGTACATGAAATAGGTATAAAAATATGATTAATTGAACGCTTATTAGTTTTGAGGTAGCGACTCGGCTTAGAGGTGATCTAGGCGAGAAGAACTGTGAATCTTTTGCTGCAACCGAAGATCCGGAGGTCCTCAAGCCATCTTAAAGATGGGGAACAACCAATAAGGGCTAAGATCTGTATCCTCTCTTATCTTTGTTGATTTGTAGCTCTTATTGTGAACATGAATGTTGTTTTAATTGAGTCTCTTGAGTATTTGACTATGAACATCATGTTATTCGGCTAGAACATTTAATTTTAGGATTGTATGACGATTTGAATATGAAAATCTATGTTACCTCTTGTTGGGGATTAATAGCTATGTAGAGTGTGCTTGTGACATAGTTCTTATGTAGTCGTTGGACCGGAAGACAACAACAACGATGAGTATCATTGGACCATAAGGCAATGATAGATTATTGTACTTAATTGGATGTTAATGTTAGTGTATGAGAACCGTGCATCGCAAAGTGGATGGATGGTATAACAGACTGGCATTTGCTACAGTGTAGAAATACACTATGGATCATCCATGGTCAAGGTTTAGTCTAGGAATGCTAGTGTATCACTCCAAGTGATAGGTGGCAGTGGTTAGACATTCTCCTTCACAGTAAGAAAGTATTGTTTGCGCCCGTGTGTGTATGTAGTTACCTAGCACGCCACTAAATAGCCCTTACCCTATAGTTGTTATTCATCACCAATCAAGAGCGAAAATCCTGATTATGTCCAACATCATACAACCCTTGATTCTTATATCCGATTGTTTTCCTCGAAGTCTTCGTCATTTCATTGATTTTCTAGGTATTAGGTTAGTTTAGTTTAAACTTAGCTGAATCAATCATTGAAGATTCCGAATACCTTAGTATGCTCCTGATCAATTGACCTTCACATCACTCTTTGTGGAAATCAACCTCACTACTTACTGAGTTTTATTATTGTATCAATGGGTGCTTGCGTGCGGAGGCGTGGTGCTTGCACTCGTCTACCATCAAAGTATAAAATACTTGGAGGAAAAGTGAAATTAGAGTTAATTAGAAAGTTTTCAAAAATTATGGTTGGTTTTATATTTATTAAAAATTTAAAGGTTTTTTTGTTTTTTTTTTACTTCTAAACAAGGTATCCGTAATTAACCGTATATATAAATATGACATGTCTGTATGTTTAGGTCATACAAAAAGTAAAGTTTGACTATTCTTTGACTAATCTTTCAATCTTCGAGCATGCATTTTGGACTTCTAAAGTTTATTATATTTGAATATAATATAATATTTACTTCCATACCATTTCTTGATGGGAAATTACAGTACGGTCTCGGGCATAGTTTCAATTTCCCAGTCAACCCCTATGATTTTCCAACTCCCTTGTAAGATCATCCTTTTTAAAATTGTTCCCATCAGGTCCCTCCTATCAGGCAGCTATTAGGATTGTTTTGAAAAATGACATGAATGCCCCTCTATGTGCGTCTCTTTCTATGCATTATTTTGGCAGGAAAGTCCAGCCCAATCACATCTTTGTTCCCCCTGCCATACCCATGGCTTGCTTGTGTATCGAGTTTACTCGTCCAACATGCAGGTAGCTTTCTAGCGAGAGCTTAGTCTGCTCATCATTTGCATCTCGTTTCTTTCCTTCACTTTGAGCTTCGACTCTACATCTTCACCACCCTTCGCCAATGGAGACCATCTGTGCTGTTGCAAGGTAAAAAGAAGAAGACCATGTGAATGAATTTACCATATTGTCCTCGTGGTAGTCTGTGATTGATGGTATTTGCAACCATTGTAGCCTCAAACCTTCACGTGTGAGAGTGAAGTATGTCATCCCAGACATTCACAAGACTGTATATTCTGTTGACTTAGATAGGGATTTCTTGTGGATGTGCAGCCTGTATCATATATTCAACAGAATGGTGGTGGATATGGCCGTTAAGGATAGGAATTCTGCGACATCGGAGGACAGGGCTAAATCATCTGATGCCCCGTAACAAAGGACACCTTGTGATTTGTCTTTTGTGTGTTTTAAAGTAGCTTTCCTCCTTTTTCTTCATTAATGTTTTGAAGTTTCGGTTAGTATTTGCCCCTTATCATGTATTTGTCATGATCTTTTGCTTATTAAAGTATGGTTGAAGCGGATAGTTTCGCTTAGTATTTGCCACTAAGCATGTATTTTTTGTGATCTTTCGCTTATTAAAGTATGGGTGAAGTAGATAGTTTCGCTTAGCATTTGCCCATAAGCGTGTATTTTTTGTGATCTTTCGCTTATTAAAGTACTGTTGAAGCGGATAGTTTCCCTTAGAATTTGTCTTTTTGCTTATTATCCGTCCCTAATTGTGTAGTTTTTCGTGAGTCATCGCTTATTAAACGCTTGAAACGTCTAGTTTCCCGCCATAGGAGGGTATTTTGTGGTTGTAGCATTTACTATTTTTAATAAAAGAGTTTATTTTTTCACTGATTGAAGCCTTTGTTTGCTGTATTACTCGGTTCTACGCAGGTGTTCCCTCTCAACACTAGCATCACAATGAGAAGAAATAAACCTATGCTTGACAAAACACTCAGAGTTAGAGTCGGTGGTGATCGACATGGTTGGACAGAGATTTGAGAATGCAGACCACTTCAGGGAATCTTTACCGGCCTTTGCCATTCAGCGTAATTTCAAGGGTTAAAGCTATTTTTGGTCCCTGAAAACAAGGCCAATGTTCATTTTCATCCCAAAAATTTAAAATTTGTTCAATACGGTCCACATCAAAGATATACCTATTAATTTATCACTCCACATCAGCAAAATAACGACCTAAACATAATAATAAAAAGATTATATGCATTTCATTAGTATTCCACATGACCGCCACGTCAGCAATAGGGACCAAAAATGCCAAAATATGGAATATATAGGGACCCAAAATGTCAAAATATGTAATACATAGGGACCATATTGAACAAATTTTGAATTTTGGGATGGAAATGAACATTGGTCCCATTTTCAGGGACCAAAAATGGCTTTAACCCTAATTTCAACTATCGATTCATTAAGAATGATAAGCAAGGAGTCATCGTTGAATGTACCGCGGATGATTGTAATTGGCGTGTCCATGCATCGAGAGAAGGCACCCTTCAAACATTCAGGGTCAAAACGATAAGAGCCCCGCATACATGTGGAGGGGGGATAGGGAAGTCAACCAATCCAAAGGTTTGTAAGAAGTGGGTCAGCAAAAATGTGATTCGTAAACTCGTAGATTAGCCATTCTACGAGGCGTGGACATGTATGACATATATGAGTTCACTTGCGATACAAGTAGGCCTGGTTGGGTAAAGAGCTCATGCATGAAAAGATCCACGGAAGTGACAGTACAAGTTATTATCTTTTGGTATGGTATGTGGATAAGGTGACCGAAACCAATCCACATAGTATTGTGCTTTTGGAAAAAGAAGGTGAAAGGTTCAAGCGAGGGTTCTTCTATTTTCGAGCCGCTCTCAATGGTTTTAAGAGGGGGTGCAGACCCCTATTATTCCTAGATGGGACTCATCTATTGGGAAAGTATGGTGGTACATTATTGGGTCCAACTGGTAAAGATGGCAACGAAGGATTCTTCCACTTAGATTTTGCAATCGTTGAAAATGAGTTAGACGATAATTGGACTTTTTTTATTTCAAAACTAGGTGACGCATTGTATGACAACAGTGAACCTCATGAGAAGATCCTTACATTCATATTGAACCAATCGAAGGGTCTTATAAATGCCATTGCTAGAGTTTTCCCATCGTGCTCCCATGCCTATTACTTTCGACATCTACATGCAAACTTCCTAAAGGTGAATGTTTCTCTTACAAGGGCTACGAAGGAAGAGTGTTGGAGCCTTTTGCTTAAGGTTGTATATGCATGCACAGAAAAGGAGTACACTGATTCTATTGATGAGGTCCAGGCCGCATCACCACAGACATACAGCTGGCTATTTCACAAGTCCGACATGGAGCACTGGTGTACTTATTCAGGGGGTTATGAATGGGTGAGATGTACTCCAATGTGGCGGAGGCATTTAACGCATAGATAAAGGAGGCCCGCCACCTACCAATGACAAACATGGTGGACTCCATAAGGTATGGGGGGTTTTCACTTATTTAAATGATGATTCGTTCATTGTCTAGAGTTTACCATTTATTTTAACTTCGTCTATGTTTATTTTTCATGCCTAAACATTTATGTATGTCGCATGTATTAGGAAAGGTTTAATCATTTATTTATATTACCTAATAGTGTATTAGCACCACCTTATGCGTTTGTTGTTTGGAGTTTTTGCCTATTTCAAGGGCGTAATCATCCATCATAACTGGCTAAGCATCTGTTTTGTGTGTTTTAGGCATAAGATCATGAATATGATATATCACCACCGAGAGAATTGCAAGATGTGGGAAGGTTATCTTTGTCCTGAGATACACAAGAAGATTGAAGAAATAGTAGAAGAAAGCAAATATTTGAGAGTGTATAGTTCAGATGGGGAACAGTTTGAAGTGTTGGAGAATCATAATAATTCTATCAACTTAGCAATCAGAACCTGTTCATGCCGTCGTTGGGCAGTCTATGGTCTCCCATGCAAACATGCTTGTGCAGTAAGTATGTAAAAAGACCCAAGTATGTATCGTTATGTTGATAACTTATTTACTATAGCGGTATACAAAGCAACATATGAGGAGGCGATCTTTCCAATTACTGATCATGACAGACCCATCGACGCCTCACTGAAGCTTCGCATGTGTCCACCTTTGACGAAGAAAAGTGCCGGCCGCTCTAGACAGAGAAGGATTGAGTCGTAGGGATTTGACATTAGACAACTTCATTGTAGTCGGTGTCATAAGGTTGGGAGTAATAGAAAAACATGCAACGGTGTCATAGCGGACTGAGTGAACAGAAAACATAAAGTGTACGTATAATAAACGATTTTTGATGGATAGTAAACAATGAAAATATGCATAATAAATGCTTTAGTGTGTTGTATAAACTGATACACCTCAATAATACACTTTTCGACTAGAGTGGTGTACGTGTCTCTGAACGAATACATTCTGACGCCAAGCTTGCTATCATAGTGGTGTTTGTGGGAGTACAACTCGTGGGTAAGAGTCATTTGAGAGTACAACTGGTGGGTATATGTCTTTGAACAAATGTATTCCGACACCAATTGTGCTCCTCTTCACCACCAATTATACTATCCACGGACAACACTCTTTAGAACCATGGTGTCGGACTGTATTGGATCAAAAATACGTTGGTGATTGTGGGGGTGAGAAGCCTATATACTCTCTCTCTCTCTCTCTCTCTCTCTCTCTCTCTCTCTCTCTCTCAATGTGCATCTGTAATCCTACTTATATATTCTCTGTACCTACTACCAAAATTTGACGATGGTTCGGGACTCTCCCATTATTTGTGATGACGGCTTGGAACACCCACATTATTTATGATGATAGTTTGGGACTCACATGTTACAATAACGGTTTGGGACTCACACACATTAATGATGGTTTGGGAACCATAGATATTAATGATGCTCAAACATCTTTATTTTTTTACATTATTATTAGTTATTGATTTAATCATGTATTATCGGTGCATACATATTAATGATAACGACACATGCATTTTAACGACGGTATATGTATTTTAATAACGGTTCATGACTCTTATATTTTTACGATAGTTCGGGGCTCAAACATCTGTATTTATTATACTAGTGTTTCCGTTTGAACAGATGTAGCATGTATTATCTGGAGTGCTCGGACGAAGCGTGTACTATACAAATATTAGTGCTTATTTTATGGCTTACACATGTATGTTAATAGTGTTATGGTGTATTACTCGAATGAAGCATGTATTATACAGAATGATAACAAAATTCTCATTCGATGCATGTTTCTTACATATGAAATTACATGTCAACAGAGACCTAAGAACAAGCAGAACTCGTAATCCCATTAACATTGTTGGCTATAGAAGATCCTCTCAAATGAGTCCACACCCAGCCACAAATCATGCTGCATATCAGTAACGAGGAACCCGCAAGGTGGGTGGTCCCCGACAAAATCTCTCCGTTCTGTAAATCAGCTCACCGGCCACATTATGCTATTAGGTGGTGTTTGTTTGGCTGTATTTGGTCTTACAACAACAACTTCCCAAATCCTCTGTTTGTTTGGTTGTATTTGAAAGGCCCATACCTTATCAAATACACAAATTTCAAAAAGTCTGGTATTTCGTTTTACGCCCAAAATGGGCGTAAAACGAAATACAGGAGTTGAAACTTCCTCATGTGCTACCACGTGAGGAATTTGAGTCCTGGCCGTGAGTGAGAGGAAACAGTGTTCTCTCGTGATTAAGAAGCCACCAAACCATAGCTAACGGCTTCTTCTCCCACGAACATTGCCAGCAATCCCTAAACCTCGCTGTCGATCCCCGAACTTAACTTCACCAACAATCCCCATACTTTGCCAGCCCCGTGTGAGAGATCTAGTGGCTTGCTGATCTAGGAAATAATCTGCAAAAAGGTTCATTTTGTAGATCTGTTCGAGTTTTTACTCTCAAAGCGTTTCAATTTTTTCATCTTATTTGCTCTTCATATTTCTTCCCAGATCTACTATAGATCAGGACTCTCTTCTTCATCTTTGATTCATCGGAGATCGGGAGTCTCTTCTTCACCTTTGCTTTCATAGCTTGTGGAGATTCAAAGTCTTCAACCCAAGGTTTGTTTTTGTTAATTGATTAGTTGATTTTTTTTAATCAGATTTGGAAATGAGAAATCATATGATTTAAATGTTCAAAGTCTTCAGACCCAAAGATTGAAAGATTGCTCTTCTTTGATCCATTAATAAAATTTTTATTGTTATTATTTCAAAAGTTCTTTCTTATCAAATTATTAGAGTTTATAGGTAATACATGGAATAAAACATTAGACATCTATCAATTTGTAATATTACATCTTAATAGGTAATATTGTTGAAGATCTGGTGATTCTAGAGGATAGGGGCTTTTTTATTTCTTGAGAAAGTTATTTGGCCTGGTTCCAGTCTTAGTCGTCAAAGAAGAAGATTTGAAGAGTTGTATCATAGGCCAAACTAGGCTTCAAGAAGGGTTTTTAAACACAACCATAGATGTATAGCCAAATGTTAGACTGTTCACAGCATTAGCAAGAGCAAGAGTATGCTTTTGATATAAAAGGAAATACAAAATTCAAACTTTAGAATGATTTTCATAAAGGAGCACCCTTCATCTGTTTATCACCAAATAAAAGAAGTTATAAACACTATATATACTAACTGATTATGAATTTTCTGACTGCATGTCTTGAGAAACCCACAATCACAATCCTTGCATCAACACTATCCTGAAACCATCAACAAGAAAGGAAACAGACAGAATTAAACAAACCAAATACAAATTTATATTCCACCTCGACATATTGTATGCTCATTAAAGGAAAATTACCAGCAGTATTAAATATTTTAAATTCTAGAGATATTTGAAGCAAAGTAAGTCATACTCAGAGAGATTAGGTTGATGGAAAGTTGGGAACCATAACTAATCTCCCTTCAAAATAAAAACATTAACAAATGAAGTTTACAGAGTTCCCTACAGGAAGTTTGCACATAATAGACCAGATCTTGTAAACAGTAGGCAACACCTTAGTGCAACAAGCAAAAAATGACCAAATTAGTAAGCCTAGCCAGGGTTGTTCATATTTGTGTAATATTGATAAGATTATTTGATATATTTTTTGTTTAGCTGTCAAAACTAGCAGATGTCCAAGTTTTTTCAAGAACACGATATATATATATGCAGGGCTGATACTATGCGACCGGCCTTATCACTGTGCAAGTGTAGTCGGCTCCATTTCACCTACTTGCAAAGTGTATTGAGGAAATCCAACCGTATAGTTGGAAAGAATATCAAAAAATAAGCTAGCATGTCAATTTTCATACAATTTAGAAACTTGTAGGGTCTTCATCTTAACGGATGAAATTCTGAATCAGTAGCATTTTTATAAATTTTCAACCATTAAAATGAAGCCCCTACAAGTTCCCAAATTTTATGAAAATTGACATGCTAGCTTATTTTTCGATGTCCTTGCCATCCATACGGTTGAAAATCCTTAAAACATGCTCCAAGAGCCAAAATGGGAGGCGATTTACCTTAGGAATAAGAGTTCCTACTACCATTGTATCATGCCCGTATATATATATATATATATATATATATATATATATATATATATATATATATATATATTCTTTTTCTCTCTTTCATTTCATAATTCATGGTACCAAAATGTAAAGGCTACATCACTGTCGAAGAACATATATGTCTTCTAGCTGTGAAACTACTTTGCTTGCAAAACCCACAACAAAATAAAGCAGTGTGGACCTCATGATGTCAGTTTATTCTTACCTCATTTTTTTCACCCATTTTTTGTTACTTCTCAAGTTACTTCTCAAGTATAGATAGATAAAATATGATATAATTATATTTACAACTGTTATATATATGTTTAAAAGCAATTAATGATCAATGCTTGATTCACTAGAGAGAAATGAGTTTTATTTATACTTGTTTTATTAATTTCCATGTCATGCTTTTATACTTGTTTTATACTCCACAATTTACTTATTTTGTACTAATTCTATATTAGATGGATCATTTGATGAAGATGAGGAGCTATACCTCTTGCAAATAACTATGTTGACTGTGGCCTACGCCGTGTTACTACGGCTGCAAAACAAAAGGCGTAGAATTTGTAGAGAACCATCACGTGCAAGGTTAGAAATAAGAGAAAAATATTTGTCTAGGTTGATAGATGGGAACAACTCCACCAACATCAATATGGTCCGTATGAACAAGTCTACTTTTTTTTCAATTTATGCACAATATTACATGGAAAAGGTCTACTGCGCGATATAATACACATGACCGTGGAGGCACAGCTATTAATGTTCTTGCACACTCTAGGGCATAATCAGGGCAACCGTATTATTGCATACAATTTCTTGAGGTCCGGCGAGACCATTAGTAGGTACTTTAATCACATGTTGTTCACAATCGGGGAATCGCAACATGAATACGTGCGGCCACAAAGTACACAAACACATCCATATATAGCTTCTAGGAGTATGCTATATCCTTACTTCAAGATATTTTTGTATTAGGCATGACATAATTGTATTTTCCAAAGATTAATTCTAACATATAATATCCTATGTTAGGATTGCATTGGGGCTCTAGATGGAACACATATTCATGCCTCTGTTCCAGCATCTGAAGCAGCAACATTTCAATGAAGAGATCCTTATCCAAGACAAAATGTCCTCACCGCAGTAGACTTTGATTCGCGGTTTACTTATGTTCTTGCCAGTTGGGAAGGATCAGCACATGATTCTTTAGTTCTCCGTGATGCACTTGAAAGACCTAATACGTTAGTCCCCGAAGGTATCTAACTTCTTTAATTTACGTGAAATAGATTAGGGAATAAGATAAACATAACAATTTAACTTACTATAAGTTCTTTCTACTCTAGTAATTAGGAAAGTATTACTTGGTTGATGCCGGATATGCCACAAGACCTTGTTTTATAGCTCCTTACAAAGGTGGTCGGTATCACCTAAAGGAGTTCGCCTCACGGACACCTGAAAACCCTAGGGAACTTTTTAACATACGACATTCATCTGCACGTACTTCCATTGAGCGAGCATTTGGTTTTTTGAAGGAGCGCTTTAAAGTACTTGCATCTAGGTCTGTTTTTTCCTTTTAAGACATAGACAGAGCTTGTTTTGGCATGTTGTATCTTACATAACTAAATACTTAGTGGTGGTGAAGATAAATTTATTCCCGTTGAGGAAGATTGGATACCACAACGGTCTTAACAAACCACTGCTAGGGAACAACGAGAAGAAGCACAGGAGTGGGTTGCTCGACGTGAACAAGTTGCAACAGAAATGTAGGCAAACAAGTTGTTATATTCCAAAAAAGTAGAATCATGTTGTATGATGACATTTCTTTTTGTCTTGTATCTTGTATGGTGACCTCATAACTTTTAAATGATTAGAATCATGTTGTATAGTGACATTTCTTTTTGTGTTCTTATTGTATAGTGACATTCCAAGCTTGTGTTCTTCTTGATTATGCATTGAATAAAAAAATTGTGCTTTATTGATAATAAAACTAATACCTTCTCTATATTTTTTTCCCTGATTTCTTATATAAACTAACCAAAAACTTAGGCAGTCTGGTATTCAGGCTTAGAATCAGTATGCCCTGTTGTAACATGAGGTATACTCATGCTCCCGGCCTTCATGAATATATTTTCGGACTCATATATGACCAATAAGTTAGAAGATTCGCAGGTAGCTACAGTCCTAGCTTCTATGCATACACACACAATCAAGCTTATACATAACTTATAAAGTATGAGTATCTCTATTCCCTTCCAGAGACTATATTAATCCCATAATAACACCTCTAATCTTGTTCCTCAAGTCATAGCAAGGTTCATATACAGATATACATTACTTCACTGCATGTGGACATTCGGAAGCTATGAGTTAACAAGTAATAGACCCCTGATCTGGCTAGTCACAACCTCACATGGCTCTGAACCCTCTTCTAGTTTATTTACACAAAATGAAACCTTAATGTCACACAAGTTTACAGACTATTTTCAAAGACTGCAACTCTTCTGAGGCATTTAATCAAACATTTAAAATGCATCTTCTAATCCCTCACTCATATATAACAGGACATTCATTAATTCTCATATTATACAACCAGTCATAAAAGTGTTAGCACAACAGAAATAAGCACAGATAAAGAGAAACACCACCACAAATATGCCTAGCTGCAAATACTACAACACCTGGATCTCTTTCTCAAGACACAACAACATCAACATGTTTACTGATTCAGAAAAACAGAAGAAAAAGACAGAGCATACACTACACTCACAGAAGAAAAACTAAAAACTACAACCTTCACACCCAAGCTCAACTCAAAAACGACACTACATTACCAGTCACATCTTTTATCTAAATACATTCAATGCATAGCTTCTACTACAAGACACCTTTTTGACCTTTTGGAGAAACCACATGCTAACTTTAACTTTTCTGGGAACTTTCACCACTTAGGCTAGGCTAGTAAATAGACTTTTGGTTTATATCCAACATATCCCCCCTTAAACCAAAATCTTCTTCATTCCAAGCATTGATCTTAGCTTGATGAATGCATCAGTAGGCAATATCATTGTAAAAATGTCAGCAACTTGCTCCTTAGTGTTGAAATACTCAAGTTTCACAGTTCTTTGTTTCACATGATCTCTTATGAAGTGATACTTCATACTGATGTGTTTGCTTCTTCCATGTTGCACTGGGTTTCTAGCAAGTTCAATAGCATATTTGTTATCCATATAAATTGATGTAGATTCTTCTTGGGGATGATCAAGCTGTGCCAACAGATTTCTCAGCCATATTGCTTCACAGACAGTAGAAGATGCTGCCACATACTCTGCTTCACATGAGGATAAAGCTACAACATCTTGCTTCTTTGACATCCATGTAAAAGCTGTTGATCCAAGATAGAAAACATAACCTGAAGTACTCTTCCTTTCATCTTGATCTCCACCCCAATCACTGTCAGAATACCCATGCAAATTTGTATCATCTTTGTAGGAATAAAACAGTCCATAATCTGAAGTACCTTGTATATATCTCAGGATTCTTTTTGCTGCTAACCAATGTGATTCTTTTGGTGTTTCCATGTATCTGCACAATAATCCCACACTAAAGACAATGTCTGGTCTTGTAACTGTGAGATATCTTAGGCTTCCCATTAAACTCTTAAATTGAGTAGCATCTATGGTTTTTCCTTCTCCATCCTTGGTCAACTTCAAACTGGTAGGAAGAGGAGTGCTCACTCCATTACAGTTACTCATTCGAAATTTTGCAAGCAGCACTTTTGCATATTTCTTTTGAGATACACAAATGCCATCAGGTTGTTATTGTACCTCAATGCCAAGGAAGAATGTCATAAGGCCAAAATCAGTCATCTCGAATTCTTTGAACATAGCTTGCTTGAACTCTTGAAACATTTGTTGGTTGCTTCCTGTGAATAATAGATCATCAACATATAAGCAAATTATGAGTATCTCACCATGATCATTCTTTTTTATGTAAACTGCATGCTCATATAGGCACTTGAGAAACCCATTTTTCTCTAGATATCCATCAATGCGAGAATTCCAAGCTCGTGGGGCTTGTTTTAATCCATATAAAGCTTTCTTCAATCGATACACCTTGTGCTCTTCTTTTTTAACTACAAAACCTTCAGGTTGTTGTACATAAACTTCTTCTTCTAGTTCCCCATTTAGAAATGCCGACTTTACATCCAATTGATATATTCTCCAATTGTGATGTGCAGCAAGAGAGATCAGTAGCTTTACAGTGTCAAGTCATGCAACTGGTGCAAACACTTCCTCATAATCAACACCATATTTTTGGTTGTACCCTTTTGCAACAAGTCTGGCCTTGTATCTTTCAATCTTTCCATCAACCTTACGCTTAATTTTATACACCCACTTGACACCAATAGCCCGTTGACCTCTAGGAAGCATAACTAACTCCCATGTTCCATTCTTCTCAATGGCATTGATTTCTTCTTTCATAGCATCTTTCCAACACTCCTCTTTGACAGCTTCTTGAAAACTCAGTGGTTCAACATCAGCATATAGACATAAAAGATTTACATCACTTGTTTCTTCATAGATTTCACTAAGACTTCTCATCTTGATAGGTGAAGAAGAGGATGTTGAACAATCTGATCTTTGAGGAAACATTTGATCAGTACTTGGTACATTAGGTGGCAGTGTTGCAACACTTCTCTCTGAAACTTCATGTCTTGCTTCTCCTTGTTCCTCCAGTTGAGTATTATTCTTCTTCATTGTGTTATCTTCATTCCAACTCCATGCTTTCTCCTCACTGAAAATTACATCTCTACTAATCACTACTTTGTGTGTAAATGGATTGTAGAGCTTGTAAGCTTTAGAATTCTCACTATATCCAATAAAAATAAGTTTATGCCCATGATCATCTAATTTCTTTCGTTTTGCTTCCGGTACTTGAGCATATGCTATACATCCAAAAATTCTTAGATGTGTCACACTTGGTTTGTAGCCACTCCATGCTTCTTGCAGTGTCATATTCTTCACACTCTTTGTGGGGCATCGGTTGAGAAGATAATTTGCACAAGCAGCTGCTTCAGCCCAAAATTTTTTGGGTAGATTCTTTTCCTTGAGCATAGTCCTAGTCATGTCAAGAATGGTTCGGTTCTTCCTTTCGGCAACGCCATTTTGTTGCGGCGTGTAAGCTGCTGTCAATTGTTGTTTGATGCCATTTTCTTTACAATAATTTCTGAATTCATTTGAAGTATATTCTCCCCCTCGGTCAGATCGAAGTATTTTTAGTTTGTACCCACTTTCAACTTCAGCTTGAGCTTTAAAACTCTTAAAGACCGTGAATGCAACAGACTTTTCTTTCATGAAATAAACCCATAATTTCCTGCTGAAATCATCAATAAAAGTTATGAAATACTTGTTACCTCCAGCTGATGCAGGCTCAATAGGTCCACAAATGTCAGTGTGAACCAAATGTAGTGGATTTGCTGCACGCCAATATCTTCCACAGGGAAAGGGAGCTCTTTGCTGTTTTCCAAGAGTGCAGGTCTCACATATATGCTCCGGCTTCTCTATAATTGGCAGTCCACGAACCATGGTTGATGTAGATAGTAGTTTGAGCCCGCTGAAATTGAGATGCCCAAATCGAAGATGCCACTTCCATGAAGTATCCTTCATATTTCCATAAAAACAACCTCCAAAAGTGGTGTTGATATGAAGAGGGAACATTCTGTTAGGAGTCATTTGAACTTTTGTAATAAGTTTCCCTTGACCATTTATCAAATAGAGGCATCTATTCTCCATGTGGATTTTGTATCCCTTTTCTAGAAGCTGTCCAATACTCAGAATATTGCTTCTCATGTTGGGTATAAAATACACATTTGAGATATATTGTGGTGCTCCATCCCTTTGATAAATTTTGATTTTACCTTTGCCTTTCACTAATACTTTTGATGAATCTCCAAGACTGACATGTCCATGAACTTCTTCATTTAGATCTTCAAAGAGCTCCTTCTTGCCACACATATGATTACTTGCCCCCGAGTCAAGGTACCATACATCTTGGTGATCTTGTGCCTCCTTTTGAACAATAAGAAGTGATACTGCTTCTTCTTGCATATCATCAGATGCTTCTGCAAAATTCGATTGTTCGGATTGATTTATTGATTGATTACTCCAACACTCAGCTGCATAATGCCCAAATTTGTTGCAATTGTAACACTGAACATTACTTCGACCTCCACGTCCACGACCACGACCACGAGTAAATCTGCCTCTATTCATTCCCCTTCCACGTTGACTGGTTTCTATGGATTATGTTCTTGAGTTTGATAGTTCCCTCTCCCTCGACTCCTTCCACGGTTGCCATAAGTATAGCCACCACGTTGAGAATGATCACCCTTTTCTTCATTTAGAGTCAATTTTGATTCCAGAGCTTGCTCCACAGTGGTTGAGGTATTGTTCTTTTGCATACGTTGTTCATGCACTTGGAGTGATCCCATTAACTCCTCAACAGGGAGAGTGTCTAAATCTTTTGACTCTTCAGTGGCCACCACCACATGTTCAAACTTGGTTGTGAGAGATCTCAATATTTTTTGAACTACACGAACATCTTCGATCTTTTCTCCATTCCTCTTCAATTGATTGACAATAACTTGTAATCTTGAAAAATAATCAGCAATAGGCTCACCTTCCTTCATATGTGCAACTTCAAATTCAGCCCTTAGAGTTTGTAGGCGGACTTTCCTCACCCGGTCAACACCCTTAAAGAAAGTAATAAGGATTTCCCAGGCTTCCTTGCTTGATTGTGCTTCAGAGATTTTCTCAAATGTGGCTTCATCCACTCCTTGATATAGAAAGAATAGAGCCTTCTTGTCCTTCTTTCTTTGCTCCTTCAGAGTATTCTTTTGCTCCCTGGTGTAAGCTGCTTCTTGCTCTGTTGTGGGTTCCTCGTATCCATCAGTAACAAGCTCCCATAAATCTTGTGATCCTAGCAATGCTTTCATTTGAATCTGCAAGCTTTCATAGTTGTCTTTCACCAACTTGGGAATTTGGGTTTGAACAAAGTTGGAAGCCATCTCCTTTGTAGGATGAGGAGAGATTTCTACAGATCTTTTGACCTTCAAATAAGAGCTGCTGCTTCCAGGATCTTGATGCTGTTAAGCTTGAAAGGCTCGGATACCACTATGTTAGCACAACAGAAATAAGCACAGATAAAGAGAAACACCACCACAAATATGCCTAGCTGCAAATACTACAACACCTGGATCTCTTTCTCAAGACACAACAACATCAACATGTTTACTGATTCAGAAAAAATAGAAGAAAAAGACAGAGCATACACTACACTCACAGAAGAAAAACTAAAAACTACAACCTTCACACCCAAGCTCAACTCAAAAACAACACTACATTACCAGTCACATCTTTTATCTAAATACATTCAATGCATAGCTTCTACTACAAGACACCTTTTTGACCTTTTGGAGAAACCACATGCTAACTTTAACTTTTCTGGGAACTTTCACCACTTAGGCTAGGCTAGCAAATAGACTTTTGGTTTATATCCAACAAAAAGAGTATATTAGATGTTTTAGTTCAATGGTGCAAACTTAAATCTGAGATCACTTGATTGTGATGCTTGATACTGCGAAATTCTTTTACCCTCAAATAATTCTTCTCGAGTTTTAGGTGAAAGGAGTCTAAAGCTTTTGGTTATGTATTTTTATTCAACTTTGATTTAATTCAGGCCCTTTTTTCCCCTGTTTTTTTTTTGTGGAAACTCTAGACATAAGCCCAACTCATATAATTTGGTTTGGCAAAAATACAAAAAAAAATAAGGGAAATAGGCCAGACTAAACATAAAAGTTGAGTGTTGGATTCTCTTGGTACCTGAAAAAATACCAAAATTCTGAATTCCAAGAAGAAGCTTAGGCTTTTTTATTTCCAATATATTGAGCAAAAGTAAAATGTTCAAAGAGAATAGTAAACATAAAATTAACCTTATCTGCATATTTATAAAGAGAACATTTCTTATATGGTACAACTCTAATATATGTGGCACTGCTGAGTACAAAAATGTGTATAAGCAACTTCTATTGTTCCCTTAATTCATTTGATGTGTTGTGCAACTAATTTTCCATAGCTGAAGATGTTTCCCCTCCTTCAAACTCAGGTATTTCCTGTTTGGCAGTCATAATTGACAATCTTTACTTTTCCTGTTTGGTTGTCATAGCTGTTTGGCTGTTTGGTTAATTTTACTGAAAATATGTCATAACTCAGGTATTTCTTGTTTGGCTATTTAGCAGTCATAACTAATTTAACTTTTCTTGTTTGGCTATTTGGCCTATATTGTTAATATTCTTGCTTAAATCTATGTTCAATATGGTTCTTACTATTTCATGACGGTTAATTAATTATGATCTTGCTTTTCTTTCAGTTTCGTAGCATTGAAGACTCACAAAAATCATTAGTTATGAAAACAACATAAAGGGCATCAACTACAAAGCAATGGACAGCAGCTGAAAGCCGATACTTTATGAGGTTCATGGCAACACAAGTTGAGGAGGGTTTAAAGGTTGACAAAGGCTTCAAACCACAAGCAATTCAAGCCGCTATTCAAGCCATGAGAGGAACATGACAATAACGGAGACCAATGTAAATAATCATTTCAGGACAATACGTAAGGAAATGAGTGGCATGGGTTGGGATCACAACTCAAAAATGATCATCATGGGTGAAACCGAGTATAAGGAATACATTAAGGTATTTGTTCTCTTGTACATTATGATTTTAATTGATAATGTTTATAATTAATTTCTTAATTACAGTCCCATCCACAAGATGAACCATATTTGAACAAGCCGATTGAGGATTATGATTTGCTCAAGGCTATATGTGGCAATGATCAAGCTTGTGGTTGTTATGTGGTTCAGTTTGGAACTCGTATTGGTACACAAATCAAGGATGACACTGCACTAGAAGAAAGCCCTCCAATTGAGAATTTTACTGATATGTTATTCGGGGACGCAAATGCATATGTCAATGCCTCCCCCTTGAACAATAGCCAGCCTGATATCTCTGAACCAACAACAACAACAAGCCCAATACAAAGAAGGAAGGGAAAAGGCAACCGCAGGTTGAATAGCAACGATGATACAACCCTTGAATTAGCCATCACTGTCCGAGATGCATTTGAATCAGTTAGATCCAGTCGATCACTAAGCTTTGCAAAAGAGCTTCAAGATGCGTGCATAAAGATAACACAATATGGTTATTCCACAAAACAAGCTATGAGGTTCTACCGTTTCTTGATGAACGATGATACTTAATCTCGCACCTTTTTTGCAATGTGTGAAGACTTTTGCAAGCTTTGGTTGAATGAGTTCTTCACTTGAGTTGGGTAAGAAGATCAAGCTTCTAATAGTTATTCTACTTTTACTTGCATTTTATAATTCCAAATTGGTTTACCTTTAAACATGACTTAATTTGGTTTCTTTGGTATAATTTTCATATCACATTTTTTTTTTTGATTCCAGATGGATTCATCTTGCTTGGTGGCTTCATTAGTTGTGGTGGAGATCTTTCAAAGCGCATCTTACTTAGAAACAACTCAAGAGTAGATGTTTTTATCATATTATTTACCTATGTATTTTGTGTTGACTTGTGACACAAACTTCTGAACAATGTCATTATGTTTATATTGAGTAGTAGAATGTATGTCGTATTTGCGATGATGACAAACTTGGGGCAACTTGAAGTCTGTTGAAAGCACAATTTATCAAAATGTTTGGTTGCTTTGCTTGAAGTAATTTATGCTTTGTTTTGAGTTTGTTTAGTCTCATGGTCTATTGTCGTCTGTTTGGTTCTTTAATAATTATGCTCTATTTTGAGTATGTTTGTTCTCATGGCAATGCACCTTCAAACATCACCACCAATGATTTTGCAGGTTACCTGGGTAAGTTGTTTTTTTTTTCATTTTATTGATGCAAATTTTCAATATTGAATTACTCTCTGGTGATAGTTAAAATTGCGCTATGGAATTGCTCTCTGTTGATAGTTAAAATTTATTGTCAGCATATATACCAGTGTGAAATGTTGAATCTACAGCTGATAGTCAATATTGAATTGCTCTCTGCTAATAGTTAAAACATCACCACCAATGATTTTGCAAGTTAACTGGAATTACTCTCTGCTAATAGTTAAAATTGTTAATGAATTATTGCCAGCATATGCAAGTGTGAAATGTTGAATCTACAGTACATGAAACATTAACCAAACAAATGAGGAAGAAAACATGAGATGATATTAATCAATGCTATTATGGACAGAAGTCAGAATAGAACCTCATGTTTTTACAGTTAGTAAGAGGAAAAAATCATTATATATATATATATATATATATATATATATATATATATATATATATATATATATATCGGGAATGATAAGGTAAGGTCGGCCGGATTACTGTTCATTTGCGGTCGCCTCCCATTTGGCCCACTTGCACAGTATTTTGAGGAAATCCAACCATATGGATGGAAAGAACATCGAAAAATAAGCTAGCATCAATTTTCATACAATTTGGGAACTTATAGGGGCCTCATCTTAACAGGTGAAATTTTGAACCGATAGGATTTCTACAAATTTTCACCCGTTAAGATGAAAACCCTACAAGTTCCCAAATTGTATGAAAATTGACATGCTAGCTTATTTTTCGATGTTCTTTACATCCCATAAGGTATGATTTCCTCAAAACACTATGCGAGTGGGCCAAATGGAAGGTGACAACAAATGAAAAGTAATCCGGCCGGCAGCATAGTATTAGGCCCGTATATATATATATATATATATATATATATATATATATATATATATTAGGGAATTTAGAATTATATTTATATATTATAATATTAAAAAAATACATTTCTATGTATTTTTGTATTGTATTTTATTTTATATAATAACATAAGATGAGTATGTTATTTAATTATGTATTAATTAGAAAATTGTTAAAGGGGCTATATCATTAATAAAATCAAATAATCACCAAAGGTGGGGTAACCTCGCCATGAGTGACCATATACAAGGATTCCATAATCCAACACTCCAAATACATCAAACCAAACACATACTTTCCAAATCCAACACTCCAAACTACATCCAACAGAACACTTTATTTGGTTGTCCAGTATTTTCAAATACAAGGATTTACAATTACACTATAACTCCAAATCCCCGTATTTGAAACTACACCCAAACAAATACTACCTTGAAGAATTTTGCGACCAGTTTCCGGAGCTGATTTATTGTGGCACTACTGAACCTTCTGCATTGCATAACCCCCAAGGAATCATGGACTTTACCTTCAGCCACGCTATTCAACAATTGCATTATTGTCCCTTGATTCCTTATTTTTAAACAACATTATCCCTGCTACATATCCAGCAGGTTCGTGGCCTTCCTTCGCGGCATCCACAAGACGTTGGATGCCGGAGGGCATTCCTATGCAAAGAGCTTCCTCTTGCCAATCAATTGATAGCCATCAAAAGTTAAGAATGTTTACTATAAATAACCGTAGCTAAACACTATCAAGAAACAAGAAGATACTCACCAGGCCGAGCAGGTAACTCTCTGTCAAATTCCCCCACCCCGCACAGTTTTGAAGGAATTCAATATTCGACAAAATCCCAAAAACACCAACATGTATTAATGTCAACAAAATAAAATTTTCCAACTATCCGACTTCAAGATATCTAGCGATAAGTCTTACAACTGTTGGGTTAGACGTCAGTTGCCCATAAGTTCAAACTCTACTAAACAGGGAAGCTACAAAACCAAAAAAGAAAAAAAAAACTCGTATACCTTCGCCGAAGGTTCCTTATATAATTGAGCGGGCTTCCTGGTTGCGATGTCACGACACTAAATATTTCAATTAAAACTTCCTCTGGGAGAAGAAGGGCACATGAAAGCTTCTTTGCCTCCACGGTGTTACGTGTTTCACCATAGCAATAAGGAAGAAGAAGAGCAAGGAAGAAGAAGAAGAGCAGGATTAATAGTGGAATCCGTTGAACCTTGACTAAAAAGGAAAGGAAACAATCACTTTACTAAGTGATGTGACAATTTTGTACAACTCCGACCATTCCAATGACTCCCCCGAGATGACTCGTATCATCACGGTGATTGGGTTCCAAGACAGGGTCTAGGACAGGGTGAAACATCATCATGAATAGCCGCCACATGGAAAATTATGCCGCAAGGCAAGGTGTACAAGGTCGAGGTCTGATAATGAACTATAAAGGTTAATTAATAAAAAATTAATACCAAAAATTGGTTAGCAATCCTCCATATTAAGCGATTGAAAGTTCCTCTGATACACATTTAGTAAGCAAATAAAACCACTATACTAAACGCGTTAGATTCCAAAAAATTGTCATCTACATTTTTTTCTATATCCTACACACAAATGGTATACAAAACACACAAGTTCTACTCCATCCCCTTAACTGGTTTACATCGTTCTAACCCATCCATTAATAAATCTGAGACTAACCTGAGCCTCACCCCCGGTTTCGGTTTAGTGTTAAGGTTTGAATGGATGTAGCGTGTATTATTTGGACTTTTAGACTGAACCCCGTATTATAATGAATGTTATGTTTATTATATAGCTAAAGTGTAAATTTTATCGGTATTTCCATTTAAACGGGTATAACGAGAATAATAAATAAATTTCTCATACCATGTATGTTCTTACATATGGAATTACATGTCACCACAAATTTGAAAAAGCACAACTCAAAATCCCATCTACATTGCTAGCTACATAAGGTTCTTTGCGTTCCGTCCTCACCGAGTAGCGAGGAAGCCGCAAGGTGGGTGATCGAAAGTCCATTGTCTACGTTTCGTAAATCTCTCACTAGTAAACCATGTTATTACGTGAAATATTTATGCGGAAGGTTGTCGGAACTGCTTGATGGTGGAACTACATGACCTTATGCATTCAACATCGCCTGAGGAATCATCCACTTTTCCTTCTGCGATGCTGGTCAGAAATCGTAGGTCTAATTCCCGTGTTTCCTTGCTCTAACAATATTATACCTGCAACATATCCAGTAGGTAGGAAACCTCTCTTCGTTGTGTCCACTAGACATTGGATGTTAGAGGGCATTTCCAACCAAAGAGCTTCCTCCTGCCAATCAATCAAAAGTTAACAATGTTCACAATAAATAACTATACATAAATACTACGAAGAAGGCAATGCGATATTCACCAGGCCGAGGATATAATTCGCGCTTAGATTCCCACATGTCCCACAGTTACGGAGGAATCAAAGATATTCGTGCAAAGAAGGGAGACAATGATGGGTCGTATTGTCAATGTAAAAATTTTGGCCAACTATCTGACTCTCACATATCCATCAAAAGAGTTTACAACTATTGGATTAGAAATCAGTTTACCATAACTAAAAGCTCCATTAGACAACCAAACAAAATAGAAATGATTGAATAGGAAACTCAATTACTATTGCCTTAAGTTCTTCATATCGTCTAGCGGTGTTCTTGGCTGCGACGCCACGATGATGAAGATCTCAGTTAAAACTTCTTCGGGGAGAGCATTGCAAGATGATAGCTATTTCGCCTTCATTGTGTTTTATATTTCACAGTCGCAATATGGAAGAAGGAGGAGGATGAAGAACAGGAACATGGTTGCAAGTGATATGCAGTGAACAATGAACTGAAGCAGACCTTAAAGGAACATGGTTATTAAGCAATGTGATTATACCGTACGCATTGTAAGTCGCACCACCATACAGATGCCTCACCCATCATGGTGCACCGCTTGCAGGAAGATCATATCGGAAAATGTTGTGTTAAATGCTACAACCAAAAAATTATGTGGATGTAGCGTGTATTATTAATTTTCAGAGGAAGCGTGTATGATCAAGGATGCAACGGCTTAAAATATTGATGAGCCGTGTATCATTGTAGTGTTAATGTTTGGACGGATGTAGCAATTATTATTTGGAGTTTTGGATTGAAGCTTGTATTATCCTTAAAAATAGGCTTATTATAAGGCTGAAGTGTGTATTTTCTCGGTGTTTTTGTGTAAACATGTGTATCCTGAATGATAAAAAGATTTCTCATACACGTTTGGAGTGCTACTAATAAACTCTAACAATTCGTATGATACACACTTAGAATGTTTAGTAAGCTATTAAAACCACAATAGTAAACGAGTATGATTCAAAAGAGGTGCCTTATTAATTTTTGCTATATAATACTCTTGTGCCGCTAGTTGATAAAAGGAACAAGAGTATAATATAATAAAATAAAATAAAATAGGGTATGGGCAATAGAAAGAATAAAAGGAACACAGTAAGATGTGGGCAATAGCTTGCCCCCAGAATAAGGACTTCCACTAGTTGAGAGTAGCGAAACCTAGCTAGGGAGTTCTATGATGTTAAGTCTACTCCCTCTAGCATGCATCTATCTTTGGATTTTTCACTAAGCCCAAACCATTATCTTAATGAAACTCCAAAGCATATGTGATTATTCTCTATTGTTGATGATTCTTGTTTGACTAGTACAGCGTATCAGTGTCATATTGTACCTATTCCATGAGCATCGGAAACAAACCCTGATTGAATTGCCAACTTGAATTATTATGTTGTGAATTTTTATTGTTTATTGCCTGAAGACAAGCAATAATGCAAGTTTGGGTGTGTGATAGCTCTCGGAAGAGAGGTATTTTAGTAAAGGTTAATCAACGATTTAGGACCAACATGCTTATCATCGGATAAATATTGTGTTATCTTGTTCCTAAAATGCATTACTATGCCACATTAGCGTTCTCAAGTGCTTTAATTGTGATTTACACTTGTTTGAGGTTAAAAGATACTAAAATGAGTAAAGTTTTTATGCAACAGGTGAAATGAAGCATCACAGTTTTTATCATCGCGATATCCGTGTATGACATCACGATGTGAATTTAGGACAAAGCACCAGTTTCAGAGATAAATTAAGATCGCGATGTTCAAGGGAAAAAAAATACTGTGGATTCTCTAGATTGAGAGCAACATCGCGATGTGCTTCGTGGACATCGCGAAATTCATACAACACAGCCTGATGGGAGATCAAGTTACATCGCACGTTCATAATACTACATCACAATGATATAAAAGGAAGGGCATAACATCGCAATGTACGCTCGGGACATCGAGGTGTCCAGAGTGGGAACTATAAATAGAGGACTAATATGTTACGGTTATTATCTTTTGTCTTGGTAGTGGCTATGCGCTGGAGCATTGATCCGGAGCTCTTCTCCCAATATTCTGGAGTTAAGGAACACTCATTCATGAGGGGGAATCTTTATACTTTAATCTTTGATGTTTATTGAACTCTCTTTAGCTTATACATGGATGTTTATGTGCTTGATGCCATTGTTTTAGATTTATATTTTGTAATGAAAGCTTAAACATCCTTTCTAGAGTTCTAGAGTTGTATGGATGTTATGACTTGAGTTTATGATTATCAATGGCTTTGCTTTGATATTATGATTGTGGATGTGCTTATGATGCTACTATGCTAATTATTTTTGGTCGAAAGGTAACAATTATCTTAATCCTATAGCACATAGTTATATAAGCTTGAGGGAAGTGTAGAAACATAGCTTTGATGGAGTGACACCACAAGTGCCTCTCACTTAGGTATAAGTGTTGGCATTCCACACTAGTGGTAGAGGTTAACGCTAGAATGCTTCTTAACATCCCCATAGACATATGGGAGTGAGAGTATGCACCTTAGAATTAAAGTCATGTAGGTTGTAGTTAGAGCTTAAGTGTAATATCTACCATTGTAAACCCTAATCCACAACTTTGATATCTTAGCAAGCTAGGGATAAAACCTTTACAAGTCTATCAACACCATACAACCCTAGAGCCTTCTAATTGAGAGTTTTCCCCTTGTGACCTTCGTAATTCACTTAGTCCACTCGAGTCTTAACCACAACTTCAATTAATACACAACCAATCTTCTCTAGCATTTAATACACCAAGTTAGGAAACCTAGTATCCGTTCTCTGAGGAATTCGACCCAGTACTTACTAGTTTTACTACTTGCGACCACGTATGCTTGCGTGCGGCTCCGTGAGTGCTTGCACTCATTGCCGATGGTCAACAAGTTTTTGGCTCCATTGCCGGGGAATAACGTAGGTTTTCCTATACCTAATGGAGTAGAAGTAGATTAGTTTCGCTTAGTTTTTGTGTGTGGTGTTTGCCTAATGAATATTTTGTTTTAATTGCTTGTTGTGAAATTTGTTAGTAGTTGTGTGCATACTTAGAATTAGCTATTTTCCTTGTGTACCTTGTAGTTGGTTAAGCTCAATCGCACACTCAATTAATGCTTTTTTGGTTGCCTTGTAGTTTGTGAGCAGATCTCCACATTATGCTCACGATGGGCACAATGTAATATGAGCTCTCAGAGGCACAGCCGGAACCTGCTGAAATAACTCCAGAAACAGGAGGAAGTGAGTCTGAGGAGGAGTATGTGGATGCTGTGGAAATTTAGCCATATATTATCAATGTCATTTGAGGATCTGTACAATTTGAAGGACATTCCCGTGAGGACTCATATCTGCATATTCGGTCATTTCTAGAATAAAGTGATACAATAAAGCTGGTCAAAGAATCGAAAAGCACGATAAGAGCAAGACTGTTTCCATTTTCATTGAGGGAGGAAGCGAAGAAGTTGTACCAATCACTATCATCCAAGGTGACAGCCACTTGGGAGCATATAAAGAAGACATTCTGCAAGTACTTTCCATTAAGAAGATCATGAAGTTAACCGCTGATATCATCTCATTCACACAAGCAGCGTCAGAATCAATTTATGAGGCATAGGTGAGTTTTAAGTTGATGCTCAGAGACTGCCCAAGATATGGCCTCCAACAATGGGTGCAACTTCAACATTTTTATCATGGACTAAAGGAAGAAGCCTGAACCTTTGTAGATATGGCACCAAGGGAGCTCTATTAGCGAGGTCAGTGGATGAGGCTTTCACCTTATTTGGTAATATAGAAATCAATGAGCAAGGTTGGTAATAGGAAAATGAATCCATCAGCAGCTATACAAGAAGTCTCAGTTGACAAGCAAGAGCAGTTGGCACGGGTTATTTTAGCTGTGGACACAATTTAGAAGAGAGTGACTGAAGTGATCTCGCTTATGCAAGAGATAGTGGAAAGTGCATGGGCAAACAAGAAGTCAAAGGTGGCAGGTTCAAGTAGCCAAGCGCCAATAAGGGCACAACCGTATGAGGAACCAGATATAGTTGAGCAAGACATGGAGTTAGACTACAATATTGAATGGTGTTATGCGCGAGATCCCATGGAACAGTTGAAATTAGTAACCTTGGAGAATTGGGACATTGAATCAGAGGAAGAACAAGATTCACCAGAGCCGAGGACCACTCACATAGAATCAGTCAGGCCTGTGACACATTGGGATGGGAAAGTAGATTACCCCAAGAAATAAAGTCATCGTGGGATGTACCACCTCAAATAGACTTGAAACCCCTCCCAGGACACTTAAAGTATATATTCCATGGTGAGGGAAAAACACTACATGTCATCATCTCCAACGTATTATCCTCCAAAAATGAGTGCCAACTTATTAGGGTACTGAGGAGACACAAACGAGCACTGGGATGGTCAATCAATGATATAAAGGGCAATAATCCCTCTATATGCATACAAAAAATACTATTGGAAGATGAGGCCAAGCCAACAATAGAACACCAACGGAGGCTCAATTTTTTATCCCGCCATGAAGGAAGTGGTGAAAAAGGAAATTATGAAATGGTTGGATACAAGAATTGTTTACCCTATCTTCGACAGAGCTTGGATTAGTCTGATACAATGTGTACCAAAGAAAGGAGGCATCACAGTAATCATAAATTAGGAAAATGAAAGCATACCACCGAGAATGGTGACTTGATTGAGAATCTGCATGGACTACCGAAAATTGAATAAGGCTACAAGAAAGGATCATTTTCCTTTACCATTCATTGATCAGATGTTGGATCGATTGGCAGGGCAAGATTACTACTGCTTCTTGGATAGGTATTCAGGATACAATCAAATTGCAATAGCACATGAGGACCAAGAGAAGACAACATTTACTTGCCCGTACGGGACATTCGAGTTCAAGAAGTGATGAGATGAATCCGCAAGTGCACGGGTTGTGATCAAGTAAAAAAGTGGACAATGAAAAGTTTGATGTCCGACCCACAAGGACCAAGAGATACTAGTACAAACTATCCATCTATTATCTAGTCTAAACAAATATTGGGTATTGTCCTAATCTAACTACTAAACTAAGAAAAGGTTAGGGTCGGCTTTTACTAAAGATTTGGTGAAATCTTGGGGCAATCAATCATGGATGGAGGGTACTCGGGCAATGAATCCCCCTTGGATTATATTCTAAAAGATAAATGAAAATGACTATGTTGATGATTGATAATGTTTGTGCCAAGGGTTCCTAAATTATATCCAACCCCTCTCCTGAGGTTATTGGATAACTAATCTCCTAGGATTGTCTTAAGCTCAAGAGAACCTATATCTTGGAAGGATTGTGGGATTGAATCATATTAAAGAGTCGCTCTCCTTCTAGCACCCGAATCCCTTGACGTACTCACAACCCTCTCTAATGGAGCATGTTCCTAATACAAGGAGGCGCTAGCTCTAGCCCTTGTATCGCACCCAAGTAATCTCTCAGGGCATCCCGCAATATAGAAAGATCACAATTAATACAAACCATCCAACAGAAATTCAAGCATACTTCTAATCAATCAAAACATAAATATCAACATCAAATTAATGCATAATCCAAGGGTTCATCATACCCAAGCACTTAACAATTTAGTTCCCCATAGAAGAGGAACATATATCCAAGGAATAACAAAGTAAAGACATATAAATAAACAATAAAAACTTCCCTCTAGTCTCCACGATGCTCCAGTGGCGAATCTCCAACAAATCTCCCCTCCTTCGGATAATTGGTGCCTTCCAAGATGTTCTTCCTTCAAGCCTAAGCCGTCGAGGTCTTCAAAAGATCTTCAATGTGGATCAAGACCAAACCCTAGATCTCTAAGTGGGCAAAGAGGTGGCCAAAGGCCAAGAGATGGCCTCCTCAACCCTAAAACATTGGTATTTATAGGGGTCTTCTCTTTAGGGTTCGTGTGGGGCCAAACCATGTGAAAATTGAGTAAAAATCGGGCCCAGAAAATGGTCCATACAGGCCCTTATAGGTTGCTGGCTGGGTTATACAGGCTGTATAACAGCCCGTATGGCTTTCAGGTCCCTCTATATGGGCCCGTGTACGGGCTGTATAACAGCCCATATAGCTGGATTTTGCACAGCGCAGTCTTCATCAAGCACTCGATCGGATGCACAATAATTGTCGGATTGACTTGAAATTTTAACTGAATGTTCCTAACTTGTTTCCCTTCAATCAAAACTGTAGAGATTTGATTTAGAATTTTGTAGATCTTGTAATAAATTTCTAATCTTTGCTGTTGTTTTAGGACTGCGGCAGTTTTGTCTAATTGCTTCATTTTTCGCCTCAAATGATGTAGAATTTCTTCCCTTTTATTCTTGAGGGTCTCCAATGCTCTGTAGATAAAAATTAACACTAAGTAAGTACCAATGGGCTAAAATTATTCCAAAATGACATTAAAACATATAAGAAAATGATGGAAAAATATGCTCAATTGAACACTTATCAAATATCTCCACACTTAAGCATTTGCTTGTCCTCAAGCAAACAAAACAATTAAAACAAAAGAAATGATAAGTGTTCAACCTTCGGCCATAATATTAATGATTCTACTCCATCCTAAATTCACCATCAAAATTTGCATTCTCCCATTTCCACACCAGGACCTAGATTGATCTTGTGTCGCGTTTCATCGCGGCTCTAGATGAACATCTTTACTCCACATGCCATGTTCTAAAGTCTTAGCAAGACAAGCATACCCTAATGGACTCTAGAAGATCCTTGAGGCCCTAAGTTTTAAGACAACCAACCCTCTATTGAGCAAATGGTGGACAAGTTCGAGAAACTTTAAATTTTATATACACATTTTTTTTTTCATTTATTTGGATAGGGCATCTCTAATGGATCCGAATTTCCCATGCTAAAGATCAATGTAGAGTGTAGGTCCTCTTTTCTTTAGGATGCACATTTTGTTTAGGCACCAGAACGCCCGGGTACTTAGAGGGTTACAACTCTGCCCAGATGTGTTTATACTTAGAAGTGACTTTTTGAATTGAGGAACACCCTGATTAAGGGTCGGGACCCCAAAACTACTTCATCTCAATAAGTAGCGGAACATGTCTTTATTGCTCAAATAACTAAACTATTATGTACATGCTATTTTATTCTTCTCTTACTTGTCCACTAGGTTAAGTTATGAAGGGTTAGAAGCTCAACTAGTGCCATGAAGCCTCTTGGAGCCATTGAGAGTAATGCTTAGCAATTAAAGTCAATAAAACATGGCAATGGGTTACCTATTGTCACTAGAGATTTTTAATTTCACAAAGATTTTCTCTAGATGTCCATGGTATGTCATAGGAGACTTCAAAAAATTTTGGGTACTAAGATGGTGTACTATGAATAAAGTGAATTAATACATTTTCTAACAATACCATCATCGGTGCATGCCAAAAATGCTCTTGTATAAAAAGATTTGCAATGAATTCCAAAAGTCTATTAGCTACTTATCTCCACACATAAAAATTTGCAATAACTCTATACAAGGATAGGTAGCTACAAATCTCCACACTTAGAATCGTACATTGTCCTCAATGTACACAGTGAAGAATGAAAAGTATACAATATGCAATAAAATAAGGAGAAGGGCAAACTGAAACTTCCCCGATTCATTGATGATGATTCCAAGTTTGAATTGACATCAGGGTGGATATTCTTGACGACCAATATGTCCATGCTCTAAATCCTGTGAGACTTCAAGGGGCCAAGAGAGCTCAAGAGCACCATCACTTTATTGAACACACTAAAACAAACTAAAACCAACTAAGATGCGAAAATAAGAAATTTTTCCTAGGAACCTTGGATTGCCTCCCAAGAAGCGCTTGTTTTATGTCACTAGCTCGACGTACCATGATCTTACCTCATGGGGGCTTGAAAAGGATGTATTCTTCCCGGCTGCAACTTGCATAGCTACTCCCAGGAAAATGAAAAAAATACCTGCCAGGGTTGTGTTGTGATAGAGGTTTTAATACAGTTACCTTTAGGCCTCCATGGGAATAATTTGGGTCGGTAATTGTTTAATCTTGGCTTGGGCGGATCCTTGGATTGAATCATCCTCCTCGCTTCTTTTGTTATCCTGGATATGTTTCGTCTATGCTTGATGTGTAGGTCATCTTCGAGGTAGAGGATTTCTTCAAATGTTTTCGGTCGTGCCCTTTCTACCTCTTCATCCTTGTCTACACCAAAATATTCATCCACCTCTTGTTCATAAGGATTCATTTCAAGAGGCTCTCCAATGTGTTTTTCAAGCTTGTGAAAAGAGGCTTCCTTATTAGAAATTACGGCACCAACGGCTTCAAATTCAACTTCTGTTTGCAGTGTAAATTTTGCCAACTCCTCCATGAATGCGGAGACTCCCTCTTGTAATAGTGGAAAATCTGACCACTCTTTTGCCTCTTCTTCTTCTTTTATAGGGATGTTGCCAGGTGGAATTTCTACTACTTGTTCATAACTCCTTTGTTCGTTAGAGGATTTTATCAGAGCTTCATCCACCTGGTCCTTAAGCTTTTGATGAGAGGCTTGGAAGCTTGTATTTATGGCCTTCATGCTCGGTATAGACTTTAGCAAAAGTTCCTCAAAGGCTGTAGAGAATTCTTCTTGTGGTTCCAATATGTGCTGAAAAATCGAAGGGTAGTCTAGCCATTGCTGTGAAGATGGTGAATATGAATTAAGCCCTTGTGAAGGACATCCCCATTGTTGTTGATAGCTTGAATAGCTTGGTTGTCCTCCCTAATGGGTAGAACTTGGAGGAAACTCATGCCACTGCTCTTGATGTGGGGGGAAAGGAGGAATCCCTTGTTGAGGATAGATCCATTGAGTTTTATGTTGATCACTTGGATAGTTTGGTTGTCCCTCCCCATATAGATCGTGAACATTGTTGCATGGGATTCTTTGAACTGTTTGGTCACTTAAAAGCTTGACGATCCTTTCTGCAAGTGCATCAATCGCAGCTTCTAAATCTGACATTATACCTTGCACAGAAGAGATCACAAAAGAACAAGTCAAATATATATATATATATATATATATATATATATATAAAACTTGATGAGATGAATCCGCAAGTGCACGGGTCGTGATCAAGTAATAAAGTGGACTATGAAAAGTCGGATGTCAAACCCACAAGGACCAAGAGATACTAGTACAAACTATCCATCTATTATCTAGTCTAAACAAATATTGGGTATTGTCCTAATCTAAATACTAAACTAAGAAAAGGTTAGGGTCGGCTTTTACTAAAGATTTGGTGAAATCTTGGGGCAATCAATCATAGATGGAGGGTACTCGAGCAATGAATCCCCCTTGGATTATATTCTAAAAGATAAATGAAGATGACTATGTTGATGATTGATGATGTTTGTGCCAAGGGTTCCTAAATTACATCAAACCCCTCTCCTGAGGTTATTGGATAACTAATCTCCTAGGATTGTCTTAAGCTCAAGAGAACCTATATCTTGGAAGGATTGTGAGATTGAATCATATTAAAGAGTCGCTCTCCTTGCACCCGAATCCCTTGGCGACTCACAACCCTCTTTAATGGAGCATGTTCCTAATACAAGGAGGCGCTAGCTCTAGCCCTTGTATCGTACCCAAGTAATCTCTCCGGGCATCCCACAAGGTAGAAAGATCACAATCAATACAAAACATCCAACAGAAATTCAAGCATACTTCTAATCAATCAAAATATAAACATCAATATCAAATTAATGCATAATCCAAGGGTTCATCATACCCAAGTACTTAACAATTTAGTTCCCTATAGAAGAGGAACATATATCCAAGCAATAACAAATTAAAGACATATAAATAAATAATAAAAACTTCCCTCTAGCCTCCATGATGCTCCAGTGGCGAATCTCTAACAGATCTCGCCTCCTTTGGATAATTGGTGTCTTCCTTCAAGCCCTAGCCGTCGAGGTCTTCCAAAGATCTGCAATGTGGCTCAAGACTAAATCCTAGATCTCCAAGTGGCCAAAGAGGTGGCCAAAGACCAAGAGATGGCCTCCTTAATCCTAAAACATTGACATTTATAGGGGTCTTCTCTTTAGGGTTTGTGTGGGGCCAAACCATGTGAAAATTGAGTAAAAATGGGGCCCTGAAAATGGTCCATACGAGCCCGTGTACGTGCTGTATAATAGCCCGTATAGGTTGCTGGCTAGGTTATACAGGCTGTATAGCAGTCCGTATGGGTTTCAGGTCCCTCTATACGTGCCCGTGTACGGGCTGTATAACTTCCCATATAGCTGGATTTCTCACTGCGCAGTCTTAATCAAGCACTCGATCGGATCCCCAATTCTTGTCGGATTGACTTAAAATTTTAACTGAGTCTTCCCAACTTGTTTCTCTTCATTTGGAACGGTGGAGATTGGATTTAGAGTCCTATAGATCATGTAATAAATTTCTGATCTTTCCTACTCTTTTATGACTACTGCAGTTTTGTCTAATTGCTTCCTTTTTCGCCTCAAATGATGTAGAATTTGTTTTTTTTTTTATTATTATTGAGTATCTCCAATGCCCTGTTGATAAGAATTAACACTAATTAAGCACCAATGGGCTAAAACTATTCCAAAATGGCATTAAAACATATAAGAAAATGATGGGAAAATATGCTCAATTGAATACTTATCAGGAGGATGCCTTTTGGATTATGTAATGCTCTGGCAACTTCTCAATGGTGTATGATGGCTATATTCTCTGACATGATTGAGATGAGTTTGGAGGTTTCATGGATGATTTCTTAGTGTTTGGAGAGTCATATGATCAATGTTTGGCGAATTTGGAACAAATCCTGAACAAATGTGAAGAGACAAATTTGGTGCTAAATTGGGAAAAATGTCATTTCATGGTTTGTGGGGGCAGTGTGTTGGGGCACAGAATTTCAAAGTCGGGCATAAAAGTAGATAAAGCCAAAGTTGAGGTGATTGATAAGCTACCACCACCAATATCAGTCAAGAGCGTCAGGAGTTTTCTTGGGCAAGCAGGTTTTTAATGGTGGTTTATAAATGACTTTTTGTTAATAACAAAACCTATGAGCAAGTTGTTAGAACAAGACGTATCATTCTATTTTTATGAAGCTTATATGACGAAATTTGTGGAAATCAAGCATCTGTTAACCATAGCTCCTATCATAATTAACCCCGATTGGAAGGAGCCATTTGAGTTAATGTGCGATGCTAGTGATGTAGCTGTGGGGCAGTGTTGGGTCAGAGACGGAATGGAGTATTTCATTCTATATACTACGCCAACAAGGCTTTGAACCAGGAATAAGCAAACAACACCACCACGGGAAAAGAACTATTAGCGCTGGTGTACGCATTTGATAAATTTCAAGCATACTTGGTGGGCACAAAAGTGGTGGTGTACATGGACCATTCAGCAATTAAATACCTCATGGAGAAGAAGAATACGAAGGCCAGGTTGATTCGTTGGGTTTTGCTTCTTCAGGAATTTAATATGGAGGCGAGAGATTGAAAGGGAACAAAAAACCAAGTGGCTGACCACTTTTCTTGATTAGTGACCAATGCTCAACCCCATTGTCATTAGTGAGGTGTTTCCTGATGAACAGTTGTTAGCAGTGAGGGGGCAGCAACCACCATGGTATGCCGATCTAGCAAACTATCTTGTTAGCAAGGTTATCCCCGAAGATCTTAATTATTATCAATGCAAGAAGTTTTTATATGACGTGAAGATGTATGTCTGGGATGAGCCGTATTTGTTCAGAATTGGAGCGAATCAAATCATTTGGCGGTGTATACCTAATGCAGAGCAGAAAAACATCCTAGTGCACTGTCATTCATCACCATATGGTGGTTACTATGCAAGAAACAGGACGACGGCCAAGGTTTTACAAGCCCGATTTTATTGGCCGTCTTTATTTAAAGATGCCCATCAATTTGCTAATTTGTGTGACCGATGTCAACGCACGGGTAGTATATCACAACGCCGTGAGATTCCTTTATAAAATATTTTTTAGGTAGAGCTGTTTGATGTGTGGGGGATCTATTTCATAGGTCCATTTATCTCATCATTGAAAAATGTGCAGATTTTGGTAGCGGTGGATTATGTGTCCAAGTGGGTGGAAGTTGTTGCGTTACTCTCTAATGATTCGCAAGCGGTAATTAAATTCCTTAAGAAAAATATATTCACCCTATTCGGTACCCCTCGAGCTATTATCAGTAATGGAGGATCATACTTCTGTAACAAGGGTTTCAATAAACTGCTAGATAAATACGGGGTCTCACATAGGGTAACCACACCCTATCATACACAAGCCAATGGACAAGCTGAAGTGCCTAACTGAGAGATAAAAAAAATATATTTGAGAAAATGGTCTGTCCCTCTCGAAAAATTGGTCTCTCAAATTGGATGATGCACTATGGGTATATAGAACAGCGTTCAAAACACCTCTAGGTATTTCGCCGTATCAGCTGGTATTTAGGGCTTGCCACCTCCCGTTGGAGTTGGAATATAAGGTTTACTAGGCTCTCAAGCAATTAAATTTAGATCCTCAAGCTGCTGTGGAGAAGCGAATGTTACAGTTAATTGAGTTGGATGAATTCAGGATGCAAGCTTATGAGAATGCAAAGCTATATAAGGAGAAAGTCAAAAAATGACATGATCGCCATCTTATTCATCTCAAATTTGTGTCGGGATAGTCAGTTTTATTGTTCAACTCTAGGCTAAGACTATTTCGTAGCAAGTTGAAATCTTGGTGGTCAGGGCTATTACAAATATCCAAGGCGCATGCCAATGGAGCGATGGAATTAGCGGATGAGCTTACGAAAAGTACATTTGTAGTTAATGGACAATGGGTGATACGATACCTTGGTCACCAAGTGGAGCGGGACAAAGTTGTAGCGACGCTCGAACCGCAGACCCTCAAGTCTAGCTAAAGACTATAAACTTAACGTTGCTTGGGAGGCAACCCAAGATTTTGTAGCTTTCATTTTAGTTAGTTTTTGTATGTTTTTTGTCTTTGTGTGTCATGAATAAAGTTGATCCCTTCTTATGTATTGTGTAGCCCAAGTTTGGGGGAGCCTAGGAAAACACACCAAGTTTGGAGAAAGGCTACTATCATTTCAATTGAAATCTGGTATGAGTTCATACTTCCAAAGACATGTAGGTGAGTACCCAAAGCACAGAGGAAGATATGTAAGTATAACCCTAATTTCCTGCAATTGACATCGCGATGTGCTCTTTACACATCACAATGTGGTCCCTAGGTATAGAAACAACAGGTTTTTCTTGTTGGATCCGGATCCTCTTCTTGTTTTTTCCCTCCTTGTATTTCCTTGTTTTTAATCTTGGCCATTGATTTTAAAATCCAAAGGCCAAAAGCTTGTCCAACTCAGCTTTCCCTCATTGAATGAGTCTTGGAGTTGGTTATGTGCATTCAATGAGGGAAAGCTGAGTTGGACAAGCTTTTGGCCTTTGGATTTTAAAATCAATGGCCAAGATTGAAAACAAGGAAATCCAAGGAGGGAAAAAACAAGGAGAGGTTCAATGAGGGAAAGCTGAGTTGGACAAGCTTTTGGCCTTTGGATTTTAAAATCAATGGCCAAGATTGAAAACAAGGAAATACAAGGAGGGAAAAAACAAGGAGAGGATCCGGATCCTTTCCTGTTGGATATCGCGATGTCCTATAGGAATATCGTGATGTTTCCCATACTGAGAAAAAACCCTGAATTCTGAAAATTAATATCGTGATATTCCTATAGGACATCGTGATGTACTATCGCATCAGGGTTTGAACTACTTAAACATTGCGATGTCACTTGTGCACATCGCGATGTTGATGCCGGAGTTAGGTTAAAAAAAAGGGAAGCACCTATTCATTTCCTTATCTTCTCTCTTCTTCTCCTTGGGTTCTCCTTCGGCACCGGTGAGTGTTTTCCCCCTTTTAGCCTTCAATTCGACCTTCTAGGCATTCAATCACTCAAGTACAGGCTTTTATCATCCCTTTCATGATCATCACACTTTAATTTCATTAAATTGTGGATGGATGAACAATTTTTTTTGGGTTTTGGAATTTGAATGTTTGATGGGATGATTGATGCATTGTGTAGAGCTCAATGGCTATTTTTGTGTATATTTCCGACCCCCAATGTTTAAGGGGACACTCTGCCAAAATTTTGGGCAAATCTACACTAAGGTTACCTTCTTGGAGTGCCAAAAGGGACTCCAAATTTTCTTCAAGAATTTGCTCCTTCCTTACCTCTATGTATTCATCTTGTTGCCTTCCATGGACGCTTACACTTGTCGTAGCGTCCCCATTTTAGAACGCTAATGTGCCCCTATCTCTTTGCAGGCTGCTCTTGGCTCCAACTAAGAATGTCGCCTCCAAGTGGCAGGCCGCTCCGAAACCCCCAACTCTTGGTCAGAAGACAAAGGCCAAGGGATCAGCTTCTACATCGGCCCCACAGACTTCACCCGAGATATTCTCATCCCTAGTTGCCGAGGCCCGTCACCAGATGTTGATGAACAAGCAGCCTGTGCCCGAGCGTGGCGTTGACGCTAGCGATCCTAGCCTCTACAGTTGCGCCAAAGAGTAAAACCGCACATGGCGAGAAACCAGCAACCTAGGGGAGTGCTTTATTGACTTATCTCTTTCTTTCACATTTCCTTTTTTCATCATTTTGCACAGGAATCATCGGGGACAATGATCTCGTCTAGTTTGGGGGGGTGGGGATGTGGTTTGCTTGTGACATTCGAGGAGTCCATGTATGTGAACTCTTATTTTGCCTTTATTGATGATGATTTTGAGTTCAGCATATGTTTCTTCTTAGCTGTGAGCATGTAAACTAATATTTCTCTATTATGCACACAGTGCACACACTTATCTCACTTAAATGAAAATGGTTTGTTGTCGAACTTCCTGAGCATGTGACATGGATAAGTTAGTTGTTGTACGTGTCAAACGAGAAGAATTTCACTTTGATATCACATTGATGCTATGGACATTCCCTAACTTTAATGAATGGCTCGAGCTTAGTGAAGTCACTTAGAAAGCATATATGCTTTAGGAAATGGAACCAGGGTATAGAACCCCTAGCAGCCGAGTAGCACTAGAAACATAAGAGGACTCTCAGAAACCGAGGGTACAAGTGAGCTTACATTAAGGTGATTGTTTAGTTACCCTTAGAAACAAGTCGGATCCATTAGGGATGCCCTACTATTAAAAATAATAATAATAATAATAATAATAATAATAATAATAATAATATAGGGTATGGACAATGAAAAGAATAAAAGGAACACCGTAAGATATGGGCAATAGCTTGCCTTGGGAGTGAGGACGTCCACTAGTTGAGAGTAGAGAAACCTAGCTAGGGAGTTCTATGTTGCTAAGTCTACTCCCTCTAGTATACATCTATATTTTGATTTTCACTAAGCCTAAGTCATTATGTTAATGGAATTCCAAAGCACATATGATTATTCTTTATTGTTGACGATGCTTGTTTGACTAGTATAGCTTGTCAGTGTCACATTGTATCTATTCTATGCGCATCGGAAACAAACCTCGATTGAATAGCCATCTTGAATCATTATGTTGTGAATTTTCATTGTTTATTACCTGAGGACAAGCAATAATGCAAGTTTGGGGGTGTGATAGCTCTCGGAAGAGAGCTATTTTAGTAAAGGTTAATCATCTGTTTAGGACCAAAATGCTTATCATTGGATAAATATTGTGTTATCTTAATCCTAAAATGCATTACTAGGCCGCATTAGTTGTTTCAAGTGCTTTAACTATTATTTACACCTGTTTGAGGTTGATAGATGTTAAAATGAGTGAACTTTTTATGCAACAGGTGAAATGAAGCAGCACAGTGGCTAACATTGCGATGTGCCTATATGATATTGCGATGTGAATTTCGGACAAAGTACCAGTTTTAGAGATAAATTAAGATCGCGATGTTCAAGGGAAACATCGAGATGTAAAAAGCACTATGGATTCTCTAGATTGGGAGCAACATTGCAATGTGCTTCGTGGACATCGCGATATTCATACGATAAAGCCTTATAGGAGATCAAGTTACATCGCAACGTTCACAATAGTACATCATGATGATATAAAAGGAAGGGAATGACATCGCGATGTACGCTTGGAACATCGCAATGTCCAAAGTGGGAACTATAAAAGGAGGGCTGCTATGTTAGGGTTATTATCTTTGGTCTTGGTGGCGGCTATGTGCTGGAGCATTGATCCGGAGCGCTTCTCCTAGCATTCAAGAGCAGGGAAACAATCATTCATGAGGGGGAATCTTTATACTTTAATCTTTGATGTTTATTGAACGCTCTTTAGCTTAGACATTGATGTTTATGTGCTTGATGCCATTGTTTTGGATTTATCTTTTGTAATGACAGCTTAAACATCCTTTCTAGAGTTGTATGGATGTTATGATTTGAGTTTATGATTATCCTTGGCTTTGCTTTGATATCATGATTGTGGATGTGCTTATGAATCTACTATGCTAATTATTTTTGGTCGAAAGGCAACAATTATCTTAATCCCATAGCACATAGGTATATGAGCTTGAGGGAAGTGTAGAACATAGGATGGATGGAGTGACACCGCAAGTGCCTCTCACATAGGTATAAGTGTTGGCATTCCACGGTAGTGGTAGAGGTTAGCGCTAGAATGCTTTTTAACATCCCCATACACATATGGGAGTGAGAGTATGCACCTTAGAATTAAGGACTTGTAGGTTGCACCCGGTGTGCATATAAGTGCAATCTCTACCATTGTAAACCCTCATCCACAACCTTGATATCTTAGCAAAATATATAGGGAGAAAACCTTTATAACTCTATTAATACCATAAACCCTAGAGCCTTCTAATTTAGAGTTTTCCCCTTGTGACCTTCGTAATTCACTCAATCCACTCGAGTCTTAACCACCACTTCAATTAATACACAACCAATCTTCTCTAGCATTTAATACACCAAGCTAGGAAACCTAGTATCTGTTCTCTGAGAAATTCAATCTGGTACTTACCGGTTTTGTTACTTGAGACTAGGTAAGTTTGCGTGCAGCGGTGTGAGTGTTTGCACTCATTGCTGGCAGTCAACAGACATCCTTTGCCCTGAACTTTAGCTGAGCCAAACTTATTTTGAAGTTTCTGGTCTTCACATCGTACTTTAAGAGAAGGGAATCATGTATCCCCCTCTCCTGAATGATAGGCTCCAACTCCATAAAATGGCGAAAGGGAGTTCTCTCAAGCAGCTCGATCCTATTGCCGAGCTCTCATTAACGACCTCAGCTCTCTCAATGTTTTCACGAATGGAACCAAGTAGTACCTAGAGATGATGAGCTGGCAGTTTTTCTTTCCCATCCTTCAGAGAACTGTACATTACATCAAACAAGTGAGGCGCTTGAACAACTAATAGAAACAGACTATTAAACGCTTGGTCCTGGAAAATAAACACATATAATGAGGCCCCTACATGCTTTGGCTAAAATGTTAAACGCAACCCCCCAAATATCAATTGACCAAGTAGATACATACCAATACACTCTTTGGCCTTTAAAATACACACAACAACACGCAAGATAGACACTTAAATCATACGCATATCCTTTAAAACGCACACAACCTCATAAGTCATTTAGGCAATAAAAATACGCAGACCCCCTCAATGTTTTCGCTAAAAAAATATACGCAACAATCCTAAACCAGTCACGAACCTGAAGCCCTAACAAAATAAACCCTTAACCCCAAAGGATGATGACGCAATTAGAAATCACCCATACTGTTACACCATAGACCCTAAACCCCAAAACAAATAACCACCCCTGAACCACACACACTAAACCCCCAAAATAGAAAAGCTTTTCTTTGGGAAAGACCAACCCTCAATCACAAACCCTAAAGCACCAAAACTAACGAGACTCTTCGGGATAACTCGCCCTCAAACCCTAAACCCCCAAAACTGAAGAAGTTTCCTCTTGTAGGGGCTCACCTCGGAGATGATCGCTGGATGTCACGAGTAGATAGTCTTCCCTGTGACCAGCTGCGATGGGCGATGTGAAATGTTGTGAAGAGTAACGGACAATACGGATGTGGATCTGTTAGGGAGAAGAGTTAATTAGTTCTATGTGATGGGTATAAGGATAATTTCATACCCATTTTAACACCGTCAGCTACCTTTTGAATTGAAATGACATCTATTGAAAAAGTAGGGGCTTTTTGAGAAGTGAAAAAATATTAGTGGTTTTTTTAGCAGTTGAAAAATTTCCAAGGTTTTTTTAAAACTTTCCTCTTTCTTGATCTCATCTTAAAAAAAAAAAGTGCAATATATGACCATTTTTAAAAAGAATAGGTTAAAGCAATCTCAAAGTTGACTTTGAAAACTATTTAGGAAACTATTTAGCCAGCTTCAGTGACATGATTCCGGCATTTATTTACTTTTTCTATTCAGGCACCGGGTTTTATTTTGGGATTTTTAAAAAAAAATCAAATATGAAGTCTGTCTTTCTTCATGCTAAAAAACTTTATATGAAAATTTAAAATAGATAATGAACAATTGGTCCATGGAATAGTGCTTTTATTGCCTGGGCAATGTTTGGTTGGGGGGTTGGGGGATATCTCACTTGGGGATATCCCCACATGAGATTAAATTTCAAAACATTTCAAATTTTTTGGGAGGGAAAAACACTTATCATGCTTCTTATCTCTTAATACAAAGTTGGTGAAAAGGAGATGCTTTTGTTGAGTTAAAATGACCATAATACCCTCTCATGATTTATTGTACTATTAAGTTGGTTTAAATAATAATAATTAATAAAACAAAAAAAATATTATTATCTTAATTACTAATAGGAAATCTGAAAAAAATAAAAAATAATAATTAATTGGATTTATTTCCACATCTCGGAAAACATATGTAATATGATAGGGATAAAAGTAGTGGAACACGTGGCAATCATCCAAACAAGCCACATATCAAGGTAACAAAGCAGAATCCTCTGCTATTACTACGGTGGACCGTTCCGATATAGTCTGCTCATCCGATCATATTGACCTGGTATGAAGTGTCTTGCCGATCCGATATGAAGAACCGATATATTAAAACCGTTGCGAGGCTCATCGGGGTCAGAGATAGCTTCACCAAACTAACACGTGCTTCACCAAACTAACACGTGTCAACTAGGAAAGGTGTATCTAAACTGATAACTATCCATACCGGCTCCAACCTTCTAGAAGAAGTACAGCTGCAGACAGCCTGTCCTTCTAGAAGAGTTACAGCTGGAGGCAGCTCAGACACTTAGGGTGTGTTTGGTTGTTGGAAGTGCCCCGAATCTATGGAAGTCTAGAAGTGGCACTTCCATGGAAGTCTGAGTTCCATATGGAAGTTGGAGTTTGGTGTGTTTGGTTGGCGGAAGTAAAGAGTTGTTTCTGTACACTTCCGTTGTTTGGTTCACGGAAGTGGGGCTTTAGAAGTCAGAGTTCCACACTTCTTGGTGTTTGGTTGGCCGAAAACTGGGGTTGTAGTCATCACTTCTATGGGTTGGTGAGGTTACCCCTGCTGGAACTTTTTATCTTTTATTTAGTATTTAAATATTATAAATTGAAATATTAATGTTTGATGAGTACCAAATAAATTAGCTATCTATACTTGTCTTCTACATTTAAACTATTTTACCAAAATTGTTAAAATTTTGTAATTTAATCTAAACTCATTTACAAGAAAGTAATAACAATAATTATAGTTTTATCTTAATATATAAATTAGATTTGATCTACTATTTTTTTACTTTGGGTATGAAAAATTTTAAATAAATTTGATTGGGGATGTGTTTTCTGCAGTACCCATGACATCAGCAACGCACATACACACCTAGATCAGAAATGAGTCAATTTAAACAACAATAAATCATATAAACCACAAACTACACAGGTGGGAAATTTATTGTCAATAAGCAACTTTATAGCCAACATGTGAAACACAGATCTAACATCAAAACTGTCCCTAATTCCACCATGTTTACCCATGCATCACAGCAGTAATATTTTGATGCTTTACAAGGGTATCTAGAACTTTCTTTAATTTATAATATTTTTTCTTAAGGCAAAATAAGAAAATAAAAAATGAATAGAGTAACTCGAAACAAAGCTTTTGGATGAACTTTGATGCTTTCCAGTGGACTGTAAGGTTCTCCTCCCCCATCTTCTACCAAACAAGTGCTTCATTGTCTGCAACCCAAAGCTCAATTAAATTCTCAAGAAATACAAGAAAAGGACTATATCAAACTCACTGATAAATTCCAAATAAGAATTGAAATAATACGATGAATCCAATATTCATATACAGTACACACATCATAGTAGTAATCAAAGTAATTATTCTTGTGCAAAATCAAGATCTACTTATATGCTCCACCTGAGGGGAGGCTTATAAGATAGCATAATGCAGGTCAGTATAATTACAATATACATTTACTCAGCCAAAGATGCTGCATGTTTTTGCCGTCAAAGTTAGCCTTCTTCTCCAAACTCCTTGGTGAACCTCTGGTACACTTCAAGATCGCCTTTGCTTACTGTTGGTCTCTGTCGGGCAAGTACTTTGTCGAAGTCTGTCCTTGTGATATGCGGCGGAAGGATCTAATTATACAATTAAATTATGGATAACCAGCATCAGATAAATGATGATTGAAAATAGAAAGGGACAAGAAAACTAGGAAAAAACAAGAAAGAGAGGGGCCGAAAGAGTTTTTGATGTACCTTAGCAGCAAGGCCTTTAGTAGCAAGATCTTGCATAGTAGTCTGAACAGCTCCTGGTTGTTTTGGTCAGCATGGAATCCACATATCATTAGAGTTCTTCATGAAGAACATTGCATCTTGGGTTTTACGAACAGGCTCAAATAGAACATCGTTGACCTGTGGGAATGGATTAGAATTCAGTAACTAGGCTTGTGATGATATGTCCTCTTGTCATGAACTGAAATAGCCACTTACACAAACAACAATATCTGAACCAGAGAACCCCTCTGTCTTGCGGGCTAAATGCTCGAAATCACTTTCAGTCAAGTTGTGAGGAGTATCTCCCAGGTGAACCTAAAAACTCAATTGGTAGTTTTGAAAGAGTAAATACTTGAGGATATTGTGCAATCTGCAACTCATCTTCCAGATTGCATTAACTAGCAACCAAGAAGTCAAGGAATAGCATAAACAAGAGACATAATTACAACAAAAGGTAGATGGTCCAACCAAAGAGGTTTTCCCCTAATAAAAATGCAGTGAAATGATCATTAACCTTGAACATATATTGCCTTGCTTTGAGGTCAGGTAGAGGAATGTAGATGCGCTTGTCAAAACGCCTCCGGATGGCCTACATACCCTCAAAATCATTGATTGTTTTATATAATAAATTTAAAAGCATAAGCAACAAAACTAAAACATTCCTGAAATTGTCACATGTCAATATAACCTGATCCAAAGCATATGGTGTATTTGTAGCAGCAAGAACAAGAACTTTCTGGTTATTGTTTCCTACACCCTGCAAGGAAAAATTAACAATGAATGGCACGATAATGAATCAATGACATTTTCTTATAGTTTCATTTAAGCATAGTTAATGAGCTGAGTGAATACATAAATGCAAATGAAAATAAGGCTGATCATGTATGAAATAACTATGTTCAACATGAGAATGATAAAGAAAAAATAGAAAGTTCAATTTTTTCTGCATATCATTGGTATAAAAGATGGAAAGAGAAGATAAGTGGGCATTAGAAATTAAATAGGTTTTCCAAGCATACGTAGATCAGTGAACAGTGAGCAACACTCATAAACCACTTCAGAAGTCTCATGACTCTCACCACTAAAAAAGAAATTATATGAATCAAGATGCACAGTCGTCGAAATTGTAACCAGAGAGCTTCTCAGATACATCTAGCTCCATCATTAACTACTTCCAAATTTTTGGTGCTAGTGCAATCAGTTTCATGACACTAACCCATGGACTTATGAGACCCAATGCATTATCATAAAACATAAATTAAAGCCATACCTGCATTATCATTTCAAAAAAAGCCATACTTACAAATCAAAGCAACATGGTCCCAACAGTCCTACAAATATTACAAATACAAAGTTGCTACAGAGTTCATCAGTTCAAAAAATGACAAACTATTAAAAAAGGCAGAAAAAAGGAAGAAAACATGAGATACAAGCTATCTGTCAACATGGAAAGTCATATCCATGGATATTGTGGCATGAATATCCATGAATATTGTGGAAAATCAGTACCTGTCTATCAACATGGAGCTAATACCTTCATGGCTAAGTTCAAACTAAAGCACTGTCATCGGCATGAGTTTACAAAACATGTACAAAAGCACAACAAAAAGGAGCATCTCATTTAAGGAAATGGGCTGCAGTGTATGCCTAATATGGCCACCCAACTGCCTCACCGCTTGCCCTGAATGACAGCTTTTATTTCACAAAACATACAAGTAGGAACAATGAAAACATACTATAAAAACAAATAAATATCATCAAAGGAGATGGGCTGCACTGGATGACTACAATGGCCTCCCAACTGCCTCGCCGCAGTTCCTCGATGACAAAACTATTTTTTCCAAAAAAAATGCAAGTAGGAAGGAAGGAAGCATGCAATAAAACAAAGAATTCATTGGAGGAGACGGGTTCCTCACAAAACAATTCCCGAGTAAACTAATGCCTCAATGTGCTCTTGTTTGTTTTCATCATAGCCATATACGTCAATACCTGTAAGAAGATAATAGTAAATTCCAACATAGTTATCCCAATACAGTCTTACATATTAAGAAGGTCCGCGTACGATAACAGTGCTCCAAAATACAGTGAAATGAACACAAATGAAACATGGCAGTTTTGCAGAAAAGTTAGAATTCAAAAAACAGCTTAAAAAATGAACATAAACAGTCCATGCAACCAAGAAAGGATAATAAGCAAGTAAGTCCATGCAGCAATCTAAATATAAGACCCAGTACTTCCATGTGTTTCACGGCATTTGGGCAATGAACTCCTCCATCCATGCTTGTCGCAAGTCTATATCCTTCACCATAAACATCTTCCCTTCATTCTCATTTATGAAAAATGCATCAAACACCTTTGCCTTCAACCGTTTATCGATGCCGTCAACCTCCATTACCTTCTGGTACAGTATATCATACCATTGGGTTGGGTAACCTGGGTTCTTAATGGCATGTGTCATCTCCCCTACAACCCTGATTAAATCACCCATGTTTGCCTCGTTCTGTCCCACAGATCTCCTGCTTGAACGTTGGGGTCGGCTAGTAGATGACACATTAAGAGTGTTAACAACAGGTGGGGTTGTATTGTCATTCACATCCTCGTCACTATTCTCATTTGGGCTTTCATCCATATTGTCATTGTCCATATCATCAATGTCTATCCTACTAGGAAAGTCAGAATAAACAGAAGTTGCATAAGATCCAGTGGCCTGGTCTTCACCACAAATAATTCTAAGCCCGTCATAATTATCAATTGGCTTGTTTATGAAGGGCTTAGCAGTTGGATGTGCCTACATTTTTAGAAGTTGGCCATTAAGTTTTTATGAAAAAATACTTGTTAGAATTGAAACAAATGAATACATATAAAAATTATTATGCACTTACATCCGTGTAAGTCTTGCAAACCATCGGGTCAAGGGTGATCATTTTGAGGTTGTCATCCCATCCAGCGCCACTCAGCTCCTTTGCTTTTTTAATCACCGCACATCGTGCTTTCAAGGTCCTGTAATGATTTTCCACATTTTCAGCGGAGTAGTCTACCTTGAAAGTGTCATTCACTGCCGCTTCAGCAGCGACAAAGGCTGCTTTCTTGAATGTTTTGTCACACTTCAACCCTAAATTAACTTGCTCAACCAACACCAGTATTACAAAATTGCTAAATGCCGTTGGCCAACGTTTGTTTCAGGTTTTTACGTTTTGTTCCAGATCTAGAATAACTGTCGTGCTCCATCACTATATCAAATCATAAAAATGTTTATAGCTACAAGCCATAGAATTAATAGATAAGTAAGCAGTCCATAATGACATCAATGCAATGCATCAACAAATGTCAAGCACGGGGTACAGTACAAAACTATATAGGAAAATAAAAGGCACAGTTCAATAATAAGGAAGTAACATAGCACAAAATAAAAAAAACTAGCATCGTGAAGCAACATAGTGTGCGCACATTTCGTTGGCAATCTTCTCCTGTAATTCTATCCACAACCTATTTTCTTCCCTTCTTTCCCTTTGGGATCTGGACTGGGACTGGGATGCACTTACAATATTATCATTGTCTGGGGTGGTATCATCTTGTATGATCATGTCATCAGGATCAACACAAGCAATGAAATTATGGATGATACAAGCTGCTAGGACTAGCCGCACTTGAGTCTTATAAGGGAGGAACGGTTGCGATGTAAGAATCTTAAAACGATTCTTAAGAATGGCAAATGCCCGCTCAATCTTAGACCGTAATATTGAATGTCTCAAGTTAAACAGCTCCTCTGGGGTTGTCGGTTCACGACCACTATGTTCCTTTAGATGGTATCTGACTCCCCGGTATGGAGCGATGAAACCGTTCATCGTTGAATAACCCGCATCTACCAAGTAATATTTGCCTACAAGAAACTATTAGGATGAAGCATTGTTTCATTGAAGAATATGTATTAGCAAAAGAATATTCTAATTAGTATTACCTTCAAAAACTTTGAGCCCTTCCGGTTGTGGGCGTGATAATGCATCTCTTAACACGGTGAAGTCATTAGCCGACCCTTCCCACCCGTTTTGTGTTGGACGTTTCCGGCCATGGAAACGTGGTAAATCGGCCGGGGGAACAGATGTAACAATGTGAGTGCCATCTAATAGACAGATGCAATCCTACATGTTTAGTAAACAAGAATAAAAACTTTATTATAATAATTCACACATTTTTAAACTTATCAAATTGAAGTTCGGCTTACTTTGAAGAAAGGGTACCAGCTAGGGTTGGTCTCAATTTCAGGGTAGCAGACAGATGTAGGTGACTGCATGAAGTCATCGCGGACAGCGCAAATAGCATGTAGGACATTGTTGAAGTACCTACTAATAGTCTCGCCGGAACGGAGAAACTCAATCCTCATTGTCCTATTCTTTGTGTTGTGTCCCACAATGTGGAGGAATACAGCTAGTTGTTCTTCTACTGATACATGTCTAGTGTCGCGCAACAGATGTCTATCACGCATAATCATCGATAGACGCATGAAGGGACATACATCCATCCTAAGATAGCTCACAGAGTAGTCTCTCCCACTCCTCAGAATACGACACATGTGCTCATTCCTAGTTAGGTCCCGAAACATTGAAGGTTCAATATATCGTACCGGCTTTTTTTTTACGCATTTCTTGAAAAAGAAATGCAACCACTACGACAATTGTGGTGTAGGCTGCAGCCAATACCCTTCCCCTATCATTTGTTGGCCAGTTATCCATCTACAAACAAATAATTGGTATACAATTTGAATCAGATCAAATCAATGGATTGGAATCCTAATAAACAAAAATAAATTTATGCATAAGCACCCAAAAACACATTAACAATGGAATGGAATCCTAATAAGTATTGTAACACTTCTATGTCTCATCAAAACACAATAACAAAAAAAAAAAGCTACATCACAACCATCCATCTCAAGCAAACTTCAGAGGCACCTAAAAGATGGTATGGTGACAACTAATTATTCCATTGACCATATATCCTTGTTAGCCTTCTAAGACATTAGAAAAAGCCAGTGGAAGAAAAAATGATAATAGAAACATGTCCATGTAAATATCTATGGACAAGACAAATTACGGAAAAATAAAAAAGATAAAATGAGGTTCTGCATCAAGCACAATTTTAAACAACTATACGGATTTCATCAATCACAAGAGATTGGATAAGCAAATCATCAATCACAAGAGATTGGATTTCATGCTTCCTTAAAACAACAAAAACAACTATATGGAAGCAGGAAACCCATGGATGCCTAGATAAATTTGAAGGTTAGTAGGCAAAACATATGCAGATATATTAATGTTGAATTAGAATGTGAAGGAAGATGGCCAGGCAAGTTATACAAGTGACAGACAAAAACCGCAACATTTTTCCTGGTCAAACTGTAGAGATGTACAATAGTGTAATGAAATTATAAGATCAAAAAAACAACTATGAAAAATTAGGGGGGACTTATGAAAATAAAAATGAGCATCCCTTATTAATCACTTGGACCTAGTTCAAACCATGCGATACTATGTCTTAATATTATAATGAGTTCACTTAATTCTACACCAAGGGGCATTTTTGGATGTATAGATTTCAGAGTTAATATAAAAGTAAATGACAAATTCAGCAACGATGAGATGCTAATAATGAAGAGAAAAAATTTAATAAGCACCAAAAGAACAAATAGTAAAGCACAATAGATCTCAGAAGTTAATTTATGAATAGTATACACAGAATCATTGCATAGTAAATTCATACTGGATTCAACAAAAGTTCTGGGCTGGTCCTTCAAAACACTGTGTAAATTCTACAGATAGTGCAGGAACAACAATAGATTTAAAACTAAAAAATCTCCTAAAATTGAAGTTAAACTAAGTCACAAACTTGAACTAATATTAAACCCTTTCTCCTAGAAGCTTGACAAAAACTGAGAACTAATTACAGCCTATATTAGAAAGCATCATTACCAAAAGTCTAACTAGAAACCTTACAAGCTAAAGCCAAGATCAATAGGAAGAAGGTACTGCACATAATACAAAGCCATGCATCTAACTAGAAGTTTATAATGAAAAAAATGTATGGACAACATGACACAACATTTATATGTTTGCGTGCGTCTAACTAGAAACCTTACACGCTAAAGCCAAGATCAATAGGAAGAAGGTACTGCACATAATACAAAGCCATGCATATTTTATAATTTATTTAAAACTAATCACATTAAATTTATTAATTCAGGGAGATGTTAATGTTCTATCATATGCTTCAGGGAGATGTGAATGTTCTAACAAAGGATTGATTCTTCTAATTGAAAATGTGAACAACCTAACAAATTAATTTGTGCTTCAAAACAAGAATTAAAACAATGAAATTGAAAAAACCATGAAATACGAGGAAAACCATGAAACTAAAGGAAAACCATGTGAGACAAACCTTAGATCTGGGCGAGAAACAGCAAGGAAAGGTAGTAACCGAGTGAGAGGATATAGATCTGTGCTTCAAAACAGAAATTAAAAAAAAAACCATGAAATCAGAAGAAAAACCATGAAATTGAAGACCCAAAACAATGAAGTTTTAAAAGGAAGAGGCAAACCTTAGATCTAAGCAAAACAGAGGCGGATCGCGTAGAGGAGTTAATCGAGTGGAGGGCTCTCGCGCTTCTCAGGAGATCATTAGAGGGACAAGAGAAAAGATCACTGGAGGAGTTATCAATTAGGAGATCGGGAGGGTTGGAGGAGTTAATCGAGTGGAGGGCTCTCGCGCTTCTCAGGAGATCGCTGGAGGAGTCGGTCGCGTTCGGCTTTGGAGTTCTTGGGACCTCTCGGCCACGATGATGAGAAGAGAGAAGATGGGGAGGGGGTGACTCCAACCAGCCACGGGAATATGTCAGACCGAAGTGGGACTTCGGTCTCATGTTCAAAACCCACGGAAAAGCCACTTCGGCTTTAAAAGTTTGGAAGTCAAAATGGGGAAGTCCGTACAAGTAGGAAGTGTGAGTTCCACTTTAGTGCCCACTACCGCGAACCAAACACACCGAAGTGACGGAAGTGGAGCCACTTCCGTCACTTCGGTGCCCACTACCGCGAACCAAACACACCCTTAGCTAGCATCTAGCTGGTGCTTAGTTGGACAGATAGCTTGCAAATACATGACCAAATTGAGTGGCGTGCTCAGCACGCAACCCATGCCTATAAAAGGCAAGGATCACACCCTCATTCAGACAACTTGAATCCTAGCAGTGGAGTTCTGTCCATTTGGAATCAGGATCTACTCTCTTCTTCCTACTTTCCATTTCCGGATTTCTTGTAAGATCTCTTGTACTTTTTGATGATTCATAGTGAGATCTTTCTCTCCCGTGGTTTTTTCCCCGCTGATTAGGGGTTTTTCCACATAAATCCGGTTTCTCTCTTCTCTCGCTTGGATTCATATTCGATTTCTCACTAGGATAGCCACCCAATCAATATAAATTCAATTGTTAGGTTGAAATTGGGCCTTCAATCCAATTTTAGCTCTAACAATTTGGCGCCGTCCGTGGGGAGGCTTTGAGCGAAAAGTCATGGCTGCCACACAAAGGAAATCGAAGAGATTCCAAACCTAGGAGGGAGCAAAAGGAGCTTCAGCAACCCCTCCAGTCGAAGGTGTGCTGAGGTCCCTCCAGCGAACATTGGAGTTCAGAGTGATGCTGATCGCGTCAGAAGGATGGCGCAGGAGATTGAAGAGCTGAAACAGGCTCTTCAGGAGGCGCGTCAGCAGCGTGCTTCCAAAACCATTGTTTCTCATGATGCGCAACCTCTCAAGGAGAGTGGGGGAAAGAAGATAACTCACTCCCCCAGACACCGAGTACGCTCTCCTATGAGACACCAGAGCAGGGAGTCTTCTACTGGAAGCTCAGATCCAGCGCATCACCATCGGGATCGCCACGTTCGAGGAGACGAGATCAGAGAGCGAAGAAAGAGGGGGATCTCCCGTTCTCCAGATCGCTCAACAGATCGGAGGCGCAGAACCCGATCACCGACACATCGGTCCCGTGGGGGATATCATTCATCGGATCAGTGTTACTCCCCTCGTGGTCGATCTCCACACCATCTCAATCCCAGACGCCGATCTCCACGGCATGACTCACCATATCGCTGATATTCTTCCCCACGGCGATATATGACAGAAAGGGAAAGACTTCAGCAACTTGTCCCACATGTCACTTCTTCCTTTATAAGGGCAATTTGGAAGGCCCCCTTCCCGGAACATTTTAGACCCCCTAATGTTCATTCTTACGACGGGACATCTGATCCCAGGAACATTATTTTGGAGAGTTATCGTGATGAGATAATGGTCAATCGAACCACTGAGGTTGTCATGTGTCGAGCTTTCCCTCGAACACTCATTGGAGACGCCCATAATTGGTTTAGGGGGATTCCCCCAGGAACCATACATAGTTTTCAGCAACTTTCTGACCTCTTTCTGTATAATTTTGCCAGCAATAGGAGATTGAAGAAGAATCCCATGATGTTGCTGGGATTTAGGCAGAGACGGGAAGAGAGTCTATGCGAATACATAAGCCGCTTTAATAAGGAGATAACTGTGAAAGAGTTGAAGGATGGGCCCTTTAAAGATTCCTTGACTCGAGAGCCTCCGGCAGGTCTCTCAGATTTCTAGGCTACAGCTGCAAAATATATAGCCTCAGAGGAGATGAAGGCCAAGTGGAAAGAGAGCGACCTCTTGTAGTTGGATGAAATCAGAAAGAAGAATCACCACCCACAGCCATATCGGGAATGGAGAGAAGGAGCTCTGAGAGGTGATAAACCTCGGAGAGAAGGAGGCCGGAATTCAAACTAGGCAGATCGGTTTGATGAAAGGAGACCCCCACAACACCGGGGATATGATCCTGAGAGGGCAGAGAAGTATCACAATTATTCCATCCTTAACATCTCACTGGAGGACATTCTCCCCCAAATTCAGGATCAGAAGATCTTGAAGCCCCCATAACCTATAAAGGACAACCCGAGGAGGAAGAAGAGTAAAAAGTTGTGCAAATTTCATCAAGATAAGGGGCACTTTACAGAAGATTGTATCCAATTAAAGAATGCCATCGAAAGTCTAATCAGGGAGGGCAAACAGGATCAGTTTCTAAAAAAGGAGCAGGAGCCAGAAATTGAGCATATCCCACCTCCAAAACACATCATCCCAAGTGACACACATGTGACTATTATTGCTGGAGGACCGGGGTGCGGGGAAGAGAGTTCAAAGTCAAGGAAAAATTATGTGAGGACGCTAGGGTCCGTCCAGAATGTCACATCCTTGAAGAGGCCCCGCACCCTCATACAAATTTGTTTCTCAGATGAAGATCTGAAGGGTGTTCACCACCCCCATGATGATGCTCTAGTGATCACTGCCCAGATCGGGATCTTCACTGTAGAGCGAGTTCTTATCGATACCGAGAGTTTGTTGAATATCATATTCTCTTCTGCATTTGACAGAATGAAATTTCCAGTTGAGAATCTGAAGCCGATAAAGTCTCCTCTCATCGGGTTCAACGGCAACCCACTACAACCCGACGGTATGATTTCTCTACCCTTGACTCTTGGCACTCCCCCGAGAACTACTACTGCTCTCATTAACTTTCTGATTGTCTGATGCCCTTTGAGCTACAATGTTATCATTGGGAGGCTATCGATTAATCAGCTGAAAGCTGTGCCCTTAACTTATCATATGGTGATCAAATTTCCTACATCCAATGGTTGCAGTGAAGTGAAGGGCAACCAACTAGCTTCTCGCCAATGCTACACCACCATGCTCAAAGGACATGGCGAGGGGAGTAGCCGATCTGGGGAAGCACTTACTATGGAGGATATACAGCAAGAAGACGATGAGAGGGAGAAGCGTCCCCCCAATCCGGTTGAGGAGCTGAAGGTTATACCTGTGAAGAAGGAATAGCCGGAGCGCACTATCTAAATAGGAGCAAACCTCCCATCTGGTCAGGAGGAAGAGATATTGAACCTCCTGAAGAGCAACTCTGACATATTTGCTTGGATAGCTGAAGAGATGTCGGGAGTTCCATGGGAGGTTATTGAACATCGACTTAATGTCGATCCGGGGCATAAACCAGTTATACAAAAGCGACGAAGTTTCACTCCCGATCGCCTCCAAGTTGCTTAAGAAGAAGTGGACAAACTTCTGAAGGCAGACTTTATCCGAGAGGTGTACTACCCTGAGTGGTTGTCAAATGTTGTACTGGTTAAAAAATCCAAAGGAAAGTGGAGGATGTGTGTGGATTTTACTGATCTGAATAAAGCTTACCCGAAGGATTGCTACCCCCTGCCTCTAATCGATAACTTAGTAGATTCTACATTAGGGTATGAAATGATAAGTTTCCCCGATGCATATTCTGGGTATAATCAGATCAAAATGGAAGAAGCCGATGTGGAGAAAACCTCTTTCATCACTAGAAAAGGGACATATTGTTATAAGGTTATGCCATTTGGCTTGAAGAATGCTGGGGCCACTTTTCATAGACTAGTGAACAAAGTATTTAAAGACCAGATCGGGAGAAATGTGGAAGCGTACGTTGATGACATCTTTGTGAAAAGCGATAAGGCTGAGCGACATATTGTCTATCTGCAGGAAACCTTTGCTACACTTCGGGCACACAGGATGAGCCTCAATCCCAATAAATGCACATTCGGAGTCCGATCTGGAAAGTTTCTGGGATTCATTCTTACACATCGGGGAATTGAAGCAAATCCGGAGAAGATACGAGCAGTCCTAGAAATGAGATCCCCAAGAACAATCAAGGAGATACAGAGACTTAATGGCCAACTCACAGCCTTGGGGAGATTTATTTCGAAGTCAGGAGAAAAGAATCTTCCCTTCCTCCGAGCATTGAGGAAAGCTCCCAAAGTTGAATGGAATGAAGAATGCGAGAAAGCATTCATGCAGTTGAAGGAGTATTTACAGTCAACTGCTTTGTTGGCGAAGCCTCAACCTGGGGAAGAGCTTTATGTGTACTGTTGATGCCAAAAACTGTTCCACCTCACACCTTGGCTACTGTCGCCTCGTGATCTGGCCTCAGCTCTCGACAAACGGTTAAAATTTATAGTTGGTGTGGACGCTTACTTCTGCTTATGAACAGGGAACGAAGGGAACACCCTGGAAGTCCGATCGGAATTACCCATTGACAAACCTGTGAAAAAGGAGAGGGCAGTGATCGGAATTGGGCCTTTCCGCCCGGATTTAACTCCGATGCTTAAGTCAGAAAACTTGAGTCAGGGGTCTTAAATTAGACAGTTCTTTGTATCTTGAGGTTTTCTTTTCTCTCCCCCCTCTTCTTCCACTACCTTTCTCCTTTTATAGCACCCTCGAGGCGGTTTAGGAAAGGCGGTGGAGTAAGGCGGTAGGTTAAGGCGGTGGGTTAAAATATCTCCTAAGGCGGTAGAAAAATATCTACTGCCTAATGTGTAGGTGCCACGTGGGTAAAAATAGAGTAAATATCTACCTACTGGAGTGGGTGGATAAGGCCTACCCACTGTAGAGGTGTTAGATATTTATTCCTCTCTTTCCACCTCACGCCTTGTATAAGAGGGGTGCTATAATTCCGACGGACTTGTTTGTAAGATTGAATCCTCATAATGTTTGCCGAACAGAATTATGTAAATTTTTCCATGTGGCCAAAGAGACACGGTCTTGTGTGTGACAGGTGGTCTTTTAGGTCAATGACACGTATCTTACCAAATATATCCGTAACAATAGTCCCCCCAAAGTGTACTTGTTCGAAAAATCTGAGCGAGGGGTGAGCTAATCGCACGTTTCGCTTGGTTCGAGAACAAGTATCTTTCATCATGTCTATGTAGGCGTAGGCTCTGTCTATGTCTACGACGTCTAAAGTACATGTGCTTTAATAGGCGACCGACGTTTACTGTGTTATCCTTTCACTGTTATCGAGGTAGATTTTTCCGAAATTCTCGCCTATAGTGTCGATAGGTTCTTCTAATTAAGGGTTTGTATGGATAGTGTGTTTGGCCAGAAGTCTTTTGTAAAACTTTTGTCTTTGCATCATGGTTCAACGCTTGTCTTTTTATAAATTTTTTACTTTTTCTCAGTGTTCTCGACACTTACGAATTCCCAGTTCTTTTTACGAGCATCTATCAGAATTAAAGACTGGAGTGATCCATTTGGTAAGTCCGAACGGCTGTGTATAGCCGTCTATTCTGTTGATTGACAGGGGTGTGGGCGAGATGAGCATCGATGCAGGGTGGGAAGCTTTCTATGTTGATCACAACGTGGAGGCGGGAGACCTCTTAATTTTTACTTATGCAGGGGGTATGCGTTTCGAAGTTGAGATGTTGGAGATGACTCCTGCCGTAGAGAGGTGGGCCCCCACCTTTACCCCCGCGCCGAACCAGGTTCCCCCAATAATGATGAGGATAATGATGGTTGCGGAAGTACGTGCGTCTCTTCTGAGTCTTATCCGTGCGTGTCCTCGGATGGGTCCGCGGATGTTTAGCTAGGGGAGTCCGTCGGAAAACATGTTTAAGGTTTGCTATGCTGTTTGTTTTGTTTGTTTGTTTGTTTGTTTGTTTGTTTGTTTTTTTTTTTTTTTTTTTTGATCGTCCTGTAACATGAATAAATGATCATTTTTGTCGTTTTGCTTCTAAATTCTTTGGTGTTTTTATGAGGCCATCACTGATGATTCTATGTTGGAGTGTGTGCCTTGTCTTCTACAGCACAGGCTCCACTTCCCATATAACGCTCATTGCTCCCTGAGAAGACACGTGTCCTTTCTACTATTTTGCTTTAAAGCCCTGAGAAGACACGTGTCCCTTCTACTATTTGTCTTTAAAGGGAGATAGTGGTGCGACGTGCGCGGCATGCACGTTTATCAACATCATGATCGGTGATGAGCGTGGTTTTCTATGTGTGTCAGGCGGCATTTGGTGTGCTGACGTGGACAGAATTTTGAACTGTTTGAGGAGGTGTAATGATGGTTATTTGGACTGTCCCGATTCGAGGGCTTTTGGTTCGACGGTTCGATAGTGGTGTAGCTCTGTGATCCAACGGTGAAGGATCCATCTCCTTTGCTCATAAGCGGAATCGTACAGGCAGAAAAGAAAAGGTTTTATCTTGAAAGTGGAAGCGTGTCGACTTCTTCCTAAGACTTCTTCTCCGGCGAACCTTGGTCTAAGCTTTCTGTGTCTTTTTCTTGTCTTTTTTTCTTCTAAGGTAATGGCTAGTGCGACATCTTCTTCCTCTAGCTCTTCCTCTAGTTCTTCTCATGGGCCTCTGATACCTTCACCGTCCAACCCCGTGATTTCTGGTGCGGCTCCAGACGAACCTAGGGATGTTCTAGTTTAGGGTCCGCGAATTCATCCTGCGTCTAGGGCAATGGGTAGGGGGTCGGGTACGTTTATAAGTCTCCTTGGGCAAAAGGATGTAGATAGCCTGGTGGAAAGATATGAAATAGACCCCTCTCTGTTTGAGGTTAGGGTTCCCTGTTCTGGGGAGAGGGCAATTTCTCCCAGGGAAGGGGAGATAGCCATCTTTCAGGATGCGCTATCGGGTGGCCTTAGGCTTCCCTTTTCTAACTTTGCCAAGGCGATCCTAGAGGAATATCACTTGTGTCCTTCGCAGTTGACCCCGAATTCTTGGAGATTACTGAACGGTTTTGTTGTTGTTTTCAAGAATTACGGAGTAAATCCGACTGTCCGTTGGTTCCGTATGTTATTTAGTCTATGCTTAGAGTCCAATGCCGACTGGTATTACTTTTCGGCTCGTTCTGGGAGGAAGTTTTTAGGGAAAGTTCCCTCTTCCATTAAGCGATGGAAGAGTAAATTTTTCTTTGTTAAAAGTAAATCCGAGTGGGATGTCCGAACCAAGTGGGAGGTTCCCCGAACGGATATTGCCTATGAGGAAATGACGAAAGAAGAGGAGGTTCTTCTTAAGTCGATGACGCGGCTATCCAAAGTGTATATGGATGAGTTCTTGACAAAAGAAAATCTTGTTAAATGTTGTTTAATAGTGTCCGTCGGTAGGACTTACTCGTGTCTTTGATTTAGCTTAACTTATAACTATGATGGTTAACTTGCTTTGGAATTCCCCTTGCAGAAAATAAGATGGAGGACGAGGACCTGAGCTACGTTTAGGGCCTTTTGGCCTCTTTTGAAGGTGAAGTTCATCCGCCTTTGCCTCGCGGGCGGAAGAAGAAGGAGGCGGTGTCTAGTACAGGCGCTGATACCTCCAAGGAGGAAAAGAGGAAGAGGAAGAGAAAAGAAGTTGGCTCCTCCAAGAAGGGGGTCAAAAGCGACCTTAATACAGGGTCCTCGCGGGAGAAGAGGACAAAGAGAAAGAATTCCGAGGACGCATCGGGTCCCGGAATTGTAGGGGAACAAGCGGAGGTGCCTCCGGGAGAAGCCTGTGCGGAAGAAGTTCGCCCGGCCTTGTCTCCAATTTCCGAAGGTCCTTCTTCCAGTCGGCCGGTGGATATCCTTCTTATGGAGGTGAGAATCTCGATGTATAAATTTTCTATGGGTATGCTTCGTTCAGAATCTTGAACCTAGGATCTATTTTACAGGCGGTGGCAGGAGAAGCGGCTCTCCTGGACAAATTAAGGGTGGCGGACTCGGTTTTAAGGGGATCGGCTCCTCAAGGGAAGGAGGTGCCCTCCGAAGATGTTCCCTTTCGGGATGTCGCTGCTACAAAGAATGTTTTGATGGCCATGAGACCCGAACAGCTCTCGTCTAAACTTCGTGGAGCTGGAAGGGAAGAAGCCACCTCTCAATTATTCCGTTAGGTCATGTTGGTAAGAATGATGGGATGTGTCCGCAAGTATACGGGTCGTGATCAAGTAATAAAGTGGACTATGGAAGTCGGATGTCGAACCCACAAGGAATAGAGATTGCTAAGTGTAAACCAAGCTTTACTAACCTAGTCTAAATGGTAATTTGGGGGGTTTTGGTTTTCAAAACTAAAGAGCTACAAAGGATTGCAAATAAGAACTGAAAATTGAGAGTTGATTTGGGGTGAATCAATGGCAAGAGAGGATATGGGTATGTATCCCTTTTGGATTTCAATTCTAAAGATAAACAAAGATGTTTATGAGTCAACGTTGGTACTTCTTGTGCCAATAGTCCCTAAATTATATCCAATCCCTCTTCCAAGGTGATTGGATAACTAGTCTCCAAGGACTTGACATGAAGCTCAAGGGATAATTCCTAAATTACACCCAACCCCTCTTCCAAGGTGGTTGAATAACTAGTCTCCTAGGACTTGATATGAGGCTTAAGGAAATTTATATATATTGGGAGAATCATGGGGGTGAATTCGTATGAAAGAGTCGTTCGCCCTTCTAGCACCCGATTCCTCGGTATACTCATGAATCTCTCTAATGAAGCAAGTTCCTAATACAAGGAGGCGCTAGCTCTACCCTTGTATTGCACACAAGTAATTTCTAGTGATGAAATTACAATCAATACATAACATTCATTAGACATTCAAGAAGGTACCAACAAATCATCATAAACATTCAATGCTATTAATGCTCAATCCAAAAGTTCAACATACCCAAGTACCAATAGATTAGTTCCCCATGAAAGGGGAACTCAAACCAAAATGGAAAAGCTTACAAAATAATGAAAGATTAATGGAGAACACCATTACCTCCAACGCTTGCAAATCCAAGGGTTCTCTCCTATTAAGGTTTGGGGGAGATGACCCCCCAAGCCCTAATCTATCCTCTAGCCTCTCTCCTAAGCCAACCTCCTTCTAAACTCTCATACTTAACCATTTATACCCATGAATTAGGGCTCCACTAAAAAAATTACAACATTGCCCTTGATTGGGCTCATGAAACTGCAAAAGTTACGATGAACGGCCTCGTGAACGGCACATTCATCGATCCGTTCGGCTCACAACACATTACGAGCAGGCTAGTGAACTGGCGATTCATCAGCCGGTTCACCTCACAGCTTGCTCTGAACCGGCAGATGAACGGCCATTCACAAGGCCGTTCACACTCTCTTTGTGCCAGCCTTTGTGCCCAGGTGTGAACGGCCGTTCACCCCCTATTTACTTCAAAATGTCTTCGTTTGGTCTTCATTTTGTTGATAAATGCTTCCTTTTCGTCGGGGTGGCCTATTTATGCCCTGTTTACAAAATATGAAGCATTTTAAGTAACGGCAGGCTACAAATCATTGCGTTTGTCATGAAAATGAGTATATATATGGTATGTAAATATGCTCATTTGAACGCTTATCAAATATCCCCACACTTAAGCATTTGCTTGTCCTCAAGCAAACAAGACAATGAAAGTACAAGTAAAAAGAGATGATAAGTGTTCAACCTCCGGCTATAATAGTAATGAATCTGCTCTATCCCAAGTTCACCATCGAAGTGTGTGTATTCTCCTACTTTCACACCGGGACTTAGAGTTTGTATAATGTCATCGCGGCTCTAGATGAGTGTTTTCACTCCACATACCATGTTCTAGAGTCTTAGCAAGACAAGCATTCCCTCAATGGACTCTAGAGAGTCCTTGAGGCCCTGAGTTTTATGCTAACCAACACTCTATGGAGAAAATGGTGGACAAGTTCAAGAAGTTTTTTTTTTTATTGGGTGGGGCATCTCTAATAGATCCGACTTTCCCTGCTAAAGGTCATGTAGAGTGTAAGTCCTCTTTTCTTGGGATGCACATGCTTTGTTTAGAGCACCGTAACACCCGGGTACTTAGAGGGTTACAACTCTACCTAGATGTGCTCATACTTAGAAGTGATTTTTCGAATTAAGGAACACCCTGATTAGGGGCCAGGACCCTAAGCTACTTCATCACAACAAGTAGCGGAGCACTGTCTTTATTGCTCTAATGACTCAACTACTATGTATATACTGTTTTATTTTTCTCTAACTTGTCCACTAAGTTGAATTATGAAGGGTCAGAAGCTAAACTAGTGCCACGAATCCTCTTGGAGCCATTGAGAATAATGCTTAGCAATTAAAGTCAACAAAACATGGTAGTGGTATATCTATTATGACTAGAGCTTTTGAATTTCATGAGTGTAATCTCTAGATGTCCATGGTGTGTCATAGGAGAATTCTAAAAAAATTTTGGGTACTAAAATGGTGAACAAAAAGTAGAGTGAAGCATTGCATTTCCGAATAGTGCCATCATAGGTCTATGTCAAACATGCTTCAAATAATTAGCTCCCTATCCCAACACTTAGAGTTTTGTAATGAATTTATCAATGGAAGGGAGCTACCCATACCCACACTTAAAATCGTACATTGTCCTTAATGTACACAATTAAATTGAAAAGTGCGTAATATGCAATAATAACAAAGGGGAGGGCAAACTGAAACTTCCCCGGTTATATTTAGTAGATGGTGTTGCAATTTGGTTTAGACGTGAGAGCTTTTGCCGGGGTGTTCCATCATGAGTATCTGCAAAATAGAGTGAGAGAGGAGGGATAGATCGAAAGGAGATGACATAGTGCAGGAGATAAACAAACGAAAAAGGAGTTCTGTTAACAATAAATCTCAATGATCCGTATGTAGTTGCTCATCGGATGCTAGTGCGGCCTTAGGCAAAGGGTTCAAGGCTGGCCCTTCTGATTGCTTGCTTGGGCTCGTGTGGTTTGTCGCCGTGTGAGCGGTCAAGAGAGTAAATGCGTGGGTGAGCTTCAAAGAATCGTGTCTTCCTCCTCATCATCTTCGATGCACGGGCGTGGACCTGCCGCACGAGGTGGTGTGGACGGAGCTGCAACTTGGAAATGTTGGTGAGGAAGAAGTAGTGGAACCCTGATGCGCAAGTTGAGTTGGGACATGGTGTACTGAGCAAAAGGTTGGTATTTCAGGTTTGCCTGCAAAAACTAGCCCTTTGAGAAAAAAAAAATCATTTAGAATGTTTGCAGAACAGTATTGTAGTATTCCCAACCACCATGTGAACGGGCCAGTGAACGGCCGTTCACTATCCAGTACAGAGATAGGTATTGTTTAAATCAAACTCACTGGTTCCATAAGGCCCAAATTTTGAACAAAACATTAGTGCATACCTAGCATGATGAGTCTAATGATGCAAATGCGGACAAAGGAATTTAATGTCAATAGATCTCATGAGTTCTATCACTATAAAGCAAATAACACAAAGAGACAAGATTGAAAAGAAATTTTCGACTTGGGTTGCCTCCCAAGAAGCGCTTGTTTATCGTCACGAGCCTGACGTACCTTAATTTTACCTATGGGGGGTCATATGTGAAGAGGCATCCATCAATATTTTTATAAAAACACTTACCAAAAAGAATCTTTCCCAAATTATCATATATGGAGCAAGTGTGAGAATTCATACCAGGGTCACCTTCATTTAGTGGGTGAGTTGAGGAATTAGGGGGTACCCTTTTTCTTCTCCATACATAGCCACCGGCAATGAGTTTCAGCTCCTTCCACTTTGTCTTTCGTGACAACTTTGGAGGTTGAGTTGAGATAGTGCCAACATTCATGAGCTCTTCATGTTGTTCGTCAAGTTCCTCCAAACATTGAAATGCTGGATCAGTATGTAAAAAGTCCTCCAAGTAGTCAGTTGTGATCTTGTCAACTTCATCGACACTATAAGAGGTGTCATGCGTGATCCATGGTGTGCCATGGCTTGGTAGCGAACACCACTTCTTGGTCCCCTACGAAGCGCCAATCTCCCATGAGCGTGGTCTTCCAATGCTTGAGCTGTAGCTAAAAAGGGGCGACCAAGTATAATCGGGACATCTACATTATCATCAACGTCCAGGAGGACAAAATCAGTTGGGAATACAAATTGATTGATCTAAATCAGCACATCTTCAGCTAGCCCCTTTGGTCGTTTCACTGATCTATCGGCTAGTTGAAGTGTCATCCCCGTTGGTTTTGGGGCTGCAAGCCCTAATTGCATGTACAACTTGTAGGGCATTACATTTATACTCGCACCAGCATCTGCTAATGCCTTTTTCATAACACCTTTACCAAGTATGCAAGGGACCACAAAGCTCCCTGGATCCTTTAGCTTTTTGGGCAGCTCATGTTGCAATATTGCAGAACATTGTACTTTGGCATTTGGGCAAGGACCTCCACCAATGGTAGGCTGATGTGCAACTGTTTGATTGTGCTCATGAATTTTGTGAACTGAGCATCTTCCTTGTCTTTTCTGAGCCTCTCCGGATATGGAATTTGAGGTTGATAGGTGCTTTGGGGTGTTTGATCTACCCCTTTCTCTTTCTCTGCTGATTTCCCTGCTGAGTCTTGTTGGGGTTCAACTTCCTCCACCTCCACAGCACTTTCAATCGGTGGCTGTGCAATGGGTGACTGCACTTCCCTGCCACTTCTTAAGGAGATGGCCTTGCACTGCTCCCGGGGGTTTGCCTCCGTGTTTCCCGGAAGGGTGCCTTGCGGCCTTATTGAGACCTCCTTTGCTAATTGCCCCACCTGGTTCTCCAATCCACGAAATCTTTGCTTGGAGATTTCTGATCGCGGCATTAGTCTCTTGCATGTACTTCATCACGGTCTCTTCGAAGGTGGATTTCTTTTCTTGCGGTGGCCTTGGTATCGGTTGAAAACCGGGTGGATATTGTCCCGCTTGGGGGTTCCCATATGAAAGCGCCGGGTTGTTCCACATTGGGTTTGGTGGTCGATACTGATTGTTTGGCATTCTCTGTTGGTTTCCCATGTATTTGACTTGTTCCATAGGTGATGTTTCAGCACAAGAGATTGGACAATTCGAAAGCTCATGGCCTCCTCCACAAGTAGTGCAAAACATAACGGCAACCGGAGCTGAGCTACTGCCAACAAGGGGGGCACCACCCGTGGTAAGGCGGTCAATTTGTTTTGACAGAGTGTCCAATTTTTCAACAAGGAAGGTGTCTATAGAAGGAGGGCCTTCTACCGATCCCACGAGCTTAACTTGCTTATCCCTCGTGGACCAATGGGCCTCATTCCCGGCCATATCCTCGAAAATCTTCTCCGCTTCTTCGGGGTACTTGTTGCTTAATGAACCTCCTGCAGCACAATCCACCAAGACTCTATTGGCATTGTCTAATCCATTATAGAAGGTGCGGACCTTGTTGCAAGCATCTAAACCATCTTTGAGGGCAACGCGGCAAGTAGTTCCCTGAACCTTTCATAGGCTTCAGAGAATGTTTCACCCCCATTCTGCCTGAAGGCATTGATATCAGATCGGAGTTTTGCGGCCTTGCTTGGTGGGAAGTAGCGGCCCAGGAATTTCTCTAGGATGTCAGCCCAAAAACGGATGGAACCCGAGGGGAGCGATGTGAGCCAACTATAAGCCCCTCCTCGTAGACTCCATGGAAAGAGTCGCAATCGAATGGCTTCATCGGTGACTCCATCTGGCTTAGAAATGCTACAAATTTGAAGGAACTTTGCGATGTGTGCATGAGGGTCTTCATCTGGCCTTCCATCAAATTGAGTTGAGTTTTGAAGCATATGCATTGTGCTTCTTTTGATCTCAAAGGTGTTGATATTAACATTCGGAGGGTGGATGCTGAATTCTTCTCCGGTGTATTGAGATCGCTCATAGTCAGCTAATGTACGCCTTCTTTCGGCCATAATGGGCACTGCTTCAGTTTCTGTGTCAATCTCAATCGTGACTGAGTTTTCCGCTTCAGAAGAAGGATCCAGCGACAAACCTTCTAATCATCTCAAACGTCGGTGAAAGGTTCTGTCAATCTCACTATCTCTTTCCAGTAGACCCTTGGGGTTCCTTCGGGTCATGCAACGATTCCTCGCACGAAGAGATAAAACGAAAAATGAGTATATAAAGGATCAAAATAAAATAAAATAAAAGAAGAAAAAGCAAACAAGAAAATAAGGGACTAAATTAATAAAATCCTAGTCTAACTAGCAATCCTACTCCCCGGCAACGGCGCCAAAAACTTGATGGGATGTGTCCGCAAGTATACGGGTCATGATCAAGTAATAAAGTGGACTATGGAAGTCGGATGTCGAACCCACAAGGAATAGAGATTGTTAAGTGTAAACCAAGCTTTACTAACCTAGTCTAAATGGTAATTTGGGGGGTTTTGGTTTTCAAAACTAAAGAGCTACAAAGGATTGCAAATAAGAACTGAAAATTGAGAGTTGATTTGGGGTGAATCAATGGCAAGAGAGGATACTTGGGTATGTATCCCTTTTGGATTTCAATTCTAAAGATAAGCAAAGATGTTTATGAGTCAACGTTGGTACTTCTTGTGCCAATAGTCCCTAAATTATATCCAATCCCTCTTCCAAGGTGATTGGATAACTAGTCTCCAAGGACTTGACATGAAGCTCAAGGGATAATTCCTAAATTACACCCAACCCCTCTTCCAAGGTGGTTGAATGACTAGTCTCCTAGGACTTGATATGAGGCTTAAGGAAATTTATATATATTGGGAGAATCATGGGGGTGAATTTGTATAAAAGAGTCGTTCGCCCTTCTAGCACCCGATTCCTCGGTATACTCATGAAACTCTCTAATGAAGCAAGTTCCTAATACAAGGAGGCGCTAGCTCTACCCTTGTATTGCACACAAGTAATTTCTAGTGATGAAATTACAATCAATACATAACATTCATTAGACATTCAAGAAGGTACCAACAAATCATCATAAACATTCAATGCTATTAATGCTCAATCCAAAAGTTCAACATACCCAAGTACCAATAGATTAGTTCCCCATGAAAGGGGAACTCAAACCAAAATGGAAAAGCTTACAAAATAATGAAAGATTAATGGAGAACACCATTACCTCCAACGCTTGCAAATCCAAGGGTTCTCTCCTATTAAGGTTTGGGGGAGATGACCCCCCAAGCCCTAATCTCTCCTCTAGCCTCTCTCCTAAGCCAACCTCCTTCTAAACTCTCATACTTAACTATTTATACCCATGCATTAGGGCTCCACTAAAAAAATTACAACATTGCCCTTGATTGGGCTCATGAAACTGCAAAAGTTACGATGAACGGCCTCGTGAAGGGCACATTTCATCTATAAGATTCACTCACGGCATTTCTTAACCGGCTAGTGAACTGGCGGTTCATCAGCCGGTTCACCTCACAGCTTGCTCCGAACCGGCTGATGAACGGCCATTCACAAGGCCGTTCACACTCTCTTTGTACCAGCTTTTGTGCCCAGGTGTGAACGGCCGTTCACAAGGCCGTTCACCCCATATTTACTTCAAAATGTCTTCGTTTGGTCTTCATTTTGTTGATAAATGCTTCCTTTTCGTCGGGGTGGCCTATTTATGCCCTGTTTACAAAATATGAAGCATTTTAAGTACCGGTAGGCTACAAATCATTGCGTTTGTCATGAAAATAAGTATATATATGGTATGTAAATATGCTCATTTGAACGCTTATCAAAGAACTATTCTTATTTTACCTTCTAGTTCTTTCTGGTTCGGTGTTAACGTCGATGACTTATCTATTATTTTGTAGGCTGCGCACTGGGCGGATCGAGTTGGTAATCTTTGCCAAGAAGATTTGGCAAAGATGGAAACGAGCAAGGCAGCCATCGCCTAGTTAAGCTCTAGGGTGGTGGCCTTAGAAGAAAAGGAGAAAGAGCAGCTTGAGGCTATCCAGGCCCTTGAGCGAGATAAAGCCGAGCGGCTACAACAGCTGGCTACTATGGAAAAGGAGAAGAACGATCTAGTGGCCCAGTTATCTATTTCCAAGGGTTCTCTTCTTACTGCTGAGGAGAATATCAAACAGTTACAAAATGAATCCAGCAGTTTGAAGAAGGAACTTAAATCTACTCAAGATGAGCTGGGCGCAGCTCGATGGGACTTAAAGATGAAGGCTACTGAGTTTGCCGCCGTTCAAGCTGAGTTGGCGAAAGTAAAGGGGGAGCGTGACACGCTCAAGGAAGACTTAGCTTCCCGCTTGAAAGCTCCTAAATCCGACTCACAAGAAATTAAGGATTTAATAGAACGAGGGGATAAACTAGAGAAGGAGGTTGCCCGGCTTAGGGCGAAAGCTAAAGAAGGCGCCACCCGTATATATTCGGTGGTGCAGCAGGTGGGTCACCATGTTCTTCCGGTGGAAGTGCTGTCTATGGGGCTTGCTGGGGTTTTAAAGACTTACATGGAACTAAAAGAGCAACAACTTATTAAGGCCCCAGAGGCTTCTGCTCCCGCCCCCTCGGAGCCTTCAACTCAAGTTCCTTTAGAAGTAGCTGGTCGCCCCGAGGGTCCTAGTTTTTAGGGATATTTTAGCATTTTTGTGAACTGTTCTTGTAAATCTTTAGTCATTTGGAATGTATCTTCTATTCATATTTGCAAACCTTTATTTTAGTGAAGATTCGTTCCCGAGTAATGGCTGTTCTAACCATGTAAGAAAGAAGTATTTGTGAAGTCTTTCGTAAAGTCTTTCCTTCTTCATTTGGTTTGTAAGATAAGCTTCGTAGCGAGTTCTTTTCTTCTTAGTCTAATCATGGGACTACTCGCCTACACAAATCAGAGTTGTCGTTTATCCTTGTAGGATAATTCTGACTTATCTCTTAGGAATGAGAATTTCACCGCATTTTTGTAGAATGGGAATTTCACCGCATTTTTGTAGAATGGGAAAGACTTGACCCTTTATTCTATGGGACATTTAAGAGACTTCCACAGTTTTTATTGATAGTAGCGTCGTAGGTGCTCGGCATGAAATGGGTGTTTGAGTGTTTTCCCTTCCATATTTACTAGATAGTAAGTGCCTGTGCGGACAATTCTCTGAATGACATAAGGGCCTTCCCAGTTAGGAGTTAGCTTCCCCGTTCGGCTTTTATTTCCTTGGAATTCATTTTCTCTCAGGACCAGATCACCGATTTGGAAGAAGACTCTTTTCACCCTTGTGTCATAGAACCTTTTCACTCTTTGGCGATAGATGGCCGCCTTTGTTTCCGCGGCTTCTCTTCGTTCGTCGAGCAGATCAAGTTCCGCTCGGAGATTTTTCTCGTTTTCCTCTGATGAGAAAGTCTGCTGTGTCCGTAAGGTAGACATTCCTATTTCTGCGGGGATGACGGCTTCGGCCTCATAAGTGAGGGAAAACGGGCTTTCTCCGGTGGGAGTTCTTGCAGTTGTCCTGTAGGCCCAAAGGGCGCTCGGAATTTCTTCCACCCAATTAGTTCCGTTTTTGGACACTCGTGTTTTCAGAGTTTGGAGCAGGGTACAGTTTGTCACCTCTACCTGGCCGTTGGTTTGAGGATGTGTTACAGATGTTAATCTGGATTCAATTCCGAGTTCGGAACAAAGGCTTTTGAAAGCCTTGTTACCAAATTGTCGCCCATTGTCAGAAATGAAGGCGGAATTCTAATCGACAGAGATAACCTGCGCCATAAGAATCCTTGACACGCTTTTTCCGTGATCTTGGCCAAGGGCTTGACCTCTACCCATTTGGTGAAGTAGTCTATAGCAACTATCAGAAATTTCATCTGTCGAGTTGAAATAGGAAATGGCCATAGAAGATCAACCCCCCAGATAGCAAATGATCGAGGGCTGATAATTGGTGTAAGCAGTGTAGGCGGTCGTCTTTGGATCTTGGAATACCGTTGGCAGGCGTCACACTTACGGGTGAATGCCACTGCATCTTGAGTTAATGTTGGCTAATAATAGCCTTGTCGCAGGACTTTGTAACTCAAGGCTTTGCCTTCTATATGGCCTCCTCCAACGCCCTCGTGAATCTCTTGTAGAATATAGTTGGCTTCTTTGGGACGTACGCATCGTAAGAAGGGTTGTGTATAGGACCTTTTGTATAGGTTTTCGCCAATAATGGTGTACTGAGCAGATCTATACGAAATCCGTCTGGCTTCCGTTTTGTTGGATGGTGGAGGTCCACCTTGCAGGTAGTTTCTAATGGGATCAATCCAACTCGTCTCTTCCGCCGTATTTTGCACTTCCTCTTCGAGCCTTTCAATAGTCCTTGTGGGAAGGTACTGTAGGTTAAAAGAGGATTCCGTATTTCCGTTGGATGTTGTGGCCCTTTTAGATAAGGCGTCTGCTTCTTCATTTTGTGCTCGACCGATTTTTTCAATCTTGAAGTGAACGAAGTATGAAACTATCTTCTTTACCACAGCTTGGTACTTAACCATGTTTTCCTCTTTTACTTCGAAACTACCCAAGGTGTGGTTTACGACCAACTGTGAGTCGGAATATACATGCAGATTCTGAATTCCGAGTCCCCTGGCCAAGTGTAATCCTGCGATTAGGGCTTCGTACTCAGCCTCATTATTCGTTGCTCGAAATTGGAACTTGAGTACCGTTGCAATCTTCCACTTAGAGGGAGAATAAAGGACGAAACCTGCTCCTCACTTTTCTTCCGTCGCTGATCCATCGACATATAGGAGCCATGGGATGCTAGGGTTTTCTTCTGGATTTGCTGATGGGATCTCATCTCCACTAGTGGGCATGGTTAACTCTGCTATAAAGTCCGCTAGCACTTGAGCCTTGATGGCCGTTCGGGGTTTATAAGTGAGATCGAACTCACCCAATTCTATTACCAACTTGGCTAGACGTCCGAAATTTTCAGGTTTATGGAGAACTTCCCTTAGTGGTTGATCGGTTAGCACAGTGACTTTGTGGGCTTGGAAATAAGGCCTCAATTTTCGTGCCGATGTGATGAGGGCGAAGGCCAACTTTTCAAGTGGCAGATACCTTGACTCTGCGTCGTTAAGGATTTTACTGGTGTAATAAACTGGTTTCTGAACTCCCTTGTCTTCTCTTAAAAGAATACAATGACCGCCTGAGGGCGCCTGTAGATGTAGAGCTCTTCCCCTACCTGAGGCTTAGCTAACAGCTGAGGCGATCGAAGATAATCTTTAAGTCCTTGAAAGGCTTTCTCACATTCTTCTGTCCACTCCATTTTTGGCGCTTTTCGTAAGGCTTGAAAAAGTGGGAGGTTCTTCTTGCTAGCTTTAGAAATGAACCTTCCCAGAGCTGCTAGGCGTCCGTTAAGTCGCTTTATTTCTTGAAGAGTTTTGGGTGACCCCATATCAAGAATGGCTCTGATTTTTTCCGAATTTGCCTCTATCCCTCTTTGTGTCAATACAAACCCCAGAAATTTCCCTGAGCGGACACCGAAAGAACACTTATTCGGATTTAAGCGCATGTTGTAAGCCCGAAGAGATAGAAAGGCCTCTTGTAAATCTGGTAAATATTCGTCGGTTTTTTGGCTTTTTACTAAAATATCATCCACGTAAGCTTCAACGTTTCTGCCGATTTGCTCTTTGAAGACTGTATTTATAAGTCTCTGGAAGGTGGCTCCTGCGTTCTTTAGTCCGAACGGCATTACTTTATAACAATAAGTCCCAGTGCTTGTAATGAAGGATGTTTTTTCCTCGTCTTTTTCGACCATTCGGATTTGATTATAGCTTGAGAAGGCGTTTAAAAAACTCAACATCTCATGCCCCGCCGTAGAGTCAACTAAACCATCGATGGAAGGTAGGGGGAACGAATCTTTCGAACAAGCTTTGTTTAGGTCCGTAAAATCTACGCACATTCTCCATTTTCCGGACGGCTTTTTTACAAGAACCACATTAGCTAGCCAGTCTGGATAATTCACCTCTCGGATAAATCCAGCCTTTAAGAGGGTTGATACTTCTTCCTCCGCGGCCTTCTGTCTTTCTGGGGCCGAATTTCCCCTTTTCTTCTTGATAGGCTTGAATGATTGATCTATGTTGAGGCGGTGTTCGATGACGTCGCGTTTCACACCTGGCATATCTTCTCGGCGACCGGCTAAAGGCTCGAATTTGTCCTTAGTACCACCATGAGATTTTCTTGCTGTGCTCTTGTCAAATTCGCACCAATTCGTACCGTACGTTCCATCCTGGTTGTATTCAGGAGAACTGTAAGCAATTCTTCAACTGGTATTGGTCGGAATTCCTCATCTTCCTGCTCGGCTATTCTATTGACCAACATGGCTTCCGAAACTTTTGTTTTGCGCCTGTTTACAACTTTTCCTTTAAGGGTTGCAATATAGCACTGTCGTGCTAAAGGTTGGTCTCCTCTTACTTCTCCGCTGCCGCTTTCAGTTGGAAATTTTAGGAGAAGATGGTAGGTAGAAATTACGGCTTTCAAGGCGTTGAGGGTTGGCCTACCAAGGATAACGTTGTAGCTTGAAGCACTGCATAACCGAGAAAAGTTTGTTGTCACTGTTGATGATCTTGGCGATTTTCCTACCATAACCAGCAAGGAGATCATTCCTTCTGGCTGTATGACTCCTCCGGAAAATCCTACTAAGGATGATTTTACGGTGAGCAAGTTATCCGCATCATATCTCATTCTCTCGAAAGCACTCCAAAAGAGAATGTCAACTGAACTTCCACTGTCTATCAGAACTCTCTTCATTTGGAAGTTGGACACCATGATGCCAATGACTACAGCATTGTCATGGGGGTGGCGAACTCTGCTGACATCGTTATCATAAAAGATGATGGGAGTCATAGGTCGAGACCTCCTTTGAGGTGTTTCCGTTTCCTGCGCAACTCCTATCATTCAGGCGTAACTTTTCCGAGAGGCGGAACTTTCACCACCATAACCGGGTCCACCACTAATGAACCCCACCATTTCTCCTTCTTCTTCTTAAGGTTGTGAAATGTCAGGTTCCTCTTGAATCTCAAGGTTGATGTATTGCTCCAGCTTCCCTCTTCGAACGATATCTTCTATGGCGTTCATCAAATGGGTGCACTTCTCTGTATCGTGTCCTTTAGATCGATGAAACTGACAATATCTCTTACTGTTCTTTTGTCGTTCGGGATTTCTTGCAGGCTCTGGCCATGTTAGGAGTTTTTGCTCTTTGATTTGCATAAGGATATGGCTTCTAGTTTGATTTAGTGGGGTATGGTGGTCATATCTGACGATTTTCTTTTCCTTTGAAGGTTCTCTAGGCTGTGGTACATGCCGTTGAGGTCGTGTTGGGGTTTCCAGACCTCTATTTCCACCCTTACTGTACCTGCGTGACTCTCCCTCCTTTCGTATGTCCTGAGGTCTTCTGTTGACATTTTGGTAGGTTTTTCCTTTTTGAATTTCCACCGGTTAGCGTCGGGCTTCTTCCTCCCAACCCGTGTAGATCTCATCGGAATTGATGTACTTTTGAGCATGGATCATAAGGGCGGGGATGGTCTTTGTGGATCTAAGGTGAGGGAAAAACGAAAAGGGGATTCTAGCAGTCCTTCCTTTAAAAAGGTCACAGCCATTCGAGGAAGGAGGTCCGCAACGTTAGCTGTCTCGTCTATGTAACGATTTAAATAGGCCTGGAGCGTTTCCCCCTCTCGTTGCTTAACGCGCAGAAGGGTAGACGGGGTCTTCTTTTGTTTTGAGTAATTTGCAAAGTAAGCTAGGAAGCGATCTGCTAGAATTTGAAAAGAAGGAACTGTACTAGAAGGAAGATGGACAAACCAGTCTTGCGCTTTTCCCTCTAAGGTGGCGCGAAAAGCTCGGCACATACGAGCGTCAGTAATTCCTGTGAGAAGCATTTTCGATCGGAAAGACTTCAGGTGACGAGACGGATAGGTTCTGCCTTCATATGCAACCATAGCAGGGGATCTGAGATTATCAGGAACTTGCTCTTCCAATATTTCCTTGATAAAATGTGCACACATGCTGAGAACGTGCCGTTCGGACTTCTTGTTTCCTTGCGAGGGATCCTGTCGTTGCGTTCTTCTGTCGACCGTTGGAATAGATGGGCTATTCCGTTCGGTCCTTCTCCGCTCCGCTCTCGCTTGCTGTTCAGTTCTTGTGGCAGCTTGCTCTCTCGGCGTCGAGCGGAGGGTTCCGAGCTAGCGCGAGAAAGCGGTTCTCTCTCTTCTCCTCCCCGAAAAGTCGAGTCCTTGTCCTCCCTCGCTTTGAGTGGGTGGTGGGATTGTTGGCACACTTGGTGGAATTTGTGTGGGAGGAACTGGCGGGTGAGCTAAAGCATGAACAGCTTGAGTTAACTGTTCCAACTGCTGCTGTACGTTGAGGTAAAACTCCGGAATGGGTTCTTGGGGTGGGACGGGATGATTTTCCGATGGAGGTAAGATCAGCGGATTATTCAACGAAATCTCCTCATGCCTTCGGACTTCTCCCGGTTCTTCAGGGTTACTTGGTGCTCCTTTTTCTTGAATCCGTTTTGACCTTCTGGTAGTAATCATTTGGCTTTTTGTAAGGGTCCCCACGGACGGCGCCAAACTGTTGATGCCAAAAACTGGTCCACCTCACACCTTGGCTACTGTCGCCTCGTGATCTTGCCTCAGCTCTCGACAAACGGTTAGAATTATAGTTGGTGTGGACGCTTACTTCTGCTTATGAACAGGGAACGAAGGGAACACCCTGGAAGTCCGATCGGAATTACCCATTGACAACCCTGTAAATAGGAGAGGGTAGTGATCGGAATTGGGCCTTTCCGCCCGGATTTAACTCCGATGCTTAAGTCAGAAAACTTGAGTCAGGGGTCTTAAATTAGACAGTTCTTTGTATCTTGAGGTTTTCTTTTCTCTCCCCCTCTTCTTCCACTACCGTTCTCCTTTTATAGCACCCTAGAGGCGGTTTAGGAAAGGCGGTGGAGTAAGGCGGTAGGTTAAGGCGGTGGGTTAAAATATCTCCTAAGGCGGTAGAAAAATATCTACTGCCTAATGTGTAGGTGCCACGTGGGTAAAAATAGAGTAAATATCTGCCTACTGTAGTGGGTGGATAAGGCCTACCCACTGTAGAGGTGTTAAATATTTATTCCTCTCTTTCCACCTCACGCCTTGTATAAGAGGGGTGTTATAATTCCGACGGACTTGTTTGTAAGATTGAATCCTCATAATGTTTGCCGAACGGAATTGTGTAAATATTGCCATATGGCCAAAGAGACAGGGTCTTGTGTGTGACAGGTGGTCTTTTAGGTCAATGACACGTGTCTTACCAAATATATCCGTAACATGTACTTATCTGCAACCGATGCCGTTGTCAGCTCAGTGTTGGTAAAGATTGAGGATAATTTGCAAAAACCACAAGGTCCTCACCGATACTGAGTCCAGATATCTTTCCCTTGAGAAGTTGGCCTACGCTTTAGTGGTCTCTGCCGGTCGGCTCCGCCCTTATTTCCAGTCACATCGGATAAGGGTCTTGACCGATCAACCATTGAAGCAGATCTTACAGCGACTAGACACATCGGGGCGCCTCACCCGATGGGTACTTGAACTTGCAGAGTATGATATCAGTTATGAGTCACGTACTTCTATAAAGGCACAAGTACTTGCGGACTTCATTGCTGAGCTTACTACCACCACTAATGATGATCCTTCAAACATCAAATTGTCTGAAACAAGGACCGACTCTTCATCCCAGTGGGTTCTACACACGGATGGATCTTCTATAGGAGACAGTTCTGGAGGAGGACTGATCCTACAGTCACCATCTGGGTGGAACACTTCAACTGTCCTAAAGTTTGGATTTAAAGCAACAAATAATGAAGCTGAGTATGAAGCTATGATAGCTGGGTTGCAGTTAGCTCGCGGTCTTAGAGTATGTAATCTGCAAGCTAACACTGATTCTCAGTTGGTTGTGGGCAATCTGAGCGAAGAATTTGAGGCAAGGGAAGAACACATGGTCAAATATAAGTCTTTGTTACAGAAGTTCACCACAAGCTTCGAGGAATTCGACATTTCTAAAATACCCAGGATGGAGAATCAGAAAACATATCTCCTATCTAAGTTGGCCTCAGCATATGCCAGTAGTGAGCAACCAGTGAATATTCAGTACCTGGCAACCAGGACAATTGATTGTCGACCACCTGAAGACCTCATGAATATCGATCAAGAGCCATGTTGGATCGATCCGATCCTGAGTTATTTGAAAGATGGAACTCTCCCGTAAGACCCCAAGGAAGCTGGAAGAATCACCATCAGAGCTTCACGATACAGTGTAATGGATGGGCAGCTCTATAAAAGATCATTCACCCTCCCTCTCTTCAAATGTCTCCGGCCGTCGGAGGCGGAGTTTATCCTTCAGGAAGTCCATGAAGGAATTGCGGGAGATCATTTGGGAGGAAGAGCATTGACTCACAAAATCCTGAGGGAAGGGTATTATTGGCTAACCTTGAATAAAGATGCTATTGACTTTGTCAGGAAATGTGATGCTTGTCAACGCTATTCAAATATTCAGCAGCGTCCCCGGGTACCACTCACCGCAGTTGTGAGTACAAGGCCCTTTGCTTTATGTGGAGTAGATATACTTGGGCCATTTCCTGTAGCTGTCCGACAGATGAAGTTCTTAATTGTGGCGATCGACTACCTTACTAAGTGGGTAGAGGCAGAACCACTAGCGTCGATCACAGCAAAGGCTTGTTTGAGCTTTTTATGGAAGACAATTGTTTGTCGTTTTGGCTTACAGGTTGCTTTCATCACGGATAATGCCGCCAGTTCGACAATCCAGCCTTCAAGAAGTTTTGCACAAATCCTGGTATTGAATCAAAGCTAACTTCTGTTACTCAACCACAGACAAATGGACAAGTGGAAGTAACTAACAGAACTCTCCTTCATGGTCTGAAGACAAGGGTTCTCAGAAATGGGTCGAACTGGGTGGAGGAAGTTTCGAATACTCTACGGGCATATCGGACGACTGCTCGAACCCCTACTGGAGAGACTCCATTCGCATTAGCTTTTGGAGTCGAAGCTGTACTCCCAGCAGAAATCAATTTGCCTACACAAAGGACACAATCCTTTGATCCAGTGAGTAATAAAGCACAGCTCCGGGCCGAACTGGATCTCCTTGAAGAAAAAAGGGATTGCGTTAATGTTCGAGCAGCAGCATACCGACAGAAGGTCAAGAGATACTATAATGCCAAGGTGAAGGAGGTGACCTTCCAGGTTGGAGATCTTATAGTGAGAGAGAATATCTTTCAAGGTAACAAGAGTCGGACAGGGAAACTGAATACTAATTGGGAAGGCCCCTATATTGTCCAAGAAATTGTAAAGCACGGTACATACTGGCTCTCTAAAATGGATGGGCGCAGACTCAAGCGTCCATACCATTCGGAACATCTACGGAGGTACTATCAATAAAATCAGTTACTTCCATACATTTATGCCTTTCTCTTTTCTATTCTGTTTCTAGAAATGTTTATTTAACAACAAAGAGAAAGGGAATCAATATCGAAAGCCATGCTGAAGCCAAAAGAACATACTGGTTCCACTGGCCATATCGACCTCAACAGGCCATATCGGCCCCAACTGACCATATCGATCCCAACAAATCATATTGGTCCCAACGCCCATACCGGGGCAACAGACCGTACCGGTCCTAACGCCCATAGCGGGCTCAACGGACCATACCGGTCCCAACGCCCATATCGAGCTCAACGGATCATACCGGTCCTAAGAAGTCAACTGACCATACCAGTCCCAAAAGAAGACAGTTACATCGACCCTTCATCACCAAAAACTTTGTCAACCTTCTACAAGCATAAACCATACCGGTACTCAATAGAAATCAACATACCACTCCATTGTGTCAACTAATCGTATCAATCAATCATCCCAAAAGTCATCATACAAACCTATTACATTGACAAGTCACATCAACTTCATACAAGCGACACAAAGCAATGCATTTCTGCAGCAATACAACAACTTATCATTCAGGAAGCAAAAGAAAGTAAAAGACTGATTCCACACAAGAATGCTGAGATACTTCAAGCATGAAATGACCTAAAGGAAACATATTGACAGAAAAGAAATTCATTAAAGCCAAGATACGAAAGTACAACAGAAACGACAGAACTAAGAAGACTCAGAAGAGTCAGAAGAGCCAGAAGAATCAAAATCGGAAACATCATCAGGAGCTTGCGTAGGAGCAGCGGTAAGAGTCGACACCTTCTGGCAACCATTCCATCCTAGGATGTGAACTTCAAAACAGATGTCTTCTCGAAGGACGAAAACGAGGAGATCTCCTTCTTCCAATAGGTGATCTCTCGCGAAGTCCTCCCAGCCGTCAGTAAAGCGGAATTCTCCAATTTCGGTCGCCATTCTCAGCATCACGGACCAAAAATTCCCGCTTGGTCCACGCAATCTGACAAGTCCTTCTTCAAAGAGCATCCTCGTACGACCTTGAAAAGCTCCTGGAATCAATAAATTGTGAAAGTTATCTCCGGCGCTGAAGTACTTGTAAAAGGAGGGGCAACTGTTGTTACCCATAGCGAAAGAAAAGATGCCCTAAAGGGATCATCACCGCCACTATTTATACTGTGATCTCAACAGAAGCAGTTAATACGCATCCAGAATTTCAAGAGACATCAGACGCTTCGTTTCAAACCAACAAGAACGTCTTTTGACTTCTTGAAGCGGATGTTTCATTAAAAATGCTTTGGAAAAACTTCAAAATTTAATGCTCAGCAAAAGGGAATCACTGCTCCTGTTTTCAAGAGACGTTTGAACTGAATTGAAACAAGAACAAGGAGTCTGTCGTTTAACAACATTCACCTACCTACTCACGAAAGAAGGTCCGAAAACGGACCCGATCCGATGTGGACATTGAAGCAGTAAATATCATCGATCCGATATAATGCTTTTGTAATCAAAAGATACCGAAAACATCACCCTATCCGATATGAAGTATGAGAAACGGGTCGATATCGGAAGAATCATTCCTTAGCAAACATTGAAGACGAATCGAATGGCAAATTCATTCATTCTCAAAGAGGAAAAAGAGACAGAAAAACAATCAGAATGTTCGTATGAAAGACATTCAGAACAAACTTTACAATTCAGATCAAGTTTTGACAGCAGAATGAAGAACTACAAAAGGGATTACAAGTTTTTCCTTTAGACAAAATCCCAGTTTCCTGATCTAGTCAAGACTCTTCCCGACGTGGGCTTCGTGACGTCGCCTCTCTTCAAGGGCTTCTTCAGAATTCTTCGCCCGATCACTCAAAATCTTCTCTTGCACCGCTTTTAATTCTTCGATTTCACTTCGAAGCCGTCTTGCTTCGTGCCGATCTGACAAAAAGGAAGAAAAGGAGTGGAATGATTAAAGGTGAGTAAATAGAGACTAAAGGAATTTAGCTAACCTTCCCTCCTACGCATAGCGGAAGATGTATTCTCTTGATCAGTCCATGAAGCCTTCTCTCCGCTTGACCCGACAGGAGTAGCTTTAATTGTCACCGAAGCCGCTTCTCCGCTCGGAATGACAGAAGTAGCTTTCATCAAATAAAGGAAAGATAAGTGAATAGCCATACAACTAAAAAATATCAAAGCGAAGGAAAATTTGAACTCACATATACCAGCTGTGGTGTCATCTTCAATCTCGATAACAGCTGGAAGAGCTTCACTAGGAGGTACATACCTCTTCTCTTCATGGATCTGTTCTGGATCCGGTGTGATAACTCTAGATATCGGATCCGGACCCGATATAACTATTTGACTCTGGAGCTTTCTCCGGATCCGATATGGTTGATGGAGGAATCATCTTATCAGAAACATCCTTCTCCGATATGGCAGCAGAGCGAATTTCCTCTAAACAAGAGACATCGGGCCTCACCTCTTCAATAGCAGGATCCTCGAGTCTTACTCCTTCAGCAGCAGGATCTTTGTTTCCTTCTTCTCCTCCTTGACATATTTCAAAATAAAGCTCCACTGCTTCATCATAGGAAGTCCGATGAAAGTTTACTAAAGGATCCACGGAATGAATAATGCCCAGAATTGAGTAAACCTCTGATGATACCTTACAGATTTCATCATCAGATAGTCCTCTTTTTTCTGCTGCGGCAAGCTTCGCTTCCAACTCCATGGACTTTTTCTAGCTCTTATTCAAGTCTGATAACCAGGATGACATTTCATTCTTAGTATTCTGATCCGACTGTTGTGCAAGAAGAACATTACTCCGAGCCTGAGAGAGGAGATTGTCCTTGGCTTTAAACTGTTCAGAAAGAAGATCTTTGTCTTTTTTAAATTTATCAGCCAACTCTTCAGCAGTTTTGAGTTTTGCTCTCAAAACTTTCTTCATCTCTCTTTCAGTGGATATCTCTCTTTCAAGTGCAGATACTCTTTCTCCAACGACAGAGTCTTTCTCACTTTTAGACTGATCCAGATCCAATATTAAAGCAGCAACAGTCTACTCAGATAAAGAAAGGGAAGCTTGCAAACTCTCATAATCGACTTTCAGTGCACCATGTGCTCCCTGCGACTTCCCTAACTCAGCAGTGATAGACTCTTTTTCCTCAGTCAGCCTAGCCATTTCAGCATCCTTAGTGGAAAGGCTTTCCAGAAGCTTCTTATTCTCTTCTTCTAATTTGGAGATTCGAGCTTTCATCTCCGGATCCCCTTGCTCACAAAATCTTGCAACTCGCTCTCCCCAAAGAGCAGTCTACAAAGGAAATTTTCATTCAGAGAAACAAGATATGAAATTATACTATCAACCGATGAGAAAGTCAAAGACTTACAGAAGCAATGGATAATCAAAAATGAGCACAAGACTCCTCCGCACTAAATTGATTCAGATGAGTATTAACGGTGTCTTGCCACCAAGAATGGAGAGAGTCTCACACAAGTCGGGTATCAATGGGCAGGGCATTGTCCCTTCGGTGAATTCTTCCCCGAGCTTCGGATCCTTGGGCGCTCGAACCACCAAAAGAAAGTTTTGTAGCTCTAACTACTTCTGAAGACAAGATATGCAAAATAAGTTAATCAACGCTAAGGAAGTTGAGCGGAAAGAATCGTAAGAAAGAGTGGAACTTCAAAATGTCACCTTGGTTTCGATTACTATCGGATTTCGTTCCCAAAGGAACACTTCCTTCGGGCCTACGAAGCTCTCCCTGTCTGCGAATGGTTGACACATCAGGAATCTGAATATTAAAACCCGATCCGATAGGGAGAGAATGAGGAAAGACAATAGGCATATCAGGAACTGAAACATCAGAATCCGATGTAAATGGAAGAGAAGAAGAAGAAGGAATGATGGGTACCTTTTGAAAGGGACCAGTCAAGTCTTTGACAATTGTCTCCGGTGCATCCTGCGCAGGCGGGATCGGAACGGAGCCAGATTTCTCCACAGCTTTTACTAACCGCCTCCTCTTTACAATTGGAGCGTCAGTGGGGATAGGAGGGGGAAGGCTGACGATGGCAGGAGCCGTTACTATCTCAGAATTAACAGCAACTTCAAGTTCAACCATTCGACTTGCACCAGACTATTGAGAAGAAACATCATCAGAAGCGGTCTTCTTGACTCCTCTACTTTCTGAAGCATTAGCTTCGTCGCTCGAGGTTTCTTTTCCTTTCCTCTTCGATTTATCCGCACGAGAGATGGCACGCATCCTTTCAGCTAGAGTTTTTGGCGCCATATCATCGTCTGAGAAAGAAAAATAAAAACAGTAGATCAGGATCAGACAACGGATTCGGATTTGAAGCAACCCTACCAAAGGCTAAGTACAATCCACATTCTTGAAGTCTCTAATCAGACAGGAAAGATTTATCTAAAGGAGTATTCTTAAACTTCTTGAATTTTTCAAACAATCCGCGCTCAACTGTTGTTATCTTCTCTTTGGAACCCGTATGAGCACAAGGAGTTCCCCATTTAGTACTAAAGCCCCAACTCCTGCTATTAGAAACAAAGAAATACTTGCTTTTCCACTCTTTTATTGAGTCGGGAACAGAACCAAGAAAGACCATGCCAGGTTTGGCACCGAAGTAATACCAATCGGATTGCCTATCTTGGTTAAGATTGAAGAGGAGACTGAATAGATGAGCAGACGGTTCAACCTTGTAGAGAATTGAAACTACGACGAAACAACAAAGGATTCTCCAAGAATTCGGAGACAGTTGAGAAGGGTTTAGGCTAAAATGATGGAAAATATCTACAAAAATCTGCGGGAAAGGCAACCTAAGACCAGCCACTAAAGCATCTTGATAAACAACCAAGTCCCCTCCCTGGGAAGGAGAACAAGCATGCTCGGAAGGGGATGGAACCCTATAAGAAATACTAGGAGAAGAAAGATGATACTTCTTCACTAAGTCATCTATACTAGCTTCAGAGAGGGTATTAAGAAAGGAGAAGGAACAACGTTTTGGATCTCTAGCGAGCTTCGGCATCGTGGAAAACCAACAAAGAAAACCCTAAAACGAAGAAGATCCAAACCCAAGAAGAAAGAAAAAGCCCTGTACCTGAGCGAATAAGATCTTTCTGAGAACCAAGAGATCAATGGCTTTTTAAAGAAGAGATAAAAGGAATCGGAGAACGAGACAAGGAGATCTCCGCACAAAAAGCGTCGCTTTCAAATAGTTTTGAAATTCGAAAGTGGGCTCTCCAATACTATTTAAGAATCAAATCGACGGTCAAGATCAATCCTAGAGACTATGCAAAACCCTCCATCTAACGGTTAGGGACTGATGAAAATTCAAAGCGCTTCGAATTCTCGACGCGTGGAAGATGAAAAGGCAATATCATCATAAGCCTTATCTCACTACAGCCCCCAGTAACCGTATCTTGATAATGGGGAATGGCGGACAATTAATGAAAAACAGTGAGCCATTAAAGCCTGAGAAACGATAAAGACCCTTTCACCCCTGAAAGAAGAAGCCACACACGGATTCCTAAAAAGGCTGTGTGCTTGGCTTGACAGATCAGATGAGATCATCAAGCTAGGAACCCAAGAAAGCAAGAAGAGGAATGTTGGAACAAATAAGTCACAGAAGTACGGTACGGAAAGAAGAAAGGGTTGTTAAATGAAGACACTGAGGCAGATATTGACTTGGTAGACCCAGAACGATCTGATCACAATAATGCTTAGCTTCATCAACTCAAACAATGATCAAAGAACATTTGATCATCCTTTGAATTAATTCGCAAGCATACTTGATGGGGGACTATTGATAGGGACAAAAGTAGTGGAACACGTGGCATTTACCCAAACAAGCCACATGTCAAGGTAACAAAGCAGAATCCTCTACTATTACTACGGTGGACCGTTCCGATATAGTCTTCTCATCCTATCATATTGACCCGATATGAAGTATCTTGTCGATCCGATATGAAGAACCGATATATCGAAACCGTTGCGAGGCTCAGCGGGATCAGAGAGAGCTTCACCAAACTAACATGTACTTCACCAAACCAACACGTGTTAACCAGGAAAGGTTTATCTAAACTAATAACTATCCATACCGGCTCTAACCTTCTAGAAGAAGTACAGCTGCAGACAGTCTGTCCTTCTAGAAGAGGTACGACTGAAGACAGCTCAGACACTTAACTGGTATCTAGCTGGAGCTTAACTGGCGCTTACTTGGACAGACAGCTTGCAAACACGTGACCAAATTGAGTGGCGTGCTCAGCACGCAACCCATACCTATAAAAGGCAAGGATCATAACTCATTCAGACAACTTGAATCCTAGCAGCGAAGCTCTGTCCATTTGGAATCAGGATCTACTCTCTTCTTCCTACTTTCCATTTCCGGATTTCTTGTAAGATCTCTTGTACTTTTTGATGATTCATAGTGAGATCTTTCTCTCCCTTGGTTTTTTCCCCGCTGATTAGGGGCTTTTCCACGTAAATCCGGTTTCTCTCTTCTCTCGCTGGGATTCATATTCGATTGCTCACTAGGATAGCCACCCAATCAATATAAGTTCAATTGTTAGGTTGAAATTGGGCCTTCAATTCAATTTTAGCTCTAACATAATACATATTCATAAATATGTTATATAGAAATATTTAAAAACATACATATTTATGATATATCTATATATATGTTAACTCCAAAATTGGATCAAGCCCCAATTTCGAGCAACACTTTAAATTTGCAGAAAATCAAAGAGAAAACTCAGAACAAAGGAAAAGTACCCAGGAATTTACGTGGAAAACCCCAAATGTGGGGAAAAAACCACGATCCTCTCTTCAGAGGATGAATCCACTAAATCTCTTCTGGAATACAATTCGAAACTCCATGATCGAGCTCTGGAATGAAGGAAATAGAGATGGAGAAGGAGAAGGAGGTGGAGAGAGAAGTTCCAATCGCCAGAGCAGCAGGGCTTCGCCGGATCAGAAATGGAGGGCTTCGCCGGATCAGAAATGGAATGCTCTTGAACTGGAGAAAGGGGGTATTTATAGGGTCTGGAGGCAGGGGTGTTGCTTGGAGAAGAAGCTATCGAATTCAAGCATGTGGGAACCCATTTCGGACATGTCATTTCAGCCAGATCCAGCTCATCATGTTTCCAGAAGCTTCTAAACTCCAGGCTGGCACCTCAACTGTATAACTGTTTTGTAACTGCCTAACTGTTTCTCAACTGTTTAACTGTTCCTCTAACTGACTAGGCTTCTAGAAGATCTTGAAAGATCTCATGTTGATAACAGTAGGAAGGAAATTTGAAGGCGGCTCGCTCCCATGTGAGGTGCCGAGGTCCTTCGAGAGGACCTCGGAATTTAGAGCATTTTCCGAGGTGAGGAGCTCGGCCAAAGAGGGGAATCAAGCGAAGTGCTACAAGGACTGCCACGTGATTTGCACATGCCTGGCTATCTGTGGGTCACGTGTCCTCATTTATAACCACCCTATCATCAGTCCCCCCTCAAGTATACTTGCGATGAGCTCGGAAGATGAACGAATACCTTCATGAATCTTTCGGTGAAGTTAGCTAAGCATACTAAGTCGCTGGAGGATCTATTCCTTTTTGTTGGTGTTTTTTGAGGTGCTTCAGGCGATACAGTAGCAAGTGTCACCTTCGATGAATTGTAACTGCATTTAATGCTAGCCGCCTGCACGATTTTCAATAACCTTTTTTCTCTAGTGACGGTATGGTGTGCAGCAATGTATAATGATGGGCACGCCTTTCACGGTCCACGTGGCATTCATCCGTGGTGGTTCCGTAAGTAGTGATTCCTGTCCGTTAGATGAAGTGGACAGATGTCTCTTGGAGATTATTCGGTTATCAAATGGATTTACCTGAGTCGTTGGATTTTTCGCGTGTCTCTTAAGTATCTCTAAATATTGCGTTGGGTTTTCCAACGCAACTGTTTATCTTCCTCTCCTTCTTCTTCAAGCCCTGACGGCGAAAACTGCAACCTTTGCCTTCTTGCGATTCTCCTATTTTTTCTGAGAAAAACTTCAAGGTATGGCTTGTTCTTCTTGCGCTGTTCCTTCTAGTAGCAACGTAGGCGCAAAATGTAGCAAAAGAAAGTTCGCTTGTTCCGATTCCTTCCCTAGCATTCTTCATCAAGAAGAAGTTGATGCTGTAGTCAAATATTATAAGATCATGTGTAAGGACTTCCAGCCCGAAATTAGGTTACCTGATCCTTCTGATAGAGCGAGTTCTGGTAGAGAGGGTGAACTTGCTATCTATGTAGATGCCTTATTAGGAGGACTTCGACTCCCCTTTCCTCCTCTTTTCCTCCAAATTTTCCAGTCTTTCAATGTCAGTCCATCTCAATTAACCCCCAATTCTTGGAGATGTCTCTGTGGATTCGTAGTTGTATGCCTTGATCGCCGAGTTACTCACACACTGTCTTTTTTCGAGGCGTTATTTTGCCTCAATAGGGAATCTAATATGGATTGGTACTTCTTTGGTGCCAGACCTGATAGGCGTTTCCTAGGTTCTGTGCCAACCTCCATTAAGAGATGGAAGGAGAGGTACTTTTTTGCTTCTATAGAAGGGGGTTTTGGGGTCCGAACTGAATGGGGAGCACCTCGAACTCAGGTACTAAGTAGGGAGAAGCTCTCCAAAAAAGAAATCCGCCAACTCAAAAGATTGCGAAGATGTTCTCAGATTTCTCCCGATCTCTTCCTGACTAACAAAATCTTACGAATGAGTGGACTGTTTTTAGTGAAGGGTAGGAATTGCTATATCTTTGTTGCTCTTTTCCGAGTTGCTTTCTGCTACTACTAACCGAACTCCTTTTTTCTGCATGTCAGGTGAAGGAATAGATCCTTCTCAATGCGTCAAGTCTCTACTGGACAAAGCTCGAGCCCGTGGTGAGAAGCTTAACACGGCACGTCTGGAGAAGCAAAAAAAGGCCGAGCTCCTGAAGAAATCGACAGCAGATGAGCCCGGAATGGAAAGTGTCAATGAATCCGTGGCTATTGAAGAATCATCTGTACCTCGTGGAGATGATGAGCCTCGTCCTCCTCAAGCCGTGGAGGTTGAGTCGCCTACACATCCTGAGGTAGTTTCAAGGTAGAGAGCTCGGGATTCTGACGAAGTCATTGAAGACTAACCAGCTCGGAAAATAGCGAGTAGGAAGACGAAGGTTGCCTTTAAAGGGAAGAAGAGACAGCCCGAATCGGTCCCGCAGCCTAGTATTGAAAGGGCTTTGGCGATTTCTCCTTTATCTGCTCGCGCCCCTGTTGAAAAAGAGACTTCTACGAGCGATGCCAACACTGAATCTCGCCGCGGTGGAGGAGAAGATTCCCAGGGGCAGAGGAATTCGGCTGAACTCTTCTCCTCAATGCCTGTTGAAGAAGATATCTTTGGGCGTATGCCTGATCTCCCTGAGTCTCTTAGGGATTTGATGGATGATGAAGTCGAGGTTATTGGTGTTTCTGAGAGGCCGAATGTTGATCCTACCATCAACTATGAACCGGTTCGAGTTCGCATGACTCGAGCAACTCGTCCTTCTTCGAGTTTCCGAACTGGTGGCCCAAGTTTTTCTGAAGGTTCTAAGGGATCACTTCATGTGGATCCAAAGGAGGGGATCCTGGTTAATGATCCCAAAGTTGCTGCTTCCATGATCAAGTTTGTTCTGTCAGGAGAAGTTGAATCTAGACTTGATCGCTTAACACGGCATGGTCTTGCCGAGCTCCTTCGTCTCCAAGGGCTTTCCTTAAGTGTTTCTTTCTCTTGAGTTCATTTATGACTTGGTTCAATTCTCAATTCGTTGCGGTTTGCTTGTAAAATCTGTTTCTTATTCATAGAGCTGCGAGCATCCTGGAAGAAGAAGAAGAGAACCGGATATCCCTACTCACTGAATACATCCGAAAGAGTAGGGACTTGGAGACGGAGGTAGCTCGACTGAATGTGGAACTAAAGAATAATTCCGAAGCGAAGGCTTTCCTCCTTGCTAAAAACGGCAAAGTAGAGACCGTGCTCCAACAAGCTAATGAGAAGGCCGAAAGGCATTTAAATAAGGAGCTCAAGGCTAAGGGGAGGATCTCGGCTTTAGAGAAGGAGGTTGCTGAGTTGAAGATAACCAATTCCGAGCTTCTCAAAGTTAAGGAGGTAGCTGAGACCAACTGTTCTTTTGCTGAGAAGAAATTTTCCGAGGTGAAGGAAGAGGCTAAGTCCCTTTCTCTGGAGATGTCTTCCGTGCGTGCAATCGCAGAGATCCTGGAGAAAGAAAATGGCGAACTCCTTGTGCAGTTAAAGGAGAATAGTTCTTCCTTGGTAGCTGCGACTTTGGAAAAAGAAGTTTTAAAGAGAGATCATGAGAGCGTCTCCAGCGAGTTAAAGGCTTGTCAGAAATTACTTTCTGAAAGTGAAGACAAGGTGAAGGAGTTGAAGAAAGCTTGTGCTAAAGCTTCTCAGGTGACAGAATCAGCTCTCGAGGAAGCGCGGGATAAGGGGAGGGAGGAACGTTTCCCCGTTCTGAAGGAATTTGTTTTGAAGTTCCCCAATGCTGATTTCACCAATCTGACTTACATTGAAGCTTTAGAAACTCTTGCTGGAGCGGCGAATGATGTTGATATTGAAGCGGGGACCGTTGCTCCTGATGTTGATGAGGAGCTCGGTAAAAGTGGAGATATCACCTCAGTTCCTTCGGAAGATAAGGAGTAGCTCGGTTTTTTATGCGTTTAATTTGCTTTTTAACATTTCTTTCTTGATGACATGTAGCCTCAACTGCTTTTCCTGTTACAAGTGTCAGTGTTATTTTGATAAATGAAATTCACTTTTACCTAAGCATGGAACGGATTTTGAGTTCTTTGTCACGCCTCTATTCCGCGCTCCTAACTTTTCCGTTTCTCTTTTTTTTTGCCAACAATTGAGTTCTTTGTTACGTGTTCTCACTCAAGATGATTCGAGCTTAGACCCGCTATCATCTTGTTTGGAGAATTGTGTTTGTCATTTGAGTTCCTTGGTACGCGTTCTCACTTAAGATGATTCGAGCCTGGACCCGCTATCATCTTATTTGGAGAATTGCGTAGGAATTCTTTGACTTTGGTTTCCGAGGTCCTTCGAGAGGAGTTCGGATTTGTTGAGTTGGTTGCTGAGGGGCTCTTCGATGGATTGGCTCTTTAATGGAACTGTCCCCATAGGCTAGTTGCTATCATGTCACAGCTTGAGCCTAGACCCGCTGCTGTGTGTAGCAATCAACCACTTTGTGAGGATTTTCTGGGTTGCTTTCTATTTTGGTCACAGTTCGAGCCTTGACCCGCTACTGTTTCCATTGGCAAGTCCCTTTTTTGAAAGCGTTAGTTGGATTTGAGAGCTTTGGGCTGTCTGCTTCTACTTTATGAGCGTCTACTGAAGAATTTTTAGGCATATTGTAGAACAGGAAGCTTTATTGATAGTACCTCCTAAGGTGTTCTGAATTGTAAGGGCGTTTGAGCCTTTTTCGGTCCATCTTGGAGAGCCAATAAGTGTCAGGCTTTACAATCTTGGTCACAACATAAGGGCCTTCCCAATTAGGATTAAGCTTCCCTGTTCTACTTTTTTTTGCCTTAAAAAACGTTCTCCCTCAAGACCAGATCTCCCACTTGAAATGTCACCTCTTTTGCCTTGACGTCGTAATGACGTTTGACCTTCTGGCGATATACAGCAGCTCGGAGGGCAGCTTCTTCCCTTTTTTCTTCCAGCAAATCGAGCTCAGCTCGAAGCATCTCTTCATTACTTGTCGGATCAAAGGCCTGGATCCGTGGAGTTGGGACTTCGATTTCAGCAGGGAGAACTGCTTCTACTCCAAAGGCGAGAGCGAATGGAGTCTCTCCGGTAGGAGTTCGGCAAGTGGTTCTGTAGGCCCAAAGTGCTCCTGGCACTTCATCCACCCAGTTGGATTGATTCCGAAGTACTCTAGTCTTGAGGCTGTGGAGCAAGGTCCTATTCGTCACCTCTACCTGCCCGTTTGCTTGGGGGTGAGTGACTGAAGTAAGCCTGTGCTCAATTCCGAGCTCCTCACAGAAATTTTTGAATGCAGCATTCGCAAACTGTCTTCCATTGTCAGTGATGAACGCTTACCGAGTCCTAATCGGTCAGATTCATTGACTTCCATAGGAATTTCCGGCACACCTTTTCAGTGATGGAGGAGAGGGGTTCTGCTTCTACCCACTTGGTGAAATAATCAATGGCAACAATCAAAAACTTCATTTGCCGAGCTGCTTTCTGAAATGGGCAAAGGAGATCTACTCCCCAAAGTGCAAATGGCCTGGTACTCACTATAGGGGTGAGCTGGGAGGCTGGGCGACGCTGGATATTTGAGTAACGCTGACATGCGTCGCACTTCTGGACAAATGCACATTTGGTTGGGTTGAGACTCATTCCATGAGCTCTGAGTGTTTCAAATGTCTCCTGGAGATCGGCGGCATGGCGTTCAGCGCTCGTGCTCTTCACAAGGATATCATCAACATATGCCTCAACATTCCTCCCCATCTGCTTCCTAAAGACTTTGTTCACTAGCCTTTGGAAGGTGGCCCCTGCATTCTTCAAGCCAAATGGCATCACCTTGTAGCAATATGTCCCCCGTGAAGTAATGAAGGCTGTTTTTTCCTCATCTTTTCTAGCCATTTTGACTTGGTTATAACCAGAGTATGCATCTAGGAAACTGAGCATCTCGTACCCTGAGGTGGAATCTACCAGATTATCTATCATAGGCAGGGGGTAGCAATCCTTGGGGCAAGCTTTATTGAGATCTGTGAAATCAACACACATACGCCATTTTCCATTGGCTTTCTTTACAAGAACAACATTGGAGAGCCATTCGGGGTATTGGACCTCCCGAATGAACTCTGCCTTAAGCAATTTGCCGACTTCCTCCTCGAGACTTCATGACCTATCAGCAGCATAATTCCTTCTCTTCTGTATCACCGGCTTGACGGCTGGATCAGCATTCAAATGATGCTCCATCACCTCCCTTGGTACTCCCGGCATGTCCTCAGCTGTCCATGCAAAAACATCCGAGTTGGCCTTGATCAATTCAAGGAGTTGCTTCTGTTGATCAGCACCAAGTCCAACTCCAAGCTGTACGGTTCGCTCCGGCAAGGCTTCATCAAGAGGAAAGGCTGCGAGTTCCTCGACTGGTGTAGGCCTGCGGGCTTCTCTCTTCTCATCTTCTCGCTGGAAGTATTCTATAGCAAGAGACTCGGAAGTTTTGCTTGAATCTCCAAGTTGCCTCTTCAAAGTGGCAAGGTAACAGTGCCTAGAAGAGGGCTGATCTCCCTTCACTTCTCCACGGATCCGTGATGCATGCGAAACTTACGCCTGGATGATAGGTCGAAGGGACAGCTCCGAGCTTGTTGAGAGAAGGTCTCCCCATTATTGCATTATGACTCGAGGGATGCCGCACCACGACAAAGTTGATTGGGGCTGTAACAGTTCGTGGGGGAGTACCAAGAGTTACAGGAAGAGTGATAATACCTTCTGGATAAACTGGATCTCCAGTGAATCGGGCCAGAGGAGTCTTGCACGGCTTAAGATTTTCCGCCCCAATCTTCATTCTTTCAAACACATCCCAGAAAATTATGTCAGTCGAGCTCCCTGTATCAACCAATACCTTGTGCATCCTGAAGATCCCAATGTCGAGGACCACCACGAGGGCGTCGTCCTGTGGTTGACATATTTCCTTCAAATCTTCTTCAAAAAATTCTATCGGGAGAGTAGTTTGACTCTTCTTCTGTGGGGCGAGCTCCTACATCGTACCTACCATACGGGCATAACTTCTCCTGGAGGACGAAGTTTCTCCTCCACATCCTAGCCAGCCGGTAATGACAGTGAGATCTATCTTCTTCCGAGGAGGTTCTGACTGGGTAGGCTGTTCCTCCTTCTTACTGGTTTCTTGCTTAAGGAACTCACTGAGCTTCCCTTCTCTGACAAGATCCTCTATTGCATCCTTTAGTTGGATGCAATTCTCTGTGGCATGACCTCGAACATTGTAGTAAATGCGATTTGGCCGCTTCTTCTTTCTTTGAGGGAGGTCTCCTTAACAGGTTCTGGCGGCTTGAGGATCTTCTTATTTTGGATCTGCATCATAATGCGTTCCTTGGGAGCATTCAAGCGAGTGTAATTTTCATACTTGGCGCGAATGCGGGGTCTGCTCAGGTCCCGAGCGCCTCGGTCATCAATGCGAGGAGGTCGGTAACGGGGTTGTTCTGCATCCCTCTGTGGTGCCCGTTCACCTCTTCTGTACTCCTCTCTGCGGAACTCCTCTGCCCGCTAGAGGGCTTGCTCCCTCCTTCCCGCTTTGAACTCATCTGTGGCTATGTAGCTCTGGGACCTGCTCATCACTTCAGATAGGTCTCTTGGAACATCTTTAATCAGAAAGTCAAGGAATGGACATTCCCGCAGCCCATCCAGTACTGCCCCCACCACCATGATAGAGTCAAGGTCAGACATCCCCTATGTCTCTTCGTTGAATCTGTCGAGGTAATCCCGGAGAGACTCTCCTTCTCTCTGTTTGCATATCAGCAACATAACGGGATTCCTCTTGTGCCATTTGCAATTAGCGAAACGGCGAAGAAATTTGTCCATGAGCTGGTCGAAGTAAGCTATGCTTCCTTCATGCAGGCTTCAAAACCAGTCATATGCGATTCCAGACAACGTCTTCGAGAAACCGTGACATAGAACCACCTCGGAAGTACCATTGACCGTCATCTCGGAGCAGTACTTCTCAACATGGTCATATGGATCCGAGGTGCCATCATAGCATCTGATATTTTGGGGAATGTACTTGTCTGGGAATGGGGCTTCCGAGATAGCTCTAATGAACGGAGAACGGAAACGTGGCACGTTTCTCAAGACACGTTCTCGTTCCGAGAGATGTCCTCGATGTTCTCTCTCAGGCTCCTGGTGGTATACTGGAGAATGGTGGCGCGACCATTGCCTCTGAGGAGATATGTCGCGAGGAGAACGGGTCCTGGAACGGGGACGTGGAGGCGAGTAGCGCCTCGGAGGAGAGTATCTCGGAGAACGACACCGTGCTTCATACTGAATCGGTGACCGAGGTCTTTGTGAGTGAGTACGAGGAGGCGATCTCGAATGAGATAGGTGTCTCTTTTCCCGCACGCCGACTGAATGACGTCGGTTGTTTACTCTTCTCCGATGGGGGGATCAGAGCTCTCTGATGATGATGCAGGGCTCCTCCATTCCCTGGAAGAGCGCCTTTGGCGAGCTGGGCTCGCTGGAGGTGGTGGTGGGGGTGGTACAGTAGCCTGTGAGACATGGCATTCAACAGCCATGATAGTGGTAGTGAGCGTGCCAACTGCCTCTCTACGGTATTGAATCGTTCTTCTGGAATGACCATCAAATTTGGTTGAGCTGGTGGATCCTCAGTGGCTGTGGGGACTCCATTGGGAGCTGCTGGAGTGTTCACTTCTCCCACCATGGATGTCGCTTGAGCTGGAATCCTCTGTTCTGGAGTTTGATTTTGCCTTGATCTCCTAGTTGCAGGCATGGCTTCTTGCTCCTTCCCCACGGACGGCGCCAAAAATGTTAACTCCAAAATTGGATCAAGCCCCAATTTCGAGCAACACTTTAAATTTGTATTAAGATGAGAAGAAGAAGAATCAGAAGATCAAAGAGAAAACTCAGAATGAAGGAAAAGTACCCAGGAATTTACGTGGAAAACCCCAAATGTGGAGAAAAAACCACGATCCTCTCTTCAGAGGATGAATCCACTAAATCTCTTCTGGAATACAATTCGAAACTCCATAATCAAGCTCTGGAATGAAGGAAATAGAGATGGAGAAGGAGAAGGAGGTGGAGAGAGAAGTTCCAATCGCCAGAGCAGCAGGGCTTCGCCGGATCAGAAATGGAATGCTCTTGAACTGGAGAAAGGGGGTATTTATAGGGTCTGGAGGCAGGGGTGTTGCTTGGAGAAGAAGCTATCGAATTAAAGCACGTGGGAGCCATTTCGGACGCCACCAGCCAGATCCAAATTTCATCATGTTTCCAGAAGCTTCTAGACTCCAGGCTGGCACCTCAACTGTATAACTGTTTTGTAACTGCCAAATTGTTTCTCAACTGTTTAACCGTTCCTCTAACTGACTGGGCTTCTAGAAGATCTCGAAAGATCTCATGTTGATAACAGTAGGAAGGAAATTTGACTGTGGCTCGCTCCCATGTGAGGTGCCGAGGTCCTTCGAGAGGACCTCGGAATTTAGAGCATTTTCCGAGATGAGGAGCTCGGCCAAAGAGGGGAATCAAGCGAGGTGCGACAAGGACTGCCACGTGATCTGCACATGCCTCGCTATCTGTGTGTCACGTGTCCTCATTTATAACCACCCTATATATATATATATATATATATATATAAAATATTTATAAATATAACCTAAATCAATATTTATAAAATAAACATATTTATCAATATGTATAAATAAAATATGTTATAATAAGTAATATTTAAAACATATTTATTTAATTCTTTTTTAAATATGTAGTTTAGAAAATAAACATATTTATAACAAATTTATAAATAATTTATTAAACAATATTTTAAATAACATATATTTAGTATATGTGTATAAATATTTATAAATCCTAATTTTAGAATAAAAATATTATTTGTTGAACACGAAGATGCTTTTGTCGAGTTAAAATGACCATAATACCCTCTCATGGTTTGTTGTAGTTTTAAGTTAGGTTTAAGAAAACAATAATTGATAATAAAAAAACGTTATTATTATCTTATTTGTGGATAGGAAATCTGAAAAACCAGTAATAATTATTTGAATTTATTTCTGCATCCTGTTAATAATGAAAAATTTTACTTATATATATTATTCTATAAATAATTTATTTTTATCAAAGTACAACAGCCAAGGTTCAACGGCTCCTAATCCCGGTTTTGTTAATGGTTCATATAAAACTAATTTTAAATACTCATGGTTCAATGCCCATGAAGCTCAATGAAAAGACAGGTTGCCATGTGACAAATCACACCCTTTCTATGAATAATCATCACTGAAGATAGGTTTTAATCAGTTCAATTTTACCATTCATGGGGTTAAATTTATAATAGTTTAACTATGTTTATCATCTCATATAATAAATTGTTGCAAAATAATTTAAACTAAAATATGAAAATTTTGAATTACTAGTAAATCCAATTATCATATATAAAGATCACTATTTAACTTGAATTACCTAGCCTAAAATTCATGTATTTTTTACATTTTGATACCATCTTCCGATAGGAATAATTAACAGAATTGAAAAAATGTACACCATCGTGAATAAAATATGATTACTTAAAACCCATGCAAGTTTGTTGAAATAATTAGTATTCTTTAAAAATTCGTTTTCCAACTTAAAATTTTTTATAAATAGATATAGATGACATTATTGTTTTCTCAAATTAGGTGAGATCCATTATTAAAAATAATATATAGTATGTCTTAATTTATTACAATATTATGCAGGTCAAAATGATTAAAAATAACATATTTTAGGGATAACTTGGAAATACTAATTGCAATAATGAAAATTGCAGGATGTAAAAGAAAATTGAGACAAACTCAATGCACACGTCCACCAATAAGCCATTCCTGTGTTGCTCACTCGTCCATTCACTACAAGGCTCGGGCTATACTATCCCGGAGGCTCTGCATCTCGACATGTCCTCCACCACTGCTACCATGAGCCCATTCCACGTCCGGATCTACTTCTTCATCAACGTGATCGTTCTCCTCCTGCGCTATGTTGGGATCGTCATAGGCATGCTTGGATATATAGTTGTGGATGACAACGCATGCATACACAATGTCGTGTTGTGTTTCCACTAAGAAAGGTGCTGGAACACGCAAGATCTTGAAGCGGCGCTTAAGTATGCCAAAAGCCCTCTCAACAATATTCCTAAGACGCTCATGATTATGGTTAAATTTATCTTTCCTATTGCGGTATTGTGCTGAGCCGCCGGTAAATTGATCAAGGTGGTATCTTTCCGCCTGTATGGTGCGAGAAGGCCTCTGGTATTGGCGTAGCCTGCATCTACAAAATAATATTACCCTGCAAAGTACATACACGTTTTGAGTTAAGCATGATCAACTATCTATGCGTGTATTATGCATGATTGGGTCATACATGAGATCACCGTCTGGGATTATGAAACTTCTATCATTCAAGCAGTGTTGTATTACTCGCATGTCTGCAGCCGAACCCTCCCAGCCAGCACAAACATACTGGAAATGCCAGTCGAAGGATACAAAGGCCATTACATTCTGACTTATCGTTCCGTGCATGTTACGAAAACTTGGTTATATTTCTCTCGGAAAAATCACTGGCACGTGAGTTCCATCTATCGCCCCAAGAACGTCCTGCGAGCAATTAAAGTTATATTAAGTGTCGACACACACATATTTAATTACACAACAAGCACTCTTGCTACCTAAAACGGTGTGTTGCGAACCCGTATGTGTGGTGGTTCGTCTCCACTCGGCAGTTGTATCATTTCTTAGGACAAACTGTTGATGACATTAAGTACCGTGTGGAAATAACGGTTCACGGTCTCTTCGCTGTGTTGGAATTGCTCGCAGGCCACTCTATTTGTTGATGCGTGTCCCACAACAGTCATGAAAATTGCCAGTTGTTCCTCAACGGATACATATCGGCTACTGCGTAATAGGTTGCGTTCCTCAAGTAATGATGCGAATCCCCTAAACACGTGCGGTGTAATTTGGAATACGTTATGCGCCCGTACCGGGTTTGAATCTAGAATTTCATGCACTAATGCATGACCGGTGAATGGTCGAGTGTGCTGTGGACGCCTCGTCCTTCTCTGGCTCTCTCTCATATTATCCTGCAACATATGAATCATTGTGGCCAAGTCCTCCGCCTCTTCTTCAAAATCCTCCTCCCACAGCCTCTCCATCACTTATGCTAAAATTTGCTAGATCTGCTGTGAAGGATTATGTATTAGACAAGTTGAGAAAGCTTTGGTATGTGTCTCTCAAATAATCCGACACAAGCATCAGATTCCTACACAAGCTTTATGTTAGACTCCATGAAAAGGAGTGGGCATCTTAGCCACCTCATCCACTTGTATATTTGCTATATGGAAATGGGTACACATTCCTCAACTCAAGCCCACAAATCAAGGAACTTAATTCCATCTAAGTGATATGCACTAATCAATAGAGTGCATGTCGATTTCATTCCATTATCTGTGATTCGTGAATGTGACTCTTTCATTGCCATATTTGAGGAAACTCATGCTTGTTAGTTAGTCTAAAAATAGTGTAAAAGTATTCCCCCCGAATCAATATAAAAATGATTCCTTTTTAGGCCTATTTGATGTGGGCACATTCTAATGTCCCATTGACAAAAATTAGTTGACCACTGACCTTATCAACATATTCACCACAGTTGGGCATACAATTCATTTTAAATAATCAAACACAAGCTTGGGTTTCTATCACGGAGTATGAAAGTTAAGAGATGAGCATCACACAATTACACAATTGACCATGCTCATAAAGGAGGGATCTTGGTAAGGAAGGGATAGGAGAAGCTGGAGACATCAAAATTAGTATATAATATGGTAGTACACAACGTTCATAATTACAGCAAACAAAGTTGAATACTACATAACGAGCCGTTCATTAACAACTGCAGTCTTAAAATTCAAGAAAAAAAATTCAGACACCACCATTATCCATAGATAACTAATCTCATAGATTATTAGTACATGTCTTTAGAAAACACTACTACATTCTCAGCTTCTGAAACACCTCCAGGTCTGATTACACTAGCACAACTCCATCATAGTAGTACTCAAGCGATGGAGTCTGTTGCAAAAGCAATAATTTACCCCTGAATTGTGGATAAGATCATGTTAGTAAATCCAAGAAAATGCAAGAGTGTACTCAATAAATAACCAATGAAATATGTACAAAACACACTACAAATATAAGAAATGTATTTAACACTTCCAACCATATTCAATTCCATCCACTAATTCTGGAACAAATTCAAGAGATGGTAGATTAACACTTCAACCATATTGAAGACAACATGCAACACGAAATTTTTGTCAATAAATCAAGAATCACCTTGCATCAAGACATAACATAATCATCCATGAACAAATTCAGTTTACCAACAAGGAGAAATGATTTTTATAGCCCAAATATCCTTTAAAATCTGTATCCATGGTAGTACTAAGGTTACTCTTTTCACATTCATTTATTTGTCTAAGATATTGGTGTTACACTCCTGATCCAGTTAACTACAAACATATCAAATACAATATATATTCCACAATATCTACAATATGCAAAACAAAAATAAAAGATGCACCTACTAAAACAAATTGTCCTGATGCTTGGCTGGTTCTTCTGATGAAATAAGAATAAGAACGTTCAGTCCTGATGCTTAGTAAATAAAGAACAGAGTCTGTGATGATATAAAATGCCTGCTGTCACCAAACTTTTACTAGCTTTTAGCCACATAAAAGGGATAAAAAAAAGGTGTTTCAGAATTGAGCCACATGGCATAAAACTGTCTCTATCATCATAGTTTGCAAACAATTTCCATGAGAACGTCATTACTTGGGTGTGAATATGTGGACAGATACCATCAATGTGAAATCTAGAAGACAATGTTTGAAGTCTCTAACATGACAGTGAAGTTGACTAACATGACAAGAAGTTGGGAACTAATCAGATTTCCAGTTGGGGCAGTCTGGCACTGAAATCTCTTGCAATTTTCTATGTTTTTCCCTACATTAAAAGAGGTTGCCAGATTTGATGGTTATCTTTTTAAGGAGAGATTCCAGATTGTTGGAAAGCATCCTCGGGTTCCATATCAATGGAAACTGCTATTGGACATATTAGAGAGAATTTTTTATCATTAATTTCAGCAGGCATTCTGTCTAGGGTAGGTGAAATACAGAAACTGGTAACTGAATCCATTTCATCATCCAATGTAGTCTTCTTCGTTGCATTCCTAGAGAAGCGCCAGTTTACCACAGTAGTATAGAAAATAATCTTCGGCATTTTCTAAGAAAGAAAGACAAGTCTAACAAATGGACTCATTGATGATCATTGAAAACTAATGTTGAACTCGGTAGAAACAAATACTACTAAATGATTCTGTTTCAGCCATCTGGATATTGCTATATATCTTGCCTGGTACTAAGCTCAAGCTAATATATGGTTTTAGGAAATGTGGGCAAAATTTGTTTGCGAGTGAGAAATGGGGTTAAAAAAGGCGGGTGGGGGAACAAAAATATAGTTCTATTGTTAACAATACTAATGTAATTAAATCATTTTCCTTTTATTCTTCTGAATAAAAAAGTTGAAATCCCTCACAGTTGTAAAATTTGTGTATTTTTCTTTTACCGTGTATTTGAAGATAAGCTATAACTATAGATTTTTTCTGAATTTCAGGTAAGGAACATTGTCTCTTGATTATAGAGATCTTGGACTCATATATGGTTTTAGATAAATGGATGCTCAGCTCTGATTGGTTCTCTTCTATAACATATACTCTTGTTTAGCCATGCATGTGATTTTTTTTAATTGGTTGATACTATTTATGACCTTTGTCTATCCTATTTTCCTATTCATCAAGTAGAAGAATTACCATTTTGATCACTTTCAAACTCTAAGCATGACTCTATCGTAGAGGCTCTTATAATTAGTGTTAACACTTATAAGCATACTTATTATAGTTTTCAAAAACCCTGTAATTCCATCTCTACAAAAGTAACCATATAATACAAGTTCTGTAACTATAACAAGGGAATAGGAATCCCAAAAGAAACTGCAATAGTTCTTTTCATTATATTCCAAAGACTTGTGATTATTCACAGAGAACATGCATTTGATAAAAAAGATAAGTTATAATGTCAGTGAATCAAGACATCAACCTCTTCTATATGCACATGTGTGACCAAAATCAGACCAAATCAATGGGTACCCACCTTTATGCTAAACATTATCATATTCTATATCGGATGATGGTGACAACTCCTATTATTAGTTTACAATGTTGTAGCTGGGACTTGCATTATTCTACAGGAAAGCATTAGACAAACTCCAAATAGCTATCATATGTAAAAGACCTTACTAGTCAATATACAAGAATTTCATCAAACTAAATTATGTTCTTCAGCCTGATAATGAGCTTTGGATCAAATAGAGCATTCACCTCGAGAAATCTAGTGTACTCTTAATTTACTAACAAGCTTTGCAAACAGAGGAAAGGTTAGAAGATAAGCTGCCTTTCAAGTTCAATGAAGCATCTTAAACATTCTAAACACACTAGAACATGCAAGCAGAACAGAGACATGCTTCAATACTTCACTGTGTATTGGATCATATTAGAAATCACTTTATCATGAATTCAAAAAACAGAAATAAAAATATTCAGAATGAAGAAAATATTAAATTTACAAATAGAGAAAGGCCATTACCTGACGGCGGAATTCCTTCAAGCGTAGGTTCAACCAGTACTCTACAATATCCGGTCGCATCTTCATGAAGAAAATACGATTTTCAGGGCACTTCAACACATCGACCGCAGCACATGCCTCCTCACCGCCGACACTAGGCATGGACAATAACTTATCCATGCAAGCATCAAAAGAGTACTGGTCCGTATCATCGCGGCGTCGTTCCGTGTTCTTGCTCCTACGATCAGTCATCATTACCAATCGATCAATCGTTTCCATATTTGCTTCAGAAATTTTCCTTTTTGAGACTTTCGGGCTTGGGTCCCGATCTTGTGTCCTCCTAGACCCGACCAAGTAAGAACTTTTCTTGCTTCTTTGCTGTGCTTGGATAGTCTCCTTTTCAACCTCTTGTACATCCTTCTCAGTCTCATCAGTGTTATCGGTGCTCTCCGCCATGTTAACAAATAGATTGCCTCCATGCACACCCCCGCCTGTGTGGGTGGCATATTCCCCAGTTGCGGTGGAGGAAGACACAAGATCGTGGATCTTCTGATACAATGGGAAAGGCTTATCTCGGCAAACCTTGTACTCTTTATTGAGCTGCATTAAATTTTAAATGATAATTAGAATTTAGATATCACAAGAGTAAATTCTAATGAAGCTCACCTTAATTATCTCCTCCCACACGGTCACATCACCAGGTGTTGGTCGGTGATTGTCATGATCCCACGACCATCCACTCTTGTTCAATAATGATGAATACAGCTTGTACAACTTCTTCAAAGTCTTCCACCTACCCTTCAACTGGAGCAACGTGACGTCCTCGTTGGTATTCTTCTGGTACGCATTCCATATTCGAACCCATGCTTCTGGTCTAAAGAAACCCCCAAGCGTATAGTACTGCTTGCATTCATCCAAGCACATGTTTACCAACGCTTCATCACTGGAATGCGACCAATTATTTCTTCGCAAAGATCCTCCTCGCACATCTTCTTTGGGTCTCATTTCCGGCTATCCTCCAATCATCGTCCGAGCTTCCCCTCCTCCTTCCATTGAAATGGGTTTCGCAGGATGCACTGGTTGGTAAAAATTCAAATGGATGAGAGCCAAGGAAACAATGAGAGCTAGCTCAATAAACAGTATGAAAAGGCCAAGGGAACAAGGTAATTTGAACTGTAACTCAAAAGAAACCAAACCAATATATCAGAATAAAAAAACCAAGGAAAAAAGGGAAGGGTTTAGAATAATCCATAAAATTGATAATGAAATCAGAGAAGGCAGTAAAAAACCATTTATCAATGAGAAATCTTGGTACTTTTCAGACTAATTGAACCAATTTTTTTTTTCAAAATATATCAATCTCAAATTAATTCACAGGTGATGGTTGTTCAAAAGCATGAGCTACAGTACTCTTACGAGGATGGCTACAAACATGCCTCGTCCTTGGCCTTGCCGATCGACGTCATCCTTCCAGTCCACGGATCGGCCGCGGGGAGCAAGCTAGGCCGCTGTGATTTGGTAGGTGGAGAAGAGTGGAGGCCGGTCTTCACGCAGATCAGCAAGATGGAGAAGAAGGGGCTCCAGATGGGGCGCGGACGTGCATAGCGTGGGGCGATTCAGTAAAAAGGGAAGAAGATGAATTTCTTTTTTTTGCAAAAGAAGGTAGAAGATGAAGTTTTATTATTTGGTGGCAGTTGTCAAACCCGCGTTTTATTATTTCACTTTTATAATAGTAAAGTTAGGTCAGCTTTAAAAATATTAATTAATTTCACCAATGTTATATAGAATTATTTTCAAATATACATAGATAAATATTTTAATATAAATATATTTGTAGAATATTTATTTCAATGGTAATAAATATTTTATAATAAACAGGTTTATAAATATTTATAAACTTATATATATTAGAACAAACATATTTATGCGAATTTATAAATAAATATGTTAGAATAAACATATTTAAAATATATTTATAAATATGTTATAAATAAATATGTTTAAAATAAAACATTTAATAGTATACTAATTTCAATATTTTTAAATATGTATTTTACAAAAACACATATTTATACGTATTTAAATATAAATATCTTAGTATAAACTTATTTTTAAGAAATTTATAAATAAGTTATTAATAAATACTTTAAAAAACATATTTATCTATTGGTACAATAAATATATTTAAAATATGTTTATAAATATTTTAAAAATCCAAATTCATGAATAAAACTATTAACACCAATATTAATGGAAATTAATCTTCAAGAAGGCACTCATTCATCCATCTAACTAAGAGTAAATCTACCAAATAATGAGTCAATAACACCAATGCACATGCAAACATAATACAATATTATCCAAGTTTGTTGTTTTGACCACTAAACTTAAAAGCAAGCACAAGGGTAATTTCGTCAATTGTAAAAGTGGGTAGATACCATCAACAACCATTAATATATACATAAACACATGACTAATGATGACATTAAACCCTTAAAATATTAGATTTAGTTTTTCCCTCATTTTATGTGCTTTGGAACCTGTGCCAAAGGGATATCCCAAGGATATCCCCCAACCAAACATTGTTGGGTTCTTCGGGGTATTTGTTTAGTATTATATGTTGTTTGTGTGTTTACCTTTAAGGTCCCTGGAAACATATATTGTTAGGGACCATACTAATATAAAATACTAAGGGCATTTTGATAATCTTGTAAGAGGGTGCCGGCGGCACCAGCTCTTGAGATTTGAGAAGATAAGATAGGTTTTTTTTCCTCAACTAAGGTCATTTTGGTAATTTTGTATGACTAACCATTCCAAACCCTCAGATTTGGAGGCTAGAAAAGTGAAATAAAATGGGGGGTTTTAACCCCCCCATTTTACCTCCAAATACCTCATAATACCTTGCCCTCCAAAACCCCTCATAAATCCAAATAAGGGTTCATGTCAACCCTGCAGAACTCTTCCTTTAATGAAATCCAAAACCTCCCATCCAAGCAAGGCCTAATATAATTTCCCCAATTTAAAAACATAAATAAAAATTAAGTATTTATACTAATTCTATCATTTAAATTTGTTTAAAAAATTTGAAAATTTAGTTTCTCATATTAAAATTAATACGAGATATCTTAAAAATATTATAAAATAATAATTTTAAAATCATAAGAATCTGATAATAAATTTAACTAATTTTCAAATATCTAAATTTTTTCAATATAATTTTTAATTATTTTAAGATATTTAACTAATAGCAACTTTCATATGAGAAGCTAATATTGATTTATGTTTGTTACAATTTAAGATGATAGAATTGTTTATACGATTTCGGACTCGATTTGGTTTTTTAATGAGATCTTAAGATTTTTCAAATGAATCCTTAATATATTAAGAAATGTTATATTAATTTTAATTTAAAAATCTAAGTATTATTTATTTGTTTTTTTAATTTTTTTCTAAATTTAAGATGACAGAAGTAGCACATTTCCGTAAAGAAAAAGGTAATGAAGTTGGAAAAGATGCCAGGAAAGTCACTCTTGCACAAACTTTCCATAAGAAAACACATGACAATGCAGGATGCTAGATCCAAGCTCCAGAGAGGCCTTCTGATTCTTAAACTTGGACCCTTAATGGCCGGGGAAGTCGACGTTCTTGGCCCGCTAAATCAAATATTAGCCGACTCTGACGCATACTCTGATGCTACTAATAGGAGGAAATGAGTATTACAAGCAATAGACCATTCACAGTCAAATCCCTATATCTCTCTAGAATCGATAAGGGCACCAGAAGCAACCTAAAACAGGGATTCTGGAGATAACCTTGCACACTCAAGGTTAAATTATTCCCATGGCTGGCACAAAAAAATCGGATCCTCACCCTCGAGAATCTGCACAAGTGAAGAGGTGACCGCACTAGATGTTTTTTGTGCGAAACGGAAGAAGAATCAGTACATCATATGATCATCTCATGCCTATATGTGATACACGTATGGAACCACTTCACGACTCTATTCGGTGCTCGAAGAGGAGGGGTGGACCTTTAGGCCTTATGGAGAACTAGAAGAACCTCCTCTAGAGTGGACAATATTCTACGAGAAGGTTGAGATATCGCTGTGATGGCAATAACACAGAGTATTTGGGAGGAGAAAAATAGACAATATTTCCATGATAAACAACACATTTTCTGTCTGAAGGAAAAAGAAGACCAAGAAATTGCTATAAGAAGGATCGAGCTTTCACAAACTCTGTATCTTTTACCTCCTTTCTGACCAAGCACTATAATGAATCTTATTATTATAATTAAATAAAATATGATTTATCTAACTGCTTAAAAAAAAAAGTCACTCTTGTACCAGAAATGACGTAACTATGTAATGATACAAGGTCATCTTTGCTAAATAGTTCTCAACTAGAATTATATCTCATATTTTACCTTTTTTTCTGATTTTTTTAACAACTCTTACGTATATTACAATAGAAGTAATTGCAAATGTTGTTTCTTTTTTTAAACACAACAATACAAAACTTTGACTATAGACATGTTTTCTGCTAGAGTTAGATCTATTGATGGAAACCTAGACAAAAGAAACCACAGGAAGAAAATTTGTGGAAGAACCAAAAAAACAGCGATATGTTTAAGTAAACACACCAAAATAATTAAAAAAAAATTATTCTTCTAAAAGTGTTCATTTTGGAAACATCCAGTCAAGAAAGAATAGCGAGCCCACTAGGCATGGGACCCAAATCTGCCAGAACACAACTATTGTTTGTTTCTCTGTGATGAAGAAACAACAAGAGGCAAGTTTTCAACACTACAAAACTCAAAACATGATTAACACTCCTTTTTTTTTTTCTTTTCCACAACCATTTAAATGGATATCACGCATTCAGACTAAAAGCCACAATCTTTCAATGAGGAAATTCAGGTAAGGAGAATTTTTCCCTTGCCATTCCAACATATACTCAGGCATAGTTAAGCCGGAAAATGTCATTCAACACATAGAAGCCCCCTTGGTTTGGCATCAAATGGAACATCTACACCAAAGAAGACAATAAAGAAGGATTATTTACAATGAACAGTGAAGATCATGTATAATTAAATCAGAACAAAGAAAGGCATACAACATAAAATAGAAAAGTGAAGTGTATGCATATGAAGAAATTTAACTTGGATTTGAATTATAGGGGAACTAAAAGAGAGCCAAGTGATGTCCACAAAAACAGTTATGACTCCATTAACATTCATGGTGAGTTTTGGGCAAGTATACCTTTCAGAAAAGGTAAAGTACAGTTCATCTGGTACAATATTCAATTCACATGGATCCAGATTATGCACTACAGTATGACACCACATTCCAACACATAATACATCAATCAAGCTAGTAATTGCTATGATCACACAGACTCAAGGTATATAAATATTCTCAGAGAATGAAAGTTGTACCAAACCTATTACCAAAAGGAAAAGAACATGAATATGAACATATTTTCCCCTTTTAATACAATAATCTGCTACCCAATATCATGGTACTGACAATTCAAAAACATCAAAAGCTTGATGTCAAAAGCATTATGGTTATCAGTAATAGTTTCAAAAACTTCTGAAAACAAAAACTAAAACTAAAAACCAAAAGAGAATAAGAAAATAAAATGTTGCAAAGCCTGTTTGTTTCTATCTATAAATGGAAACAAATTTTGAATACTTGCTCAGTTGCCAATTTCCTTCTTTCATTTAAAATTTTTCTACCGATAATGACGTACACACATAGCTGCTTACTGATCAAACAATTTTCATGGAGGCTGGAGATTATTAGCGAAATAGACAAACAAAAGTTATGTGAGATTGGCTTAGAATATGATTAACCAAGACTATATTTTGAGCAGAAGGCTCAATTGGCATTTTTAATCATGATATAGAATAAAAAAAGACTAAAATATTGGGTGGGTAAAAGGTGAAAAGATGGGGTGGCTAAGATAGGTGGAAGAACAAGGACATACACAGAGATGAGATGATAAATCAAGAGGTAAATCAGTCACAGTAACCAGTCTTCATAACTTATAGAAAACAAACTTTTGTTATAAAATAATGTCAACCCAGGACTTGGCCTGGTCAACCAACCTTGGCGCAAACACCCTAGATAGATGCAATAATTGAAAGCATCAAAACTCAGTCTAATTGGAATTCATCAAATATCTGTTGTTTGAATGATCAATGTTATCCAAGTTACTTTACTGGTTGTTTACAGTATTCTCTTCCATTAACACCATACCTAAGTTCTCTTCTGACTTATAGTGCAAAATTGGTCCATGAACTCTAGAAACTTAAAATGTTCTAACATATAGAATAAATTTGGAGAACAAGGGAAAAAGGGGGATTAAGAAAGTTGTGCCTGATACGACAAAATCAATAAAATCCATTCAAGGGATTTCCATTGATACATAAGAAACAAAATTTTGAAGCATGAGTTGTTACTTTGTTTTGACATGGATAAGGAAAAGGCATGTTGCCATAGGAGAATATACAAAATGTCAACAAGCCCAACAAACATAACATTATAAAGCTATGCTAGTAGTAATGAGAATAATTCTACAAATAAAGCATTAGTACATATTTCAAAAGAACACTTGATGATAGATCATTGAATGAGAAGATAATTTGCCAAATGAACAACATACAAGAACCCATATATAATTTGCAAAGGAGTTGACAATCAATTTCAAAAATAGAATCTATAACTCTGGATTGCTTGCAAAGTAATTTGATTTTTCAAGAATTATATATCACAAACTAGAGCTTTTGCAGGGGTAAGGCTACAAAATCCCAAACAAACAAAAGGCAAGATCTGAACAAGTATAGGGATCAGGAATCAATCCAGCAGACATTAGAAAAAGAAGAACAGAACCAACATGTATAAAATCCCCAAATCAATAAACCCTAGTAAACCCATATGGTAAACCCTACAGCATCAAAATCACATCAATCCAACAGAACTTCTTCCAAATCGATAAACAGATTAAATATCCCGAAAAGAAAAGCACACAAGATCCATCAGCCAACAAACAAGACCCTAGCAACATACATGCCTGAACAAATTCAGAGAGATCCAGAAGCAAAACGCAAATAAAAATTAGCAAACAGTTAAACATAAATCAAGTAAAACCTATAACAACAACCGCTTATCGATCAAACCTAAGGAACAACTTATAAGATCTATCAGACAGGTGCGATCGATTCGCATACCTGGGAGAACTTGAGGGCGTGCTGCTCACCGGCGAGCTGGAGGGTTCCGGAGACGAAGACGAGGATGCCGCCGGATGGGCCAGAAGGTTGGCAATCGATGGTGGAGATGGAATGGTGGCACTGCTGGAAGGGGAGGCCGGCGAGCTTGGCGGCGATGGGGGCGGCGCCTTGGGTCTTGGTACCCTCGAAGGTGAGCATGGAGGCGTCCTGGTAGAGGCTCGCAAGACCAGCGCGGTTGGTGTCGAAGGTGTTGTAGTAGTACTCCACGAACTGCTTCGCTACTCCCTCCACGTCCATCTCTTTCCTCTTTGCTGCCTTCTCTCTTTATCAAGATCTCCACCAAGCCATCAGAAGGAGATTATTTATAGAGAGGGGATGCTGCCTCGGGATTTGCGTTACAAGAAATGGACGAGGATAGTGGATAGGTACGCGTGAGTAATACGCGGGCTGCAGGTACTACCTCCCTGATACTGTATTTCCATAAACTTTCGGCTCTCTCGCTGAGTGAGGTTTTTTTTTCTTTTCCTTTTTCTTGTTTCTTTTTTCCAGATATAATAACTCTGTAACATTTCTAAAAATTAAATAAATAAAACTCCAAAAATAACATATCTTATTGGGAAAAATCCGACCATACAGGTAACATAAACCTGAGATCCAAGACTAGTGATGAAGGTTAACAAATGGCTAGCTTTTATAGGGATTTCTAGAAGGTGCTCGAAGGCCCGCCGCAAGCTGGCCATGGCACTGACTTGGCGCATCAGTAGTCGATAAGCTGGCGATTACTTGCAACTCAAGCTACCCATTACGACCTAATGGCCTTTCCAAAGGTATAAAAGGGCATAGAAGAGAGAAAGAAGGGTCTTCGATCCTCTTTACAAGCTCATACCCTGTAAAGCTCTCTCCCACTCTCCCCATTCTCTCCTTCAACCTCACTGAAAATTCTCTCTTCTCTTCTCTTTCTCTTTTCCTTCTCCTCTGATCGAACCCCCTAACTTGATCTTCAGAGGGTAAGGAAAGAAGGCCCCAGACTTCCCTTGCAGCAGAACAACCAAAATTCAAAAAATTATTACGTCTCAAGACGGTGATCATCCCAAACCGACGATCTTAACTCGGTTTCTTGATCAATAAACCAAAAGTTCATTTTCTCCACTAAGATTCATTGGTTGATATGAATCTGCCTCAATCTCAAGGACACTCAGATTCATAGCATCAACAATTGGCGCCGTATGTGGGAAATCTGAGCGAAAAGCTGATAAGTGTATAATTGTGCACATTTTCATATATCAATTATGTGTATTTATATGCCAATTGGTGAAAATGTACCCCATCGATACTTAGTAAGTGTTAATTTTGATAAACAAGGCACGCCAGAGGCATCCCAAGAGATTGGAGGGCATTAACGATGAATTGAAGCCGAATTGAAGCAATGCAACCATACGGGCTCGCGTGTTTATACAAAGACGCGTGCGAATGAAGAAGTACCTTAGGGATTTGACAGAGCAAGAAACAGGCCCGTGTAGAAGGTCAGACGGGTTTAAAGAAAGGGACAAGCCCGTCTACACGATTTAGAGAGCGGGACGGACCCGTCTGGTTGATTGAGCCGGCCCGTCTGTATCTCGGGTTCGACTATTGCGAGACCATTTGCTTCGACAGAGAGCAGGAAGGGCCCATTTCGCATAGTGATACCCTTTGAATTGGTCATGTTTTTATAACATTTTCTTATATACTATGCATATGATTTGGAGTAGTTTTAGCCCGTTGATATTGAATTCGTGTTAATTTCATGTATAGGGCATTGGAAGGCAACGAGAGCAAAAAGATAGCTATTCGACATCGACTGAGGCAGAATTTCAAGTATCAGGGTCCGTGCGGACCAACTTCCGGGCGCACTCGCCTGCACGAAGCAGAAGGGCAGCAAAGTGCACCCTCACGAACAACCGAGAGGGACCTCTAGACGCGACATGGACGTGTGCGGACAGACGTGTGCGGACACTCGTGCGCCGCACCACCGCCCGCATGGGTTGGGAAACTGTAACGCCCCAGAAATTTTTTTGAATAAATAAATTAATTTTTGAAAAATTTCACGAGATTAATTAACATAGAAAATGAGCTAGTGACTTTTAAACTCAATTAAGAAAAAAATCGGGAGTTTATGAAATGAAAATCCAGTCTCTCAACAATTTGGGCCCCAGAAGGCCGTAATAGGCCAGGCCAAATAGATATGAAATAGTTGGAGGTGGATTGAAGATAAAGATCCAGATTAATTAATTGAGAAATTTAATAAGTGTTAATTAATTTTGATTAATTAGTTAGAAGATACGAGACAAAAATTAGAGTCCTAATGAAGATGATCTGACAGAGTCAAAAGCCGTGAAATACGGATCTGGGTCGGGAGAAAAGACGCCCGTGATGATTGGAATCATTGACCCGAGATTTTCAGATCTGGGTTGATGAATTATTAGAGAGATATTATTAATTAGTGGGGTATGTGACTTAAAGTTAGGGAATAGGTTAATTTAATATAAAATCCATGTTATAATACATACTATTTGATTGAATCAATAGATGGACTTAGGGCATCAAACAATGAATTGAAATAAAATTTCAATTGATAGTACCCTCCTCCCTCATCCAGGAGCCCTAACCCATGTCCCCTCTCCTCTCCTTCTTCCCTCACCGGGCGTATTCCCACCTAGAGTCCCTGTGTCGGCAAGCTCAACCCCCGCCCGACGCCATCTCGGCTTTGCAAAGACTCACCACATCGTTTGCAACCTCGACGCTACCAACCGCGGTCGGTCATGGCCGCCTTCTCCATCAAGGCCCACCTTTTCTCCGACCGACCCAATCGCTACCCACCACAGACCGCCTGACTCCGGCCGCTAGCCGAAGCTCCCCCTCCGCCTATACGCACAGCAGCAGCCTCGTCGCCGCTCCATTTTGTCGGGTAACCATGGGTCGTCCGCCCCTCCTCTATCCGGCCAAGCATTTCTCCCGCTGCGGCCGTGCGGCAGCCACCACAACCTCAGTACCGCCACACCCCCGCTGCTGAGCCGCACAACCCCTTATCGACAGTCAGCTTATCTTGCACGAGCTCTGCCACTCAGCTACCTTGACGCTACTTCGATCTGCAGCCCTAATCTTGGGTAAAAGCCCTATGCTAAATAAGGGTATCAATTACTTGAATGACTTGGTGTTAATTGGATGAAATAATGGGATTTAGGGCTTTGATGGGGTTTAGATAAGGGATCTCTAAATTGTATGAATTTGTGTTAACCTACAGGGATGGAGCTGGATGTTAGCGTAGGGATTTAATTCATGAAATCCAAGTTTATTGGATTATAATGGATGAATGGTTGTATATTTTCGGGGCCCTCCAAATAGGTGTTGCCGAATTTTCTTAGAAATCTTAAAATAAATTATAGTTGATTGAATTGCAATGACCATGCTTAACTCTTATTCATGTTTAAAGAGCATGTTAGAAGTTGTTTGATAGTTATAGTTAATTAGAGTTAAATTCTCTAAATTGGGGAAAATTTCGTATTATGATTCTTTAGAAATACAAAGTCCATGCTAGGGGAAAACATGTTCTATTCAATTGATGGAATTATCGTGCTCTAATGAGTTTAGATTAGAGAATGCCTTAAGAATACGATTTTCGTATTCTCGAAGGTCCGTATTTTTATTTCAAGGACAAGGAAATGGCAAAGGCAAGGCCGCTGCTACTGAAGGACCTAGCCAGCCTTAGGAACTACTCAGACTAAGGTAAGGGAACACAACTGAAAATTTTCATATTTCTTCCGTATTTTTATCGTATTGATTTCTTTGAGAATTTATGTTATGAGTTTATTAGTTTTCATAAATACTGTAAATGTTCAAGCACTAATTTATTGATCATGTTTCGTTATTCGAAAACTCATTTATGAAACGCATGTTGAAAGCACATATATATTACAGAAATTGAATTGATAGATTGATAGAAATATTAGTGCACTGCACCGTACTCATATACATGCATGCACCAGAGATGGCTCTACGATAGAGCCAGAGAGTACGATACTAGGCAGGAAAGGGGTGGTTTTCTATAACTCTGTTTTATTTGTCCAACTATCTATTTTCAAACCCTCCTGATTTCAAGAAATAAAACCCCCTTTCCGTACCCATCGGGTGCTTAGTATACATATATATATTTATAGCTCAACGGTCGTTGAGTTGGTCCGACCGGAGAGCTATCGAGTGTTGAGTTGGTCCACTCGTTACCATTATGGTTTCGTAGTATGGTAGTAGAGGCGTAGATGACACTAATATAATTGAGGAGGAGTATTTGATTTCACAAATTGTCAACATTCCGGTTGTTGAGGTGGTTCAACCGTGAAGGCTACTAGTTTTGAGTTGGTCAGCCAGGACACATGTGAAAATCATCTCCCGTACTGATGATAAATGATTAAAGAAATACATATGTGCATATCATTTTGCTTTCTTTGGATATTGGCATGAATCGTGTCTATGATCAGCATGCTGTCTTCATATTTAATATCGATCAGTCTATATCTCATTTTACATTATTTTTATTATCTACTGTTGAAGGCATACAGGTATGTTATACCTGACAGTGGTGTTAGTACCTCACTTAGCTCCTGTAGCTCACCCTATTGTTGTATGACCTTTTTGCAGGTAGTAAACAGGGACATGATCCTGCTTAGAGTGGAAGATAGGGTTTTGTCTACCTTTGTTGGCTCTGACCACCTGGCCCATATCTTGTATTATGTTTAGTGTTTATGATTTGAGGAGTATTGTTAACTCCTATGCAGATTTATGTTGTATTTTAAGATTTTATGGTTTGTATTAATGTCGTATTTGACTTTATGATTTCGTAATATTAGTGTTGATTATGAGTAAATTTTTATTTTATACAACCTTAGGCCAGGGTTCATTCCCCACACAGGCCGGTATGACACCGGGTCCCAAAAGGATAAGGGTGTTACGTAAATCAAGGGCTCCAAATTGCACTCTACACCAAATCTAGATCCAGCCAAAAACTTTCTGGCTGAGCCCCCTTTTATTTTGAGTGATGGAGTATTAATAGGAGAAATTAGGGTTTGGAAAGTAGTTATGATTTTTCTTTTAAACATTGGCCACCTTGAAAAGCATTGGGAGTTCTCATCTTTGGATATTCTCCCCAAACCTTATCTTGGGATTTAGGGCATCATTGAAGATCTTGAAGTCCAAGGCGTGTGGGCAAGCATTAAAAGAAAGTCTCCATACGACTAAAAAAGGGAGTTTCATTGAAGCACCTCCACCGGCATATCGTGGATCATTTGGGAAGTCTTTCATACTTATCTTTATAATTTCACTTTGTATTTGCTTGGATTGTTGTTCGTCTTTAATGAGGAACAAATTTAGTGGATACTTGAATATAGAATGAACCTTAGGGTTAGAACTTAATTTGTGTATGGATTTCTACTATTGAATGAATGCACTATGTTTTGAGATCTATTGAGTGTCATTCCATTTACTTGGGTAGTCTACATTGCGACACCCAGTTTACCTAATCTGACACATCGAGGGAAGAAGCGAACGCCTCCCCGTGTGTGGGCATACCTCAATAGAGAGGATTGCAAGTGTTCTGAGAAATCGGTCACTAAGGAGAGTGATTCCTTCATATTTCTTATTCCCGTGATCCTTCCAAGTAATTGATTCCCTAGAACATCATCAATAAGGCTACTAGGTTAGTAATTCGCCTCGAGAAAGGGAGTGAAAGCACCTCAGGAATCCTTGGTCCTAAAACCTAGCATTCATCAATATAGGAATCCATACCCCTAACCATCCATAAAAACCCAAGGGGATTCATTATCAAAGTATCTCCCTTTGATGGCTGATTGCCATCACTAATCCACTTTGCTTCAGTTGGGGTTGATTCTAAGTTTTCTTAGTTTAGTGAATTAAATCCAAACTTCATCAGCTTCTACTTAAGCCAATTAATAGATAAATAGTTAGTATTAGCATGTCTAGGTCTCTGTGGTTCGATACCTGACTTTTCCTAGTCCACTATATTACTTTGCGAGACCCGTATACTTGCGGTATTGGCAAGTTATGACATAATGAGGGGGTCAGTCTGTGTCGTAGCTGGAGCGCACCTGAACAATTTTTAAGCACGCATTTGATCCAATTTAAGGGAGTTCGGGCCTGAACCATTAAAGGGGTATAAATATCAATGGTTTAGGGTTTTGGAGGAATCTCACCATCCAAGAAAAGGGCAAGCACTGTTTCATTAAGCCTTGGAGAGGGTGTGGAGGAGAGACTAGAAGGAAAGGAGAAGAAGCATCATCGACGGTCCATTCTTTTGCAGCCGCCAACGGTCCTCGCCAAGAATGAAGGGAACGATGTCTCACAGCATGTTTGTTTCCTCCTTTTGCTTTTTTGCAATGGATTTATGTTCCCCTCTAATAGGGAACTAACTCTTTAGATACTTGGGTTTGATGAACTCTAGGGTTAGGGCTTAATACTTGAAATGTACTTCTATTTTGTTAGTTAATTATGCTTGTTTTCGGTTGAGATCTATTGAATGTGCCTTGATGTATTGAATGCCTATGTTGCGATAGCCAGGGTACTTAATAGGGTTCATTTGAAGGAAGAAGAGAGTGACTCCTTATATTAAAACTACTTCAATAGAGAGTGTTGTGAACATGCCGAGAGATCGGGTGTTTAGGCAAGCGACTACTTCAGATGCATTGTTCCCACAACTCTTCTAAGCTATAAATTAACTAAAACCTAATGCAATAAGGGTGTTAGACATTGGTTGCCTCGAGAGAGGGATTACATGTACTTTAGGAATCATTGGTCTAACCCTATATTATTAAAATCATAAAGGTATTTGTCATAATCTTCTATAAGAACCTTAGAGGGATTCACTACCCAAGTATCTTCTCCTCTGATTAAATGCCTCCAACTAATCTTATCTTCTATTAAAATTTCGCTCTTAAGTCACTTTAGAATTAAAGCCAAATCCCCAATTCCTGAGTACACTAGATAATAGAGGATCAGTTAGTACTAGCATTTCTCATAGTCCCCGTAGTTCGATACCCGACTTCTAGAGTCCACTTTATTACTTGTCCGACCCGTGCACTTGTGGTCGTAAGCACACGCGGTAGGCTATCAAAAGCTTTGTAGATCTATCAATAACGAAAGACAAGAAGAATCCGGTGAGTGTTCAAATAGTAGATTAATCACGAGGCTGGGTATAGTTCCTAAAGCTATAGCTACTCCTCAAGATCAGCCAACGATCCTGGAAGAAAATCCCACAGATTTCCAGATCCGGTTGCTTCAAACCCAAATCGGGGTGCTCACTAGAGCCCTCCAAAGACTAGAACAGGCTCCTCAGCTACCACAACAATCGAGAGATTTTGTTGCAGAGTTGGTCGAGATAAGTAGACAATCCTCTACACATCTCCCAGAGCCTAAGGTGTATGAGAAGAAGAAGGAAGTAAGCATACGATCACCTTACAACGTTGGATCATTTCAACTCTGGTCTTGATCTAAAGAGCACCCGCGACCTCGAAATAAGACTATTCATCAGTCCGCCAAGGAATAATCGAGGTATATCTCCCGAGCTGCTTCTCATTTCATTCCTTAAATTCTTGAAGTTCCTTTATCAGTGGGATTCTGAATGCCATCTGTGAAGACCTATAGTGGCACCTCGGATCCAATCGACTATTTGGAGTCCTTTAAGGCCATGATGCTCCTCCTTAGAGCTCCCAACAAGATCATATCTCGAGCTTTCACAATAACGTTGAGAGGGGTAGCTCAAACTTGGTTTTCTTACCTTCCCTCGGAGTCTACCTCGTCATTTGAGGAATTATCCGACCTCTTCGTTGAGCACTTTGTAAGGAACAAAAAGTAGAGGAAGACCTCTGCAATGTTAATGAGGGTTATATAGCAAAATGTAGACTGACCTCCTTACTAGGATAGAGAAGTATATAAATGCTGAAAAAATCCAAATTTCTAAAAAGGAAGAGGTTAGGCAAGAAAGACCCAAAAGAGATCAAAATCAAGTGTATGAACTACAATGGTTGCACAGGAAGCAGAGGCTCCCACCTCAGGAAAGTGCTCGTAAATCTAAACGGACTAGATTCAGAAACTATGCTCCTCTCAATACAAGTCAAGCAAAACTTTTGACGAATATAGAGGACCCGAAGATGCTGAAATGACCGACCAAAATGAAGAACACCGCAAAAGAAAGGATAGAATAAGTAATCGATACGTGCTCGCCTGCAAGTGCATGGGATCGCTTGCTAACCAGTAGCTATGAATGCAAGCACTCAAGACTCTGCACACAAGTATACATGGTCACAAGTAATAAAATACTGGTGAGTACCAAGTCAAATCCATAGGGAATGGTAGAACTAGGTCTAACTAATCAGAAGTGTACTAAGTCACTCAAAGAGTCAGTCGGTCCAAATAGTGGAAGGTTGACTAAATCCTAGAATTCAAATGAAATTACATCATGTTCTTACTGTTTCACTCTCAATTAAAAGCTTCTAGGGTTGTATGGTTTTATTGATTTTTAGGGATTTTCTCCTATGTTGTACAATGAATTCATTGTGATGGATAAGGGTTGAACAATGATAGGTTTGGGTACTTGTGTGCACTGGTCATGCAACGATTCCTCGCAAGTAGAGATAATGAGAAAAGTGAGTATCAAAGAAATCAAAAGAAAGAAAAGAAACAAGACAAGAAACTAAATGACTAAAATAATAAAATCCCAGCCTAACTAGTAATTCTACTCAGCAACAACGGCGCCAAAAACTTGATGGGATTTCCGCAAGTGCACGGGTCGTGATCAAGTAGTAAAGTAAATTATGAGAGTCGAGTGTCGAACCCATAGGGAATAGATTACTAGTGTAAACTAAACTTCTATTATCTAGTCTTGTCAAAGATTTGTTGGTTTTTGAGTCTAAATCTAAGGAATTAAAAGATTGGAGACAAACTTTGGAAATCCAGAATTAATTGAGAGAAAACTATAACATGAGAAGGAGACACTTGAGCATGAGTCCCCTTTGGATTAAAATCTAAGGATACATAAAGAAATCTATGAAGATGATTGGAGATACTTGTACCAAGAGTTCCTAAGTTATATCCAATCCCTCTCCCGAGGTGATTGGATAACTAATCTCCTAGGATTGTTGATAAGTGTTCATTTGACCGATATTTTATATCATATTATGCATGTTTATTATGAGTTTTAGAGGAGTTTCAGCCCACTGATACTTAAAAAAGGTTTATTTTTGCAAACATGGCAAAATATAGAGACTCCGGAGAAAAGAAAGCATTTGGAGAAGAATTCGGGCCAAAACAGGACAAAAGAATGAAGAACCAAGTCCATACGGGGTTTCATACGAACCCGTATGAACCCGGGCAGAGAAGGCCTCGAGTCCAACCTCGTATGAGACCCCGTATGAGTCCACACGGGGTCCCATACGGATTGACATAGCCCCGTATGACACAACCTGTGAAGCCATACGGACTTATATGGTAGTCCGTATGGCGTAAGTTTCCAGCGACGATTTGATCCGCCCAGGGGTAAAAACGGAAAAGGACCCAAAACCCTAGTGTCAACTATAAAAGAAAAAGCTTAATCAGGTTTTGGGGATCTTGCCTCTTGGATTAGAAAGCTTGGAGAGAAAGAGAGAGCTAGAGGAGGAGCCTCATCATCATCTTCTTCCCCAACTTGGAGGAGAGGTCACCGGAGGGGTTCCTCATCTCGAAGCTCTAGAAGGCAAGAAGGAAGGGCGAGCAAGCGAAGCATCCACCTATCTTCATCAATAGGGAGTTTTTGTTTGAGATTTATGTTTTCATCTTCCCTTATTGTTGTGGATTGTTGCCCTCCATTGATGGAGGGCTAATTTCTTGAGTGTAGATGAACCTTTGGATGCTATTTTAATTAAATTAGTGTTTCTATGTTGAATGCTTGTATGATTTCATTAGGTCTATTGGATGATTTGTATTGAGGTAGTAGTCTCTCTACGTTGCGAGAGCCCAGAGAGACTATTGGTGTCCATGTGGGGGAAGACGTGAATGTCTCCCCACGTGTAGACTTTCTCCAATAGAAGGGGTTAGGAGTACACCGGGAGCCCTGGTACTAAGGAGGGCGACTCTTTCATATTGTATATTCCCCTAATCTTTCCAATTTAGGTCGGGACATCATCAATGAGGGCATTAGGTTAGTAGCTCATCTCTGGTGGAGAGAGTGAAAGCACATTAGGTATCTTTGGCCAATGGATCATCAAGCATTGACATAGCCTGCACTAATCAATTTCATCAAATCCAAAGGGGATTCGAACACCCAAGTATCCCTTTCTTGATCGAATCTCATCCAAGTATTAATCAATTGTGCAATTTCAATTTCTAAGTTCTAGGTTTAGAGTTAATTGATAGTCACCCAATTTCCGATCGATTAGATAATAGAAAAATAGATAGTACTAGTACTTCCTACTCCCTGAGGTTCGATACCCGATTTTTCAAGAGTCCACTTTATTACTTGATCCGACCCGTACACTTGCGGTTAGAACGCATCAAGTTTTTGGCGCCGTTGCTGGGGAGTTTTAGGATTACTAAGAAATCTAGGAGTTTATTAATTTAGTCATATTACCTTTTTGCACTTTAATTTTTATTTTAGTTTATTTGTTTCGTGATTGCTGGTTTCTCTCAAATTCTTTATTGCAAGGTGTTGATGTATGACCCGAAAGAACTCTAAGGGTCTTGTTGAAGCCGATAGTGAAATTGATCGGACTTTTCATAGAAGGTTGAGAGAAGTGGAGGAATCAAATCTCGGACCCTCTTCGGGGTCAGAAAACTTCATACCTACTGAAGGCAATTTGGAAGTTAGGGGGATTCCTGTCATGGTTGGGAGGCGACTTACATTATCTGAGTACGAAAGGTCTCGCTATACGGGGGAGGAATTCAGTGTGCATCCTCCTAATGTGAACCTGAATAACTTCGAGATCAAGCTAAGCACTATGACTATGATCCAGAATTCAGCCCAATTTGATGGAAGACCGAATGAAGACCCTCACGCTCATATTGCCAAGTTTGTTCAGATTTGTAACATGTTCAAGATTAATGAGGCATCCGATGACGCCATTCGTTTGAGATTGTTCCCCTTCAGTTTAAGAGAAGGAGCTTATAGGTGGCTGAACTCACTTCCATCGGGATCTATTCATACATGGGCCGAGATGCTTGACAAGTTCCTTGGGCGGTACTTCCCACCTAGCAAGGCCGCGAAGCTTAGATTGGACATCTCTTCTTTCAAGCAAGGACCCAATGAGTCATTCTATGAAGCTTATGAGAGGTACAAAGACCTCCTCCTGCGTTGCCCTCAACATGGGTTGGACGATTGTGCCAAAGTACGAACCTTCTACCATGGATTAGATGATGCAACATGATATTTAGTGGATGCGGCCGCCGGAAGCTCTCTTGGAAACAAATATCCTGATGACGCCGAGAAGACTTTTGAAGACATGGCTATCAATGAAGCCCATTGGTCTACTCGTGGGAAACAAGTTAAATTGGTGAACTCCTTAAATGAAACCAATACAATTGATGTAGCCCTTGCGGAGAAGTTGGATGTCTTGACAAGAAAGATCGAGGCGTTGACCATCGGTAGTCCCTCAAGGTCATCTCCGGTGTTATCTTGCAATACTTGTGGTGGAGGGCATGACATGATGAGTTGCCCAATCATGAACATGGAGAATCTCACCATGGAGCAAGTGCAATACTTGAACAACAATCAAGGGCAAACAGGCGGGCAATACAGAGCTTATGCACCCAAGTGGAACCACCCTGGATTGGCATACGGGAATCCTCAAGGGGGGCAATACTCGCCAGGTTTTCAACATCCTCCGAAGCCACAAGAGAGAAAGCAAAGCTTGGAAGAAATGATGTTGAAGATTATGCAAGATAATCAACAAACTATCCGAAGTTTACAAGTCACTGTGCAGATTCTAGAGAATCAAATGGGCCAAATGGCCAAGACACTTTCGGAGAGGCCTCAATGAAGTTTGCCTAGCAACACGGAGACAAACCCACGTGAGCAGTGCAAAGCGATCACGTTGAGGAGTGGCAAAGATGCACCGGTACCCATTGCCACTTCCAATGAAGAGAAGAAAGACAAAGAGGAAGTCACATCTACTCCTCCATATCAACCAAAAATCCCTTATCCATCAAGATTGAGAAAGGATAAGGAGGATGCCCAATTTGCACGGTTCACAAGCATGTTGAAGCAGCTACAAATTAACTTACCATTGGTGGATGTCCTGGCCCAAATGTCGAAGTATGTAAAATTCATGAAGGACCTCCTATCCAATAGGAAGAAGTCGGAGGAAGTGGGCGCCGTTTCTCTCAATGCCCAATGTTCGGCCATTCGGCAACATGACTTGCCAAAGAAACTCAAGGATCCTGGTAGTTTCGTTGTCCCATGTACATTTGGTGAGGGGATCATCAAGAAGGCGCTATGATTCGTGGAGCAAGTATTAATATGATGCCATATAATTTATACGTGACACTTGGACTCGATGACCCAAAGCCTACAGGGATGACAATACAATTGGCGGACCCGTCTGTAAAGAGGCCCAAGGGTGTAGCCGAAGACGTCCTCATCAAAATTAATGATCTTGTATTCCCGGTTGACTTTGTTCTTTTAGATGTTGATGATAATGTGGATTTGCCAATCATCCTCGGGCGACCTTTCCTTGCTACCGCCCAGGCACTTGAAGATCATGTCCAAGGGAAGCTTGCACTGAGAGTGGGAGATGAAGAAGTGGTCTTCCAAATACCTGAGGCAATACGACACACCATGGCCAAAGACGATACATCTATGGTATGGACGACATCGATCTAATCACCTCCAGCTGTGTAGAAGATCTTTTGATGGTAAGCTCCTCGCATGAGGAAGTGGAAGAAGAAATTGAGGAAATCAAGGTCAAGGGGCCAAAGAAGAAGAAGCACAAGAAGTTTAGGAGGGAATGGAGGTCGGTAAGAGAAGAATAACTCACTACCACCGTAGAACCAACATGGGAGCCGAACACCTGCTCCATCTACACCAAGTTGGGAAGGTATCTACTTGGCAAACGCTTTAAGGGAAAGGACAATGAATGCTTCCAGGTATTTGAGCCTCCATAAGGTAGGTTGAAGGCACGTCAAGCTAGTAACGTTAAACAAGCGCTTCTTGGGAGGCAACCCAAGTACTGAAATTTCTCTTTTTGGTTTCAGTTTGTTTTCAATTCTAGTTTGTGTTAGTTCCTATTAGTGTTTGAAATAAATGATTGAATGTCTCGAATACAGTTTTTGCATGGTGCTGGATGTTTAGATTGATCCTAGAATTGTAATCATGACTATGCCGAGTAATAGGGAGCATGGACATAACCAGGAAAGGCTGTATAAGCCATTCTCCATGTTCATATGGAGTCTCATACGGACCCGTATGATACTCCGTATGAGGGAGCCTGTGGACCTATACGGGACACCATACGGACCCGTATGGAGGTCCGTATGAAATTGGCTGAAAGGCGCGATATGAAGCGTTTTAAATGAAACGCCGCACCCCTTCATTTTTATATAACCCTAGCCGCGCCTCCCCTCCATTCTCCACTCCCTTTGCTCCAGCGATGCTCTTCTCTTGGATTTGGGCATCAATCCACCATAGGTACGATACTATATCATGATATTACGGATTATAATCATGCCTTTCATGTTTAGAGCCCTAGGGATGATGTGGATTGATTGAAATGAAGATTAGATTATACCCTTGCTTGGATTGCATGTTTTTCACGGTGAAATCTCTCTTGAATGTATGTATAGCACATTAGGGGCGTTGTAGAGACGAACTTTGATGTAAAAAGGGGCCAAACGCCACCTTGGTTGCCGGCTTGCCCGCGGTAAGGTGCATACGGACCCCCGTAGACCGTATGGGTTTACAGGCTGCCCCATACGGACCTCTGACAGTCCGTATAAGACTCCGTATGGTGGCACTCTCGTGCAATTCTTCGCTTGAATTCATATTTTCTAAATTGCGCTAACAACCCCCTTTATGTTTTCGCAGAAATGCCGAAGAGAAAGATTTTAGCGTCCAAGAAGAGGAAGACCACTGGGGGAAGTTCCTCCACCGGAGCACCTCAGTTTACCAACGAGGTGTTCCAGGCCCGCTATCGTTGCCTATCCTCCCGGAGGTTTGGTCGCACCTGGGTCATCGACCGTGTCTCGCCCCAGCTTGGGCATCACCGGACCGCTGGGCCCCGAGATGATTTCCTTTGGCGGGTGGGACCGTATCTTCTCACTTGACAGCGAGGTCTTCGTGAGGACCCACCCTAGAGGTCCTCAAAGACCTTCGAGGCGGACCGAGCGCAAAGAGGGGAGAAGAAGCACACCGCCATCACTTTCCGGCAAATTTCGAGGCGGCACTAGATGAGCTACACGCAGCTTCTCCCTCCATATGGGTCTATACGCATCATGAAGTACACTTACGAGCGGGAGTATGATCGTTTACTTACCTCCTTCCCCGAGCGCACTATTTCTTCTTCCCAGTACTGGCTCCAGTTGGGCGTGAGCTACAACAACAACAAGGCGTCCCTGATGGCCGACCCGGTACACCGATACATCCACGCCCTACTCAGCCGCACGATCGCCGGTCGTAGAGACAACTGTGGGGTTGTCATTGTCACCTGGGATACGCACTCGCCGACTACTCGAAAGTACCAATCCACTGGATACGACTGCGCCGACTACCCGAAAGCCCAGGCGTAACATCAAGTCGATGCACATCCATGCCGGTCCGTATATCACCAGACTCATCATGGGCATAAGCCTTGAGGCCGAGCTGGAGGGAGAGACGCCTCTACAGCTGGTTACACCACTGGACATGACTACAGTCGTCCAGATGAGGCTTGTCCGACGCACCGGTGGGCGTTACACCTTGATCGGCCTGCCATCCAACACTACTGACGAGGAGGCATCAGACTCCGCCTATGAGGACTCGACACCCGAGGAGCCGACCAGCCAGCACTCGCGTCCACCCCGGAGCCGCTCTGCACGGATGGAGGAGCAGCTGATGGCGATCCGCACCACTCAAGAGACACTCCTGGAGGAAGACCGTCAGATGAGGGAGCAGCTCACCGAGCTCTCTCTCCTTATCCGTGGGCATCCAGCCTTTGCACCTCCCCCACCTCCAAAGACCAAAGACATGATGAGCCAAAGAAATGACCCTTGAGACTTCTTTCATTTCCTTTAGACTTTTGTTTATCATCTATTTTCATGCATCTTTGTACTTGTTAGCAAGGGCATCACCCTGCTACCCTATCTTTTATCATTATCACTGGTGGATCCTTTGTTTTATACTCTTGTGCCGAGTTAATGATTCTTCTCTCGCAGATGGAAAACGGATCAAAACTCCCATACTTTCAAGGACCCATCAATTCGAGCAGAACGACCACACCTATCGCATTTTCAGGGGAGTCCTAGTTCACCTTTCTCCACGCTCAGTTATTTTGTTACATTGAGGACAATGTCGAATTTTTAATGTGGGGAGGGGTGGCTACTTATCTCTTTTTAGAATTATTGCAAATCTTTAAGTGTGGAGATAAGTAGCCGTTATGAGCATTCGTTGAAAATCTTTATAGCATGCATGATATGTGTAATTAGGACCTTGTTGAGAAATTACTTTAACCATGAATTTATTCCTAGTGCACCATCATATGCTAGAATTTTGAAATTTTTCCGCTGAAACACCATGGGCCAGTAGAGACCATCCTTGTGATAATTATGATTGTGAAAGATAATAGATAACCAATTGCCATGTTCTTTTGACTTTAATAGCTAAGTATTGTTTTCAATCGCTCCAAGAAATTTCATGGCATTAGTTCAAATTTATTAACCCCTCAAAATATACATAGTGGAGAAGTGCAATGAAAATAAAATAGTTTTGCACAATAGTTGTCAATTAATAAAGATAGTGTTCCGTGCTTGTTGAGACGAACTAGTTTGGAGTTCTGGCTCCTAATCAGAGTGTTCTTCAATTCAAAAAGTCACTACTTAGCATGAACACCTATAGGTAGAGTTGTAACCACCTAAGTAGCGAAAGGTCAGCATGGATTCTTTGCAAAAGGGAGGAACTACACTCTACCTTGATCTTTAGCACGGGAAAGTCGGATCCAATAGGGATGCCGTACCCGAAAAAAAAAAAAAAAAAAAAAAACAAACTCCTAGTTTCTTGCAAACTTGTCCACTATTCATCTAATAGGGGATAATTCTTTTGATCTTAGGGCCTCAAGGACTTTCTAGAGTCCATTGAGAGCTTGCTTGTCTTGTTAAGACTTTAGAACATGGCATGTGGAGTGAACAAGCTTTGTCTAGACCTATATTGAAATATCACGGGATCAATCTAAGCCTTGGTGTGGAAATAGGAGAACATATTGTGATGGTGAACTTGGAATAGAATTCATGTATAATTTTTATAGCCCAAGGTTGAACACTTATCTTCTTTTGTTGATTTCTTTTCTTTGCTTGAGGACAAGCAAACCTTTAAGTGTGGAGATATGTGATAAGTGTTCATTTGACCGATATTTTATATCATATTATGCATGTTTATTATGAGTTTTAGAGGAGTTTCAGCCCACTGATACTTAAAAAAGGTTTATTTTTGCAAACAGGGCAAAATATGGAGACTCCGAAGAAAAAAAAGCATTTGGAGAAGAATTCGGGCCAAAAAAGGACAAAAGAATGAAGACCCAGGTCCATACGGGGCTTCATACGGACCCGTATAAACCTGGGCAGAGAAGGCCTCGACTCCAACCTCGTATGAGACCCCGTATGAGTCCATACGGGGTCCCATACGGACTGACATAGCTCCGTATGACCCAACCTGAGAAGCCATACGGACCCGTATGGTAGTCCGTATGGAAGTTCGTATGGCGTAAGTTTCCAGTGATGATTTGATCTGCCCAGGGGTAAAAACGGAAAAGGACCCTAAACCCTAGTGTCAACTATAAAAGAAAAAGCTTAATCAGGTTTTGGGGATCTTGCCTCTTGGATTAGAAAGCTTGGAGAGAAAGAGAGAGCTAGAGGAGGAGCCTCATCATCATCTTCTTCCCCAACTTGGAGGAGAGGTCACCGGAGGGGTTCCTCATCTCGAAGCTCTAGAAGGCAAGAAGGAAGGGCGAGCAAGCGAAGCATCCACCTATCTTCATCAATAGGGAGTTTTTGTTTGAGATTTATGTTTTCATCTTCCCTTATTGTTGTGGATTGTTGCCCTCCATTGATGGAGGGCTAATTTCTTGATGCTTGGGTGTAGATGAACCTTTGGATGCTATTTTAATTAAATTAGTGTTTCTATGTTGAATGCTTGTATGATTTCATTAGGTCTATTGGATGATTTGTATTGAGGTAGTAGTCTCTCTACGTTGCGAGAGCCCGGAGAGACTATTGGTGTCCATGTGGGGGAAGACGTGGTCTCCCCACGTGTAGACTTTCTCCAATAGAAGGGGTTAGGAGTACACCGGGAGCCCGGGTACTAAGGAGGGTGACTCTTTCATATTGTATATTCCCCTAATCTTTCCAATTTAGGTCGGGACATCATCAATGAGGGCATTAGGTTAGTAGCTCATCTCTGGTGGAGAGAGTGAAAGCACATTAGGTATCTTTGGCCAATGGATCATCAAGCATTGACATAGCCTGCACTAATCAATTTCATCAAATCCAAAGTGGATTCGAACACCCAAGTATCTCTTTCTTGATCGAATCTCATACAAGTATTAATCAATTGTGCAATTTCAATTTCTAAGTTCTAGTTTTAGAGTTAATTGATAGTCACCCAATTTCCTATCGATTAGATAATAGACAAATAGATAGTACTAGTACTTCCTACTCCCTGAGGTTCGATACCCGACTTTTCAAGAGTCCACTTTATTACTTGATCCGACCCGTATACTTGCGGTTAGAACGCATCAATTGTCTTAAGCTCAAGGGACCCTACATCTTTGAAGGATTGTGGGATTAAGTCTTATTAAAGAGTCGCTCTCCTTCTAGCACCTGAATTCCTCGGCGTACTCACAACCCTCTCTAATGGAGCATGTTACTAATACAAGGAGGCGCTAGCTCTAGCCCTTGTATCGCACCCAAGTAATCTCTCCGGGCATCCCACAATATAGAGAGATCACAATCAATACAAAACATCTAATAGACATTCAAGCACGCATCCTATCAATCAAAACATATAAATCAATATGTCATTAATGCAATATCCAAAGGTTTCTCATACCCAAGTATCTATAAGATTAATTCCCCATTAATGGAGAACTCCAATCCAAATCAACAAGAATACAATCTAAAATAGACATGATAGAGAATACCATTGACAGCTCTATAAGATTGATCCCCTTCTCTTCTTTCTTCCTCCTCTCTCTCTCTCTCCAAGATTTCAAGAAGAAGACCCCCAATCCCTAATCTCAATGATAATCTTCTCTGAAGCCAACCTCCCCTTCCTAAACCCTCAAACTTATCTATTTATACCCAGCAATTAGGGTTTGGGGCTAACATTTACTATTTTGCCCATACTAAGGTTCGCAAGTAATGAGAGGAGTTACGATATGCACGGGCGTTAAGCTGTCATACACGGGCCCGCATAAAGATATCTGAAGGGGCCTCATGTACGGCTGTACAACAACCTGTACACTACCCTGTTCAGCCTGAACGGGGTGTCTGAATACCCGAGAGTCAACTGCGATGAAGCCGTCCGCTTGTCCAATAGTATACGGCCGTACAAAAGCCCGTATGATCTCCTGTTCACTCCAAAATTGCTTCACTTCGGCCTCATTTTATCCTTGAATGCTTCCTTCATCTCGGGGTGTCTTCTACATGCCATGTTTATAAAATATAAACCTTTTTAAGTACCAGCGGGCTGTGAATCATTCATTACATTTGGCACAAAAAAAATAAAAAGAATGATATGAAATTAGGCTCAAATGAACACTTATCACAACTCAATCATGTGTTAGTCCATAGGAGAACATCACTAACCTTGCAAGAGTGAGAATTCGATACCCAATTATTCCATAGGAGAACCCCACGCTTTAACAAGAGACTCAAATACCAATAAACTTAGATGTTGTTGGTGGTTAATAGATTTTTTGATTTAGAATAAAGGCCCAAATCCAGCTGACATGCTTATATATATATATATATATATATATATATATATATACACATTAAGGCCGGCTTGATTACTATTCCGGTAAGATCACCTCTCATTTTGTCCCTTGGAGCATGTTTTAAGGATTTCCAACCATATGGATGGAAAGAACATCGAAAAATAAGGAAACGTGTTAATTTTCATACAATTCGGGAACTTGTAGGGTCTTCTTCTTAACGGGTGAAAATTTATAGAAATCCTACCAGTTCAGAATTTTACCCGTTAAGATAAAGACCCTACAAGTTCCCAAATTGTATGAAAATTGACATACTAGCTTATTTTTCGATGTTCTTTCCATCCATATGGTTGGATTTCCTCAAAATATTGTGCAAGTGGGTCAAATTGAGGCCACCGTACTTGTACAATGATAAGATCGGCCGATAGTATCATGCCCGTATATATATATATATATGATAGGGATAATTTTTAAGAGACACGTGGAATCAAACCAGCTCAACACGTGGAAGAGTCTAAACCATCGCTGCTATTCGCTTCGGCAGCAGACCCCCTCGGGATTCAAAGGCTACCTCCACGGAATCTTGAAGTGGTTCCTCTACAAGCACCCCATGTAACATCCCAGAATTTTCTAAGTCCATTTACGTAATTTTCAAAATTTTAAATGAGGTTAATTAGCTCAAATCATATTAATCAATATTAACCTCAAAGTTTAAGCAAATCAGAATTTAATAGACCGAAATCCAACCTCACAACTATAGGGCCGAGGAAGGCCTTATTGGGCCAGGCCAGAGTTATACAGAATAGTTGGAGGTGGATGGTCGGCAGTATTAGATTAATTAAACTAGAGATTAATTAAACATTTATTAATTCATATCAATTAAGTAGGAAATCAGACAAAGGTTAGGTCCCGATAAAGTAGATCTGGCCGAGTCAAAAGCCGAGAAACACGGATCTGGGTCGAGGGAAGGGGCGACCCGTGATGCTACAGTCAGCTCGTATCACTGGGGTCGTCTGGCCCGGGATTCCCGGATCTGGGTCGAAAAATTATTGATAATTATTGATAAGATAATATTATTAAATAGTGATGTGACATAAAGTTAAAAGATAATATTATTTATTAAATTCTTTTTATAAGATAAGTTGTAATAATAGTTTAGTTAATGAAAAGATTATTTAAATAAAAATAAAAATAATAAAATAATAGATAAAAATAACACACATCTGCCTATTTAGACAGATGTGAGAAAGAGAGAGAGAGAGAATTTGTCAACTCTCTCTCTTTCTCTCTTTTTCTCTCGCGTTCAGAGAAAGCACGTCGCTTTATCTCTTTTCCTCGGGAGCTCACCGAGCGCCTCCGGCGAGATCCCGGTAAGGGTCACCTCAGCGGACCACCGGCGAGCCGCCACGCGTCCGCCTTCTCTACCCACACGCACAGCTCCCTGACGGCGGCCAGCCACTCGCGCGGCCGGCCTTTCCCTCACGAGCGGAGCTCGAGCTCCAGTGATTCCTGTGCATAGCCGCCCCTCTCTTTCTCTACATAGATCCAGCCTTGTCTCTCTCCGGCGAGCCACCACAGCACAGCCCCGCAGTCACCAGCCCCCTTCCGGCGAGCAGTAGCCCAAGGCCGGCCAACCGTCGTCTCCGGCCTGCAGCCCACGCCAACGAGTAGACCTACCTTCAAGTAAATCCCTAAGTTTACCCAATTGGGGAAACCCCAAGTAAATTCATAGTTGAATGAGACTTATGGTTGTTAGAAGGGCCTAGAGTGTTGTATGTTTTCCATGTACTGATTCATGTGTTTACTTGTGAAGTATGGAGAATGTTTGTATTAAAATTTCAGCCCTAGAAAACAGAGGAGACTCTGCCAAAATTTTGTCAAAATACTTAGAATAATCATGCCATATTTAACAAGTAATTACTTGAGGAGAGCATGCTAGAGACCTTTAATTTTTCATAGAATGCATGCTTAAGTTTCCTAGTTATGATAATGATGAAGATAAATATAGATAGTTAGAAGAGAAAATTTCATATTATTATCATATTCTATATAGTCTAAATTAGAGCACGAGTCTAGAATACGAGTTTGGTATTTATAGAGTTTATACTTCAATTATCAGGAAAGGGCAAGGGCAAGTCCGCTGCTGCCGAACTAGGTGAGGGGAACTAGCTGTACAGTTTCGTTTGATTTATCATATTTTTATACAGTATAGATTTCAGTTTTGAAAAGCATGAACTAGGAGTTTTATGAAAATTTCTAGAGTTTTGTAAAACCATTTCATGCACAGTATTCAGTAACAGAAAAGAGAATCAGATACAGAAACAGATAGATTACACTTTATTGATATGCTTGTATAGACCAGTGGTGGCTCATGTAGAGCCAGAGAGTACGGCACTAGGTTAGGAGAGAGGTGATTTAAATTCTGATTTTAATACCGAACTATCTATTTTAAAACCCTTCCATTTTATAAAATCAAAACCCCTTTTCCATCCTTTCGGATGCTTAGTGTACGTATATATAGTCGACCTCGTGTATCAGATATACTCGTTGGTCGCTTGTCATACAGTATTGAAGTAGATGTGTAGTCAGAGAATTAGTCTTGTGTTTATCAGATGATTCCGCATTCCTCGTCTTCTAGAGATTGAGTTTATCTAGGAGAGAGAGAAGGCACAGGTACAGATTACCCAGGGGGAACCTCGGTTTCAGAAATAATTCACAAGACAGAGAAATAGAAAATCAGATATGCATATAAAAGAGAATACATTGATCAACATTTACTTGCTCAGTATTTAGTTCAGATTTCAGTATTTAAATTCAGTTATTTCCTATGCATGTTTTTATACATCAGATTTACTGTTTTACATGATTATACGGGTACAGTTTACGCCAGACGGATTTGTTCCCAACTCACTGAGCTCCAGTAGCTCAGTCCCCTCTTCTTTGACATTGTGATTGCAGGCGATAGACAGAGGACAGTATAGAGGTTGGTCTGATCGCGAGTCTAGTGAAGACATCCTGTAGCTGGCTCTGACTCCCGTGTCTAGAATTATATTATTTGATTATGAGTGGTTGTGAGACTTTAAGTTTAAGACAATATTTATATGGTGTTTTGTATTGAACCAGATTGAGTTTGAGTTTTAATGTATTCAGTTTGCTTTACTCAGCTTCCGCATGTTATTAATTTTACAGTTAATTTGCAGTTTACAGCCTTAGGTTTAGGGTTCATTCCCTAGACCTGGCTGGTGTGACACCTGGATCCTGAAAAGGATAAGGGTGTTACACCCCAAGCTCCTCGTCTTGAGCCCATCTCCTCATTACCAAAGTGCTCACCACTGAAGGGATCCGAAGCGGTTGCCGAAGAGCCTTGAATCCTTCTACAAGAACAAACAATTGGATTGGCATCCGAAGAGTGCACCCATGAGGCCTATAAATACCAGATGTCTCCACCTGCCAAAGGGACTTTTCTTTGGACACTCCCAGTACCTCTCTCTCTTTCTCTCAACCCCTTTTCCCTCTCATGTACTCCAAAAGGCAATGATAGTGGATTTCTTTCTCCCAAATGGGACACCAGTGGTTTTTTCCCCCGATTTGTGGGGTTTGCACGTAAAGGCTTGGCGTTCTTTCCTTTGATATGTTTTTTCTTGATTTTTTCTTAAATTCTCCCCAGAGAACCTCTTACAAATTCAAATGTTTACCGAATTTGGGAATTTTTCCTAAATTTGAGTTAACATTTTGGCGCCGTCTGTTGGGACCCGATCAAGAAGTCATAGCAACCACAACAAGATCAAGATAGAGCCAGAACTAGGAACAAGCGAAGACCACCCTCCATTCTCATACCGCCATTGAGGCGATGTCCGCCCTACCGAGGCCATTACCCCTGCTCCTGTCGAAGCGCCTCCAGTCGTAGCGGATGTTCCTCCAGTTTATGCCCACACCGTGGAAGTTCCCGAGGAGCGTCTCAGAGCAATGGAGCAGCAAATCGTTGATCTCACGCATACCATGATGGCGGTAGAGTGTCATGTCTCCCAGGCGACAGCGCCACACCCTACCATCCCACCTTGGAAGCCGCGAGCATTCAGCAGTTCATTCTCCCCGCCCCCAGGTTCCGACACCGTGACGAGGTGCGAATCGCCACTCTTTATCCCGGTTACCTTGCCACGCTCACGTATGAAGGCACCACTCTAGATCTGGAATAAGAATCAGAAGGAGGCAAGAATCTGAGTCCCCAGAGCCGTACTGGAGGTACCGAACGCCTCGACATCTCTCTCTGAGGTGATACTCCCCCCGGAAACACTCGCCTCGGTACCACCCCTAGCGGCATCCCTCACCACGCTTGCATAACTCTACTCACGGTTATCCACGAGAGCGCTAGCCCAGACGCCATTACTCTATAAAAACAAAGACAAATGGCGGGATTATCGATGGCGAGAGAGTTCTGTTCTATGTCCCTCGCATGCTTCACCGCTTAACAGGGCGATTTGGGAAGCTTCATTTCCATTTAAGTTTCAGGCCCCCAATATTAGGTACTACGATGGGACTACAGATCCCTATAAGCACATGGAACGCTTCTGTACGGAAATAATGACAAACGACCTCAATGAAGTTGTCCAATGCAGCGCGTTCCCAAAAACCCTTACAAGAGTTGCCTAAGATTGGTTCAGGAGCTTGCCCCTTGAATCTATTGCCAGCTTCGGACAATTAACTGATCTCTTCTTTCGCCGCTTCCCAAATTGTCGAAGATAGAGGAGGAATCCTGTAATGCTCCTCAGATACAAACAGATGGAAGGGGAGAGCCTCCGGGACTACTTGGATTGATTCAACAGGGAGACTTCCAGAATGTCCAACCTTGATTCCATCATGGTTGTTGGCGCGGTTATGGACGGGCTTCGGGAGTGCCCCTTCCTTGATGCTATTTTTGGAGCGGTCCCTAGAGATTTGCCCAAATTAATGAGCAGAGCACAGTCTTAAATTGCCACCGAGGAGATCAAAGCTGGCCGAAGAGAGGAAGCCCTGCAAAGGATCAAAGAGTTCCTGAGGGAGGAGTCTCGACCGGATAAGTAAAAGGATCCGAGGCGAGGGGAACTAAGGCCTCGGAAGTTGCCAGACCGTGGTCGGGATTAACCTCTACAACAGACTGATCAAGGCCCCTAGGAACTAAGGAGGCCCCGATTTTCGGGGAGGTATAATACCTATACCACCCTCAACACTTTCAGAGAAAATATCTTGATACAGATACAGCACAAGAAAATCCTGAAGTACCCGAATCCCATCAAGGAATCTGGAGACATGAAGTGTAGTAAAAAGTTCTGCGCTTACCACCAGGTCAAGGGTTACTCAATTGAAGATTGCGTCCAACTTAAGGACGCAATTGAAGATCTGATCAAGGCCAAGAAGCTTGATCAATTCTTGCCGCAAGAACGGACACCCAAAGAGGACCCCCCACCATAGCAAGCAAAACCTGAGAAGGATGTTCCCCTACTCTTCATTGCTAGAGGCCCAGGCTACGGAGGAGAAAGCTCCTCATCCAGGAAAAATTACGCTCGCATGGTGGGAGTAGTTCATGAAGACCACCCTCGGAAGAGAGGCCGCCCTTTGGAGCTTATATCTTTTGCAGACGAAGACCTTCGAGGAGTTTCCCAGCTGCATGATGATGCTTTAGTAGTAGATATTAAAGTGGGGTCTTCATGATGCACAGGGTGCTTGTTGATACCGGGAGTTCGGTTGACATTATCTTCTGGGACGCTTTTGAACTAATGAAAATTGGCGTGGAGAACCTAAAGCCAACTAAGTCTCCATTAATGGGATTCAATGGAATCCCCTTTCAGCCAAAGGGGGTCATAACCCTTCCAGTAACCCTCGGAAAACCACCTAGAGCAGTTTCTTCCATGGTTTATTTTTTGGTTGTTTGGTGCCTCTCCAGCTATAATGCTATAATGGGGAGGCCATCTTTGAATATGTTCGGGGATTTCCCTTCAACATACCACATGATGCTGAAATTTCAGACCGAGAATGGCTGTGGAGAAGAAAAGGGCGATCAAGCAGCCTCTCGGCAGTGCTATATGAACCACTTGAAGTGCCAAGGGTTAGAATCCAGCAGGGCATCTAAAACACTAACTCTCGAAGAACTCCTGCCAGAAGATGAGGAGCGAGAAGCTCATCGGCCGACACTAGTAGAAGAACTGAAGGTGTGCCAGTTCGACGAAGAAATCTCGGAGCAAACAATGCAACTTGGTAGTAACCTTGGTTTAGGACAGCAAGAAGAGCTCCTCAGATTACTAAGGCGTAACGCTGACGTTTTCACCTAGACTGCCGAAGATATGCCTAGAGTGCCATGTGATGTCATCGAGCATCACCTTTAGGTGGACACTACTTTCAAGCCAGTCATCCAGAAAAGAAGAAACTTTGCTCCGGACCGTCTATAAGCTGTCGAGGAGGAGGTCAATAAACTGCTGAAGGTTGGATTCATTTGGGAGGTCCAATATCCTGAATGGCTCTCTAATGTTGTGTTGGTTAAAAAGTTTTCAGTCAAATGGAGGATGTGTGTAGATTTTACCAACCTTAATAAAGTATGCCCTAAAGATTGCTACCCCCTCCTCTCATAGATAATCTCATAGACTCTACTTCGGGATACGAAATGCATAGCTTCTTAGACGCATTCTCAGGGTATAACCAAGTCTGAATGGCGTAGGCAGATGAAGATAAAACCTCTTTCATTACTTCCAGAGGAACATATTGTTACGAAGTAATGCCCTTCGGACTGAAGAACACAGAAGCAACATTTCAAAGACTAGTGAACAAAGTCTTTAAAGAACAAATTGGGAGGAATGTCAAGGCCTACGTGGCTGACATTCTTGTTAAAAGTGTCAAAGCCGAACACCACGCTTCCGACCTCTAAGAGACTTTCGAGGCGTTGCGGACCCACGACATGAGTCTTAACCCAAGCAAATGCGCTTTTGGCCTACGATCTGGCAAGTTCCTCGGTTTTATGATTACACAGAGGAGATTGAGGCCAATCCAGAGTAGATCCAAGCTATCATGGAGACTAGATCCTCAAGGAGTATTAAGGAGATACAACGCCTTAATGGGAGGCTTGCCACTCTCAGGAGATTCATCTCACGATCTGGGGAGAAGAACCACCTCTTCTTCCGGGCTTTTCGAGCAGCACCAAAGTTGCAGTAGACGGAGGAGTGTGACAAGGCCCTCGCTCAGCTGAAGGATTATCTGCAATCACCCACCCTTCTTTCTAAACCGTAGCCAGGGGAAGAGCTTTACATCTATCTTGTTATTACAGACTTAGTAATTACTTCGGTTCTCGGAAAAGAATACGGTGGGTTGCAAAAACCAGTCTACTACATCAGTAAAGTACTTTCAGACACCGAATCAAGATACTTCCGGCTCGAGAAACTTGTGTTTACTCTAATTGTCTCAGCCCTAAAGCTTCGCCCGTATTTTTAACCCCATAAAATCAAGGTATTCACTGACCAATCGTTGAAACAAGTACTTCACCGACCAGATACTTCGAGACGCCTGACAAAGTGGGTCATTGAGCTCGGGAAATACGATATCATCTATGCGCCCCGCAGAACCATTAAAGTGCAAGTTTAAGCATATTTCATTGCCGAACTCACTGTCACTAATACCGAGGATCCTATGGTCATGAACCATTCAGGGATGCAGAACACTTCCCCTTCCCAGTAGGACTTTCATACCGATTGTTCGGCAAATACTGAAAACTCCGGAGTAGGAATAGTCCTCCGATCACCATTCTGTTGGAGTACCTATATAGTTCTGAAGTTTAACTTTAAAGCTACCAACAATGAAGCCGAATATGAGGCAATAATAGTAGGGCTGCAGCTTGCCCGAGGCCTCGGAGTTCAAGACCTACAGGCCAATACTGACTCACAGATAGTAGTAGGCCACATGTCCAAAGAGTTTGAGGCACGAAAGGAGAATATGGTAAAGTACAAAGCTATGGTACAACAGCTCATGAAGAGTTTTCAGAACATTCACATCAACAAAGAGCCTTGAACTGAGAACCAAGAAGCGGATCTCTTGTCTAAGCTAGCTACATCTGACAGGGATATCATGCAACCCATTAATATCCATTATTTCGCAGCAAAGACAATTGAGTGTCGACCTACCGAGGAGCTGCTTGATATTGAGGAAGAGCCCTGCTGGATGGATCCCATCTTAAGTTATCTCCAAGATGGAACCCTCCCGTCAGACTCTAAGTTAGCTTGCTGAATCACTGTTCGGTCCACCCACTTGAGCATAATAGATTGGCAACTTTATAAAAGATCATTTTCCCTACCTTTGCTGAGGTGCTTATGGCCCACCGAAGCGGACTACGTCCTCCACGAAATCCAAGAAGATGTGGCAGGAGATCATCTGGGTAGCAAGGTGCTCCATCATAAGGTTCTTCGGCAAGGCTATTACTGGCCAACCCTGTCTAAAGATGCCAATGAGTTCGACCAGAAATGTGACGCATATCAAAGACACTTAAATATCTAGAGGCGACCACCGTCGCCTACCTTATACCCATCGTAAGTACAAGATTGTTCGCCTTCTTGGAAGTCGATATCCTTGGCCCACTCCTCGTGGCGACTCGGTAGATGAAGTTCCTAATAGTCACAATAGACTACTTTATTAAGCTTGGTGGAAGATGAACCATTATCCTAAATCTTGGAGAAGGCTTGCCGATCCTTTCTTTGGAAGTCGATTATGCGCGGTTCAAATTCCCTTAGCCTTCATAATCGATAATGGCCGCCAGTTACTAACACTACATTTAAAGCTTTCTGTGACAAGCTCAGAAATTCACCTCGGTCACTCATCCTCAGGTGAACGGGCAAGTAGAAGTGACCAACCGAACTCTCCTCCACAGTTTGAAAACCAGGGTTCTTAGTAATGGGTCCTTATGGGTATCGAACCACTACATAAACACCCACGAGAGAGACTCCCTTTGCCCTGGCCTTCGGAGTTGAAGCGGTGATTCCGCCTGAGATTGGAGTGCCTATCCCTCGTACGCAAATATTCGATCCCGTAACAAATGAAGAGCAGCTCAGAGCCGAACTGGATCTCTTGGAGGAAAAAAGGGACGCGGCTAACTTCCAGGCAGCTGCTTACCGCCAGACGATGAAGAGGTTTTACGATGCAAAGGTGAAGGAGGTCATCTTCCAGATTGGCGATTTGGTCCTGCAGGAGAACAAATTCCAGGGAAATAAAAGTAGTATAGAGAAGCTAACTCCAAACTGGGAAGGGTCCTACATCATAAAAGACGTTGTAAGGCTAGGTACCTATTGGCTCACAAAATTGGATAGAAAAAAACTGAAGCGTCCATATCACTCTGAGGCGCTCAAGAAGTATTATCAGTAAAATTTCATTTTTTTACTCAAATAATTTGTTTCAAATAATCGTGTGCACTCTTTGGAGGAAATATCCTTGCATATGACCCAAAGCTATAACTCCCCTCTTCGGAAAGTCTACTGAGTGCCTCGACTACGAGCCCTACACTACTTTCCTCTGGAGTATCTCTACGCTTTGATCGCGAGACTGCATGCCCTCCCTCGAAAAACGCCTTTGCGCCCTGATCGCAAGGCCATAATTTCCTCCTAAGGAATGTCTCTGCGCTTTGATCTCAAGACTGTATTCCCTCCCTCGGAAAACGCCTTTACGCCCTGATCGCGAGGCCATAATTTCCTCCTCGGGGATATCTCTGAGCTATGATAACGAGACTGCTCCTCCACCATCCCCCCACCCCCCCTTGGAAAACACCTTTACGCCCTGATCGCGAGGCTATAATTTCCTCCCCGGGAATGTCTCAACGATATGATCGCGCGAGGCGATCCCCCCCCTCCTCTAAAAATATCTATGCGCTTTGATCGCGAGATACTAAAACTCCTCCTCAGAATTATGTCTCTGCACTTTGATCGCGAGACAGTAAATTTCCTCTTCAGAAAGTGGACTTAGCACGTCGACCGCGAGTCCTACACTACTTTCCTCGAGAGTCTCTCTGCGCTTTGATCGCGAGACCGCCACCTCCCTTCTTTGGGAAGTGACTCTGTGCCTTGACTGCGAGTCTTCCGATTTCCCCATTAGAAGGAAGTCTTTGGGCTTTGATCACGGGACTGTAACCCCTCTCTAAGGAAAAAGCGCAAGTACTTCACTTAAAACCCACTTATCTACCTCAACGGATGTGGCAACGAGGCTCTTTCAAAATAAAAAAAAAGAACATGCTAGATAAAAAAGAGGGGTTTATTCATTAAAATGGTATTACAAATTCAAAGACAAATAAATCAAGAGTTTTCACAAAGACATTACAGATGAGGGTCGTAAAAGCAAACCCTTAAGCAACAAAGTTCCATAAAAACAAATGTGTGTTCAAAGGGGAGCGGGCGCATCTACGGAAGAAGGCGCAAGTGCCGAGCGGTTCTCTCCCTCCCCCTCCATCCCTAGGGCTATCCCACTCGGAACTTCATGAGGAACCTCCTCGGCACCTGGATCCGAAAAGGCTAATAGAATGAGTCTAACACAATTCCAACAAAAGAAGAGGCAGAATTAAGTTAATTACCTCTATCTGCCTCGGCTTCGCTTGAAGAGGATTCCTCATCCGTTTTGGCATTAGGATCCTCTCAAGCAAAGGTCTTGAGGGCCTACTTGTAGGTTAAGGAGTGGAAATCCACAGAAAAATTCCTCAACATCTCCTCGGGTAGAGCCTCACAACCAACTCCTTAAAAATCTTGAAAACTTCCTCGCCGCCCTTATGGAAGCCGGCCCCATACCCTCCTTCTATATCCTCATAGGGGGAACGAAGGTTCTCTAGCTCCCGAATCCGATCATGGCATCGGTCCAATGTTTCCTGCAGAGATGTCATGTCACTTAGAGCCTTCTCCTTCTCCTCTTTAGTAGTTTGTTTCTTAGAATCGATCTAAATAAGAAGGTTATCCTTCTCCTCGAAGACCACAAAAAACTTGTCTTTCTTCTGCTGCAAGAGGCTTGCTTGTTCCGTTATCGGCTTCAGATCCAAGGAGAGTTTTTCATTATCAGCCTTGGCAATAGAGAGATCTTTTTTCCATTTGAAGACATCTAACTTCAACGATTGCTTCAAAATCCTGATCACCTCCACCCCCTCTTTCAAATCCTTGACCTCCTCCTCAAGAGATTGGACCCACTCCTCCAACTTGATCTTCTCCTTCAACAACTTTTGGCATTGACATGCCGAGGACTTGAGCGAGCCTTCCACTTTCTCTTTCTCTCCTTTCAGAAAGGAGAACTCAGTCCCCAACTTTTGCTTCTTGACTTGCAAAGCCAAGACGGCGGCACAAAGATTGCTCCCCCACTGGAGGAAAATAGCCGCACGGTCCATCAGTGCACTACTCTGCAGAAAGGAGCCCAAGTTGAAATTAGTATAGCTCGCATAGAGTTTCGAAAATAAAAGACTCAAGAAATGCTCACTGAAATCGCACACAAACGCATATGAGGTGCTAGCTCCACTTCATTGAAGCACTGAAGCCTAGCTTCAACCTCCTCAGTCCGAAGACGCTCCAAAGAAACCGAAGCTAGCACGAGATCATGGCAAAGGAGACCATCGAAAGGGTTGAAGCAAATCTTCGAAGGGCTCCTCGAAGCCTGGTCAGGCCCCTCGGGCTAAAAAATAGGCCCCTTAATCTTGGCGGCAAAATCCACCATGGAACCCACAATGTCCTCGCCCCTAACAGTTTAGCATTGGGGTTCGTCTGAAATAGGGGCGGTGTCTACTTCCTCCTCGCAAACATCAAGCACCATCTCTACCTCTCGGACTAGAGAATCGCCCGAGTCATGCTCCTGAGTAGAGACAGCAGTAGGGGAGCATCGCCTCCAATTCGAATCCATTTTCTCCTCTCGAGAAGGGGAGCGTCGTCGTTGTCAAAAGATCTCCTCTACCACAACCGAAGCAGCAACGACCTCCTCGGTTTCCTCAGGGATAATGACCAGAGGAGTCATTTTCTTCTTAACAGTGGTCTTCTTTTTCAGCTTAGGCACATGGCGAGAGGAACCGCCTTCCCCGACCTTTCCTGCTTATTCTTTATCTAACCCGGATGTAGGTCGAGGAGCCTCACCTTGGTGACCCACGGGCAGCCCCTACGGTTCCTTCTCCTAGACCTTCTCCTTTTCTTTCTCTTGGGTGGGCTTCTTGAGATGGATGCCGAGCTTGGCGACCTTCTTTATCTTTTTCTCCTCTCTCGCTACCTTCAGTTTCGCTTCGTTGGCTCGCATACCAGCCAAGAAGACGGTCAAGATAGTTATAGGCTTATCGGTTTTCCTGCCACAGCAAGCAAAAAACTGAGTCACATCACAAAATCTTTCGAATAGAAGTCAAAAAAAAAAAAGAAAGAAAAAAGTTTGAGAAAGGCCCTACCTAGGGCCGTAAAGAGGCCATACTCTAGCAAGATATAAGGAGTTAGATACTTATCAACTGGAACATCAGAATATTCTTTAAGCTTCTTGAGATCTTGTTCCTCCTCAGGCAAGAGCTCTCTGCTATCCAACGGAAGCATATTAGGGGTACCCCAGTGAGTCCAAACCCCTAGACCCTCCTTACGTAAGACAAAGAAGAACTTTGACTTCCATTTCTTTATGGAAGAAGGAACGGGACCGAGGAATCTCCTATTCGGTCGAGGCCCGAAATAATACCAATCGGTGTTCCTCTCCTTACTTAAACCGAAGAAGAGCTTAAACCAAGAAATAGTGGGCTAGATTTTACAAAGGGTACAGATGATCACAAGCCGCAGAGGCATCTCCAAGAGTTTGGAGCCAATTGAGAAGGACAAACCTCAAATTCCCTGAAAATGTCTAAGAAAAGTTGGGGAAAGGGGGGGCCTCAGTTCGGCCAGCAATGCGTCATAATAAATCGCAATCTCTCCCTCCTTTGAAGAAGAACTCGTGCGCTTAAATGCAGCTTGAACTCTATACTTTAGAGGAGATACAACACCAGTAATTATATAATCTAGGGCTACTTGATGGATTAACTAAGAAGGGAAAAGATTGGGATAAGCAAGGAACAAGCTTCCACCCTCTTAGAAGGAACAAGAATGGGCTCAAGCGCAGAAACATGAGATGCAACAGGCGACGAAATAGGAGAAAGAGCTGAGGAGGAAGAAGACGCCGTACCTGAAGCCATGAGTGATGTCTGGATGAATACAGGGGAGCCCCTATGCATACAGCTCCAAACAGCAGGGAAAGATGATGAACTTGGCTCTCTTAAGAAGGAAATCATTTTTGAAAGGCAGTCCAATCGGTCCAACAGTAATCAAACAACCACCAAGGACTCCAAATGGTCCAAATCCTCTCCCCAATCGGCATGCAATCCTGACCAAACGCGCAGATGAACAAATAACAGTTCTGATTGGGGCACAACAAGCGACAAAAGTAGATGCGCGCCATGTGGAGCATTGATGGGATTGGCATAATCATTCTCCTTAGTGGCGCCTGTGAAAAGAGGCTCTAGGGAGGAAAAAGGGCACAGAGTAATTAATGCACCCCTCCGCCTCACCTAATGATTGGCCCCCTCACCTGCCCACACAAGGTACAGTTAGACCCTATGAAGCTTGTAACACAAGATTCCTCACAACCGAACTGATACGCGATGATTCGGAGCCCTGGACCGAAGAACGTAAGCCTCACCGCCTCACTAACAAAAATCCCCTCCAGGAGTCCTCAGAATGATCATATTGCACTCCCCGGGCCACTTCTTATATGCTTAGCTCGCGCAAGCATACTTGGGGGGGGGGGGGACTAATGATAGGGATAAGTTTGGAGAGACACATGGAATCAACCTAGCTCGACACGTGCAAGAGTCTAAACCCTCGGTGCTATTCGCCTCGGCAGTAGACCTCCTCGAGATTCAAAGGCTACCTCCTCAGGATCTTGAAGTGGTTCCACCACAAGCACCCCAAGCTCCTCGTCCCGAGCCCATCTCCTCACTACCAAAGTGCTCATCACCGAAGGGATCCGAAGTGGTCGCCGAAGAGCCTTGAATCCTTCTAGAAGAACAAACAACTGGATTTGTATCCGAAGGGGGCACCCATGAAGCCTATGAATAGCAGATGTCTCCACCTGCCAAAGGGAGTTTTCTTTGGACACTCCCAGTCACTCTATCTCTTTCTCTCAACCCCTTTTCTCTCTCATGTACTCCAAAAGGCATTAATAGTGGATTTCTTTTTCCCAAATGGAAAACCCGTAGTTTTTTCCCCCAATTTGTGTGGTTTCCACGTAAAGGCTTGGTGTTCTTTCCTTTGGTTTGCTTTTTCTTGATTTTTCTTAAATTCTCCCGAGAGAACCTCTTACAAATTCAAATGTTCGCCGAATTTGGGAATTTTTCCTGAATTTGAGTTAACAATATATATACGTGTTAGAGTCTGGTCGGCCACACTTGTGCCAGCCCACTCTAACTCCCAAAATAAAAATATTAAAACCCAAAAAAACCCACCCACCCTATAGATGACTATTAGAGTGGGCCAGTCGCAAGTGCGCCCGGCCGGACTCTAACATTATATATATATATATATATATATATTATACTCCTATAAGCAGACTGGTGGTCCAACATTTCAAAGTGTATAGACCAAACTATACTTGGTGAATTTTTATAATTCCCATACTATCTAAGTCCTATTAAATACATCATAAATAACCGATTAAATATGCAATATTAATGAAAATAATAATAAACTACAAAATATACTATAAATGAAGAAAATAATAAACTACAAAGTATTACCAAAATATTATAAATTAAAATTATTTATTACCAAAATAGTACCATTAGTTCATCTATTATTTATTAAATATTAAAGTTATCTCTTTATTTAAAATGATCCCTTTAAATTTAATTTTAATAGATTAATAAAATATTATTTAAATTTATTTATTAATTTAAATTATATCCCAATTTTCCCTTTTCTTATTTATTCCCTTATTATATTAATTTATACTCATTTACCATTCACATTAATTGTACATTTAAAAGTTTTTTTTTTATCACAAGTGATTTTTTTATACATTTAGTTTGTTACATTTAAAAGATTTTAAAATATTTAAAATTATCTCTTTATTTATCGTTGGTTCATTAATCAAAATTATATGCCTTTTTTTCACCTCCCTCCATTCATATTTTAAATGATTAAATATCTAATACATTTCTCACTCACACCCCTCGTCTCATCCTCCCCACCGATTAACATTCAATTAACCGTTTAATCCTCATTAATAGAAATGAAACTCCTATTTAATTTTCCCCTGCCCTAAGTTCCATCCTCCTCTGCTGTTATTCATTTTAGTCTAGTGATTCCATACACACAGCAATATTGCCGCAATCTCCTTCTTCTCCCTCCCATCACTCCTCCCCGGCCCTCTCCAGCCTTCTTTTCCACTAATCGCGCACAAACACACCAATGTGAGTGTTCACTGATGATGAATCTTTGTTTACAATGCGCTTGCCTTATCTTGAAATGTTTTGATTGAAAACAGGGTGCGATTGTTTGCAATTATATTGTTTATGTTGACAATAAAGTATAGGATTTCAATGTCTTTCGGGGTATCCGAGTTTTCTTTGACGAATCCCAAATCTCTAATGGAGGTTGTCTGATCAAGAGAAGGGATTTGGTTAGATGCTTAGGTGCTGCCATTGGTGTGGTATGTAGCACAGGCAAAAAACCATAAAAAGATCTTTCTTTTCTTTTCTTTTTTCTTTATTTTTAATTTTTAATTTTTAATTTTTAATTTTTACTGTTTTGCTTCTTGTTCCTCATTGATATGTTTGTTTTTTGGTTGCATTGATTTCCTTGCAAGTGATGTAATTGTAGGCTTCCTCTATTTTCTCCTATTATTTTTATTTTTGGTGTACTTTTCCTGCTTAGAATAATTGGTAGTTTGATTATGATCAACGATGTGATGATTAGTTGTTGCCAGTTTTGATTTTCATAGGAAGTGATATCAAATTCAGCACCATTTATAGATTGAGCTATGGTTGCTGACTTGGTTCAGCGTAAATAGCATTTTGAATTTCAGTGTAAGCTCTCGGGATCTTATCTTTCTTTTCGGCCAATATGCATGTTCCATTATTATAAAATGGATTTCTACATTAGCTTTGATTTCTTGATGCAGCAAATGTTAAAGAAACCCTTTACAGTGCTATAAAGGTAACTCTTGCTAATGACATTAGTTCATGAAAATGCATATTGATCACCGCTTTATAATCTATTTCCTCTAATCCTTGTTTGGAAACATTTTCTTATGAAGGGAAAACCAAAGCTCCTTCGATCCATTCTGACTCTTGCCCTAAATGATGCATTGACATATGACAAGGTCAACTCCAAACTTTAGCACATGGCCTGTTAGTGATCATCATTTGTGCCCATTGCCTGTTTCTGAACTAAGTTTGTAGGCTACAAAATCTGGAGGCCCAAATGGATCGATCCGTCTGAGGTACATGAATGGTGTCTCTGGGCTTCATTTGAGTTGATAGAAATGCTTACATTGGGTAATCTAACTGCCTTATTTTCACTTTGTTCTTTCTATTGAAACCTTGAGATAGGCAGGCCTGAAAACAGTGGGTTGTCTGCTGCTTTGGATCTCGTAAGGGAAGCGAAAAAGGAAATAGATTCCTATTCTAAGGGAGGTCCCATATCATTTGTTGACCTTACCCAATATACAGGTCAGTGTTTCTACTCCAAGAAATAATTTCAAGCATGCTATGTGCTTTTTAGTATGAATTGTGAATTCCTTTAGTTGGACCAATTTATCATGGATATTTGTAGTTTGTACACACAATTTTTTTATCTTGTGGTTGTAAATAATAACAAGCAATGAATCTTCAAGAGTGAGTAATTCATTCTACACTCATGTCATATGATTTATATAGTTGTTGTCTGTGGCATTGGATATTGAAAGGTTGGGTTCAATTATAAAATATCCGTGGATCAAGGACTCTCCAGTCTCCATCATTTTTTGTTCTGTTTATACTTCAAAAGGAGAACTCTATAAGAACTCTCTTTGGATAAGAGTAACATCTTGAAGACATGATGGTGGGTTATGGTTGGTCATATCCCTTATTCCTATATATTTGAGTCCTTGATGAGCTGCACAGATCTCTGCTGAAGGGGATGTGAGAATCAAGCTCCATGTAGATATTCATTGGCATACATTACTGATGTCTTTTGAACCCTCCAGCTCCTACTTCCAAGCTTCTTTAGAGATAATTTAAACGGGGAAGTAATGAAAGGTCCCCCCAAATTTGAGAAATCCCTAAAAAATCCCTGTAAGTTTGCTTATTCCTTTTTAGTCCCTCCTTTATACAAGGATTTACTTTCTAGTCCAAACAGTATCAAACGGTGTTAAAAACCACAATGAAAACAGCTGCCTTACAGGAGTTAATGGGGTACATTCGCGTATACACGCCCGTGCACAGGTCGTGGTTCGGGGTGAAATGGCAGCTGCCGTCACACTTTACAGGCGACTTCTCCTATTCCCTTCTTCTCATTATCCCCATCTTTGGAAAAAATCCCTAAAGCGAACGGTACTTTCGAAGATATCGAGACCGCACCATCAACCTCGCCGAATTTCCTTCATATTCTCTTCCAAAGAACGATACGATGAGTTCTCGGGGAGTTCGCTAAGAAGGTATCAACATGGCGCAACCCTAAACCTTCTTCTACTGAAGAGATTAGGGATTCGCCGCTTGATTATTTGATTCTATTGTTTGCTTATTTTTTTGAGTTTATTCTTTCCTTTTTCTTATCATCTCAGAGTGTAATACAATTTGTGCATGTGTATTGTAATCAAATTGTGGAGATTTACTGGTTAGGGTTTTGGGGTTTGATCCTTTCTCATGTTCCTTACTGAATGTGTTCCATTGTGGGTTGTTGTTTAGAAATCAGTAATAAAGTATTTAAAATCACACTATTCTGTTTACTATTTGCCTTATGTGTTTAAAATCTTATGTTATTGTTTAGAACAATGCACATGACTGAATTGTTTGTATGTATTTTGGCGTTTTCGTTGTAGATAACCACACCAAGTCTGAGAATCTGGTTAATGGACGATGTTACACAGGTCCAATGGTTGATTGCCTCATCAATTGAATGTACTTATGAACTGAAAACACGGGCAACTCATTAACACTACTCCATTTGCGCCCTGCTGGTATAAAGCGGGTAGATACAGAAAGGGTCGCTCGACGCACTCATGAAGGCCTATGACATTCGCCTTCAAAAATTTAAAATCGGGCAAAGCTTGGTGACTTTCCGCCCGTGAGGACGCCACTATAATACTTGGATCAAGGCTGCAAGTGGAATGTACCGTGGATTTCAACGGCCCAAAGCCCGATCCGCATTCGAGGCGTAATACCTCGACAAAGCCTACACTAGGAATCGGATCGCATGAAGAACACTCACTTGGATCTTGTTCATAGGAGAGGCGAGGAGGAAAATTTTGTCAAATTGCTAGTAGTGTATTTAATGGGTGTCTTCCTCTTCCAACCACAAATCTGCCATGACCCCAAGTTGGAGTGCACATTATGCTGACAACCTTCAGGCGCTGGGTACATATGCATGGGCACAAGTCGTGCATAAATTTCTCATAGACGACGTCCAACTGATATCTGCTCGAGTAATAGAAAGGTGTTCTGGGAAGAAGCCCAAGAACACGGGCTATCTCAGAGGCTGCTCGATCGTCCTCATAATCTGGTTCTATGAAGTAACCCGTGCTGGAAAGAAGCTGGAGTTCGGGCGGACTCCAAGAATTCTATTTACGGAGAAACCAGCTGCAAGAAGATCACCACTGTAAAGACACTGATCGCATCATTCGGGGGAAAGAGGTAAGCTTACTTTATAGTTTCAACTCTTAAGTTTTTAGTTGCATGCGAAAATCTTTAGTTTTTTTCAAAGTCTTTAGTATTACGTTACAGTATTTAGTATTCGTACCAAGTATGTAGTATTATGTTAAAGTATTTAGTATTGGTACAAACGCTTTAGTATGATGTTAAAGTCTTTAGTATTCCTACAAAAGCTTTAGTATTACGTTAACGTCTTTAGTATAAGGCTACACTCTTTAGCATTTTACTTTACTTTTGTAATATTGTTTTTGTAATATTGTTCAGTATTCCTACAAAGGCTTTAGTGTTACTAATGTTTTTGTAATAGTGTCTCACAGTTTCAGTACCTCGTCCCAGAGAACGTAGAAGAGGCATCCCTCACCAACATTCAGCTACTCCATGGCACGGCCATGGAAGAGAGAACTAGTAGGGTTGCTGGTCCAAGCGTCGCAGATGATCAAACACGCAGCCAGCAGAGGAATGTGAAAAATCCCAAAACCGAGGGCCGCGTGGAGCCGCCGACCGCTCGCCCATCTCTCCTCCCGGAGGAGCCCTTCCCACGCAACGACGATATATAATGCGGCTGCGTACGTGATCTGATACTCTGAGCGAGGTCTCTACAATACGCTGCAAGTAGATATGTTGCTTGCCGTGAGCAAATTTACGGCTCAGGAGCAAGGAGCGACAAAATCTCCACGCAGCCCCATCGACCAAACGAAGAAAGGCAATCGCTTCGTGGCGCCCGCGAAGCTCCCCACGATCCCCTGGGATGCATTGGCGGATATCGCCGATGAAATGCTTGCTCGCAAACTCAAGCGGGTCGAAAGAAGAGGAAAGCTCCGGAACCAGCTCCGCAAGAGGGAAGCCCGCAGACTACAGAAAGAACAACTGAAGGCGACGAACCAACTAAAAGTGTCGATGAAATAATCGAATCTTTTCGCTATTCAAGAACAGCTACAAGAATCGATGCAACGACGTTGATCCCCATTGGCGACGAAGCTCCCATAGAAGGCCCCCACGTTATTATGGGTATGGTTCCCGCCACAATTGAAGCCGAAGCGAGCCCCAAACCCGTCACTATGGAAGCTGACAATCTCTCCGCCGTGAGCGTAATGCACCCCATTGGAGATTCACTCATTTGGGGACCCACATCCCGCCAGCGGTCGAGTGCATGGTGGTTACCAAAGAAGCGAGGCGACCTTGCCCGACATCGCTGAAGCCAACAAGATCCTCGACGATGAAAAAGACAACCGCCATCTTGGAACCCATCAAACCCCTGCCGGATACAGTGCAGGAGGCCCCTGTCGATTAAAATGTTGTTGATCACGAGACTACTGCCTATCACTGAGAAAATGTAGCGCCCGGTCTTGGACAAATTTTATTCCTAGAAACAAGCGGCCAATAGGGTTCAAGCAGCTCAGCAAACAGAAGCAAGCAGTCATCAGTTTCTATCTTAACTGCTTGATGGACAGGTGAGAATAATGTTCATACTTGTTGATCTGTTTATTATTTAACACAAAGGCTTTAGCATTACCATAAAGACATTAGTATTAGAAGGAAGTCTTTAGTATTACACTAAAGACATTAGTATTAGCGGAAAGGCTTTAGTATTTAACATAACTGCTTAGTATTTGACCCAACTGTTTATTTAATGTGCCTTCTGATTTCTCTTGTAGCATAATTGTTTGGAAGAATGAATGGGCTTTTACTACTCGCTACCACTTGTACCTACATGTGTCGAGGGAAGAAATCTTGTCTCCGGACGATGTCATGGACGCCTCATTCCCGCGATGTTGTCGGAAGAATCAAGAAGACGCCTTCCCCATTCAAGAGGCGTGGATCCATCACGAGCCTTTTGCGTTGATACTTGCGTAAAACAAAGACTACACCTCAAATAAGTCCCTCGTGACCGATGGCCGATGCGTACCAAATCTTTTCACTCATTGGAAGTTGTTCTTATGCCTATTATTCGGGACAAGCATTTCCACCTCCTTGTCTTGGATAAAGAAAAGTTTACGAGATATTCACTACTCATCTCTCAACAGTCGGACATATGACAGGGTTGCTGTGGAAATGGTAAGTGACTCACTTTCATATTTCGTATTCTCCCCTTCGCATCTAAATATAATTTTTTAAAACGCAGAGGGCACTTTTTGAATCTGGACTTAATATCGAGCATGGGGAGTGCTTCGAATGCATAAGTTGGAACTCTCTCATGACCGGGACTGCCCTCAACAGAGAGAGGACAGTGTAGACTGCCCCATTTACGTCATGCGGTTCATGGAGCAAATACTGAATGATGAAAATCTTTGCCTGAATCGCTCTGAGGTTCCACGTCAAAGGCTGGAGTATGTCGTACGCATAATTGCTGACGGATTCAGTCGAACAACTCCACCGGGGAAACGCGAGAGACAACAAACTGAAGAAGCATCATCGAAAAATATCTAGGTCTTTACAATCATAGGCCAAGTGTTTACTATCATGATTAACTGTTCACTATCTGGCGTAATACTTTAATATCTTGTTATAAGTGTTTATTATCTGGACTAAGTCTTTAGGATTTTGAGTGCTTGCTATTTTGACCAGGTGTTTATTATCAATCATGTGAACATTTTATAAATGTATATGTGGCGCTTTCTACTTTAAAAATGGTTAGAATCACAAATATTTACATTCAACGCCCAACTATTCATCAATCACGGTATATTTACATTCAAAGACTCCAACTATTCATTAATCAGCTATTACTGCGTTGCAAGTCATCCGGTTGTGGCCAGTGTTTTTGCAGCGGCTGCACCGCAACTCTCTCACGTCTAAGGCCTGGGACTCAATTCTTGTCCACCTCGGCCTCCCAGGCCGTCTCTTCGTAATATGTGGCCGTGGCCGGGAGGGACGCTGACGATGCATCGTCGGCTTTATCGTAGGGGCTTTGGAGAAATATGGTGCATCTACGCATTGGCGTCTGTCATACTGATGAAGTAGTCATCCACGAATTGATGTACACTTGCCTCTGAAGTCACGATTGCCGCGCAAGCATCGCGCAAGGTATTCCATGGACTTGCCAACGCCCGCAAGAGCATATCCTTGTCCGCAAATTGACCGCGTAGTGCGACCGTCAATAACTTCAATTGTTCGCCATCCGAATCCGGCCAACGCTGGATCAAGTGACTTGACTCGATTGTGTCTTCGAAGCTTCAGATGTATTCTTTGGGCAAAGATGTGTTCCCAAATACGGACATGCTCGCTTGGCATACATCATATTCATGAGTTTGTACCATGCAAAGAAATGATTGTAAAAGATAATCAAGCTTGTGGAGAAGAGTTATGCAGGATACTAAAGCGTTAAGCAGGATACTAAAGAGTTATGCAGGATACTAAAGCGTTAAGCAGGATACTAAAGAGTTATGCAGGATACTAAAGCATTATGCAGAATATTAAAGACTTTAGCCGGATACTAAAGCGTTATACAGGATACTAAAGCGTTCCGTCTGATAGTAAGCGTTAAGCCTGATAGTAAAGAGTTATCTACGATACTAAAGAGTATCCCAAAAATAGTAAAGCTATCTAGTCGCGGGTCAATATTACCTGATTGAGTCGACCATTTCCGTGACCGGGAGGTGGTGCACTTCCTTGATCCACGCATTGAATGACTCTGCGACGTTCGAGTACATCTCGCACCACCTTTGCCCTTAAACAAATAATTCGACCAATTGGCAACATCAGACTTTTGGATTAGCCAACGGTGTGCTTGTTCCGATGCGGCCAGGAGATCCTTCACCGCGTCATCGAATTCTTTAGAAGTACATGCGTATGCGATGCGGGTAAAGAGGGCCCAACACTCCTCCTTCAATGCTTTCCCAAGACTTGTATTTCCCTTCATGAAGTTCGCCTCTAGGTGTCGCAAACAATAGGTGTGAGACGATGAAGGGAACACCCTTGCGATGGCATTAACTAGACCTTTTGATCTGTCGGATATGAATGTAATGCACTTGTCGTAATCCTCATCGCCATATATTGTATCCCTGAGAGCGGTGAGGAACCAGGTCCAATTATCGTCGGTTTCATTGTCCACTATGGCGAACGCGACGTGGAATAATCCATCATTGCCGTCTTTTCCCGTCGCTCATAACAAGATGCCACCGTATTTCCCAAGCAAATGTGTTCCATCAACGAACAACAGCGGTCTGCAACCCAACTTGAAGCCGACGACACAGGCACGGAAACAAAAATAACCACGTTTGAATCGCCCGCCATCACTTTCAATTGTGGCAACGTTACCGGGATTTCTCTCCATCACCTTTTCAACGTACCATAACAGCAAATCGTAGCTTTGTACCTCACTCCCGTGTAGAACGCTTCGGGCAACCTCTTTTCCCATCCGTGCTTGCTTGTACGGAAGACCAACGCCGTGCTCTCGCAGAATATCCCGTTAAATGTCCACAACCCGATACAAGGGGAGATCCTTGAGCTTTTGGATCACACGATTATAAACCCATTTTTTGGATGCTTTCGGGTGGAAACTCGTCCCGATACCGCCACCACACACATGTGTGGGCTGCAATGTCTTTATTCTAAAGGTATGCATATTTCCCTCTCGAGAAGCATGAACCCTCCAATTGCAGTCTGCCTTGGCACATCTGGCTGTCACCCTTTCTCTGTCATTTTTTATGAAGGTGAAATCAAACTTCCTTTTGATAGCAAGGTCACGGAGCGCATTCCTGAAGTGTTCCACGCTCAAATCGCCGTTGCTAATAATCGGTGCAATCGCAATCTCGTGAGTTTGAGAAGAACCCTCAATGTTTAAGGACATGTTCTCGGCTAGAGGATCCCTGTTGATTGTTAAGAGACTCTAAGTGAGACAATACTAAACAGAAGAATAAAATACTAAACAGTTAAGTCGGATTTTAAACACTTACAACGGATACTAAAGGGATAAGCATAATACTAAAGCATTTGAGTCTATACTAAAGAGATAAGATCAATTCTAAAGATTTTAAGAAAGTCGTAAAGTCCTACGTGTTTGTATTACACGGTTACGGGAAAATAATAAACACATACTAACAAAGAAAGTAACTTACATTGGAAATGAAGACCATGATCATCGTCTACTGATGTCACCACTTGTGTCCACACAATAAGGTCGACCATATTTTTGTTGAACGAGTGAAAAATGTTGCACATACGCACAAAGTCCGGAGAATTGTCAATTGGACAAGTTCTTCGACGATCTTCTGGTACTATATAACGCACTCTCACGCCAGAGGGGTCAAGGTCCCACCGTTCACATATATCACCAATTACTGACTCCCAACAAGTGAGCACTGTGAGCTCCAAGGGTAGACCTTCTCCCCTATATTGCGCGACGGCGAAAATGGTTTCCATCAAAATCCTGCAACAAGAACGCCGTTGCAAAAACAAAAGAATTATACTATGCATGCTATGAAACCACGTCTGGGAAATCTATTACCTTTGCAGTTTCTAGTTGAAAGAGTCTCCTGTTGCCGCCGCAGACTCACTACGTCGTAGCTTCTCTACAAGACTAAAACCCAAACACAAGCTCTCTGCAAAAGAACAAGAGAAAGGAGACGAAGAGAAGGAGAAGAAGAGGACTGACTTGCTTCTGCAGCAAGAATGAAAGTACACAGCATGGTCTGAAGACTAAAAAGCCTGCTGTCTGCTCCCTGTCATGTCAGCCAAAAGGTGGTTTTTGGGGGGAAATGGGAGGGGTATTTTCGGGTTTTTTTTTTTAAAGTAACGGGGTTGTCTCACGGCAGGGACTAAAAAGTCAGAAGTTTAGAAATGAGGGACTGAATAGTATAGTTTTTGGTCAGAGGGACTGAAAAGTCAGAAAGTGAACAGTCAGGGACTCTACAGTAATTTTTTCTAATTTAAATTATTTAATTGCTAAATGCATTTCAGTTATTCTGATTCACCGCGCATTAATTTTTCTTGTGAGCGTTTCCAAGCAAATTATAAAGAAAACCTTCTTGGATTCTGTAGTTAGGAAATGTGGTGGAAATGAAGAGAAGGAAAGATCATTGTATACAGCATATGGCTCAAATGGTCAGGTGCTTTTTGAAATCAATCACCTACATGTACTATTTGTTTGTGAGTCTGGGCTGCTCATCAATTTTTCCCTTTCAACTCATTGTCACTCAAGCTTATGCTTGTTTGAGTTCGTAGGATTCTTCAACGATTCTAGAATATTATAAAACGGTAAAGCTGCATATTACTATTTATATGAAATAATTCATATTAATTATTATTATTTTAATTATTTTAATTAAATATTTAAAATACTCCATTTATGTTAATTATTATAATTCAACAACAACAACAACAACAACAACAACTAAGCCTTAATCTCATACTAGATGGGGTCGGCTATATGGATTCTCTGTTTTCATGTCGTTCTCAAATATGAAATAAAAATAAAATAAAAAAATGAAATAAACTGAAATAAAATGAAATAAAATAAAAAATAAAAAAACATAAATAAGTAATAATAACAACAGATAATTTCTATGAGAGATTGGGATGTTAGAAGCAGAACAGTATCCCTACAAACAAAGCTAAGTTAATGAAGAAAAACCTTTTAACCGACTTATCGGTAATCCTAAACTAGGCGGGGTCGGCTATATAAATTCTTTGTCTCCATATCGCTCTATCAAAAGCAAGATCTGGCTCAATATCTAACATACGTAGGTCCTTAGACACCACCTCTCTCCACGTAATCCTAGGCCTACCTCTACCCCTCTTCTTACCTTTTACAACTAAACTATCACATTTTCGAACTGGAGCACCTTGGGGTCTCCGGCGTACGTGTCCAAACCATCTTAAACGCCCTTCTTTGATTTTATCTTCAATTGGTGCAACATGCACCTTCGGTCGGATGTGTTCATTTCTAATCGTGTCCAATCTTGTATGACCACTCATCCATCTTAACATCCTCATTTCGGCCACATTCATCTTATGCATATGTTGAACTTTAGTTGCCCAACACTCGCTCCCGTATAGCATGGCCGCTCTAACTGCCGTTCTATAAAATTTTTCCTTTATTTTGTTAGGCATCTTTTTATCACATAACACCCCCTGTGACACTTTTCCATTTCAACCATCCAACTTTGATTTTATGGGTTACATCTTCATCTATCATCCCATCACTCTGAAAAATGGAACCTAAATACCTAAAATGGTTAACCTTAGGCACTACCACTCCCCTAGTTTCACTTCTCCTTCATCTCTCCTACTTAGACTAAAATTACAGTGCATATATTCTGTTTTACTTCTACTTAACCTAAAGCCTTTACTTTCTAAAATGTTACTCCATAATTCTAGCTTTTGATTTACTCCATCTCTAGTCTCATCCACTAGGACAACATCATCCACAAACAACATACACCATGGGATGTTATCTTGGATATAATTAGTTAATTCATCCATTACTAGGGTAAGTATGGGCTCAAGGTCGATCCCTGATTTAGACCCACTGTTATAGAAAACTCCTCCGTATCGCCTCCTACTGTTCTCACACTTGCAACCGCTCCCTCATACATATCCTTAATAATGTTTATATATTTTACATGAATGTTTTTTCTCTCCAATACCGACCAAAGGACTTGTCTTGGAACCCTATTATATGCTTTCTCTAAGTCAATAAAAACCATATGGAGATTCTCCTTCTTTTTTCTGTAGATCTCCATCAAATTTATTAATAGGAAAATGGCTTCTGTTGTGGATCTATCTGGCATAAAATCAAATTGGTTCTCTGATACCTTCGTGATTTTTATTTACTAAATCTTAACCAGGGTAAAAGTGTCATTTCCAATCAACAATGTTCCGTCCTCCCCCATTCCCCCCAATTTTCGAAGTAATGGAATTGCTTAACTGTAGATAATCCCATTATCTATAGTAATCCATTACCATTCTAATAGTTGCGTACCTAAACATGGGAATATATCACTATATGTAATTAATCCCATTCTAATAGTAACCATTCATTCAATCCAAACGCCCCATAAGTGTTTTCCTTGCTATCACCTTATTTTTGTCATTTTTTTTGTTTTTAATTTTCTCGCTTTTGTTTACACCATTGAATGCAGTATTAGCAACAACCAATTTTTATTTTTTGTTTTTAATTTTCTCGCTTTTGTTTACACCATTGAATACAGTATTAGCAACAACATAGTTCTTGCTTTAGATATATTCCGTAAAATCTTGACTTATTTGTTTGTTTCTTAAGAAATCTTTGTGTTTAAATTACTAAAATATTGTTGTTATATCTCAGGTATGTTTAGTTTGAGCTTCTTATTTCTTTTGCATACATTGTTTTGATTATTGTGTAGAATTATTTGCTTTTGAATAAATTTTAGTTGGTCTTTGGTGGAAATCTTTGTTTTAATTTCTTACATGTTGTTGTTATATCCCAAGTATGTTTAGTTTGAGCTTCTTGTTGCTTTTGTATACATATTTTTTATTTCTGTGTATAAATTTTTGCTTTTGAATAAATTTTAGTTGGTTTTTGGTGGAAGTCTTTGTGCTTTAATGGCTTAAATATTGTTGTTATATCCCATGTATGTTTAGTTTGAGCTTCTTATTTTTTTTGTATACATTTGTGTTATCAATTTCACAATAGGTACTCATATTGCATGACAATAATGTATGATTCTTGAGATGGTTCATCCATTACTTTTTTTTTCATGAAGTCATCAATAAATCATTTTGTTACTTAGTGGGATTTTGGGAACTTTGTTTTATGTAATGTTTTCTAGCGAGCAAGAAAAAAACATTGGGGATAGTTAATGCTAACACATGTATTTTAAATAAACAGGGATGATGTGTTAATATGGAAGTATTTTATTGTTTAGATGGATTTAATGTGAATATACTGCCTTCGTAGATGACTACCCCTCAGAGGTGATTATTTGTTTGAAGGTCTTGCAATGCAAATCAACATTGACATACATGCTACACTTTAATGGGTTATGATACAATTATATCTGGCATGACACGTGTCGCGAATCCCACATAAGAAAGAAATTGCCACATCGCATAATCCTAGACGTCCACCCAGCTAAATCTGGGTCGAACACATGTCATTACCCCAGCCCTCCACAAATGCTGACCCCAAAAACCGACCGAAATAATTCTCCCCGCACAGAAGGGTAAAAGCAGGCCTGGAGCATTAATAACAAGTGAATAAAAGTACATACCAGATATTTATTCCGAGCAAAAGATCTGGTTTAGAAGATTAAATACCATAACTCCTCTTAAATGCCGGATTGGACATCAGTTGAAAAACAACTATTCCACTGACAATTCTCCCACTTGCCCAACCAGTGGGTAAGATATTTCCCACCGCCTCAATAATCCTATATAAGGAAGGGAGGTGGAAAAACCCAGAGGTTAGAAATAATTGAACAAAGAAACCCTCTCCTTGGCTCTCAAGTTTACTCCACTGACTTGACCCTCGGAGCTGAATCAGGGCAAAAGGCCCATTTCAGTCGGTTTTCTTTACTTGTGCAGTTTCTTTCTCCGTGTTCGGAAGATAACAGTTTGGCGCCGTCCGTGGGGACTCTTACGAAAAGCCAAGATGACAACAACCAGAACGTCAACACGCATTCAGGAACAAGGAGGAAGAAACAACGACGTGAACGTCCCAAGTGAAACACAAGAGGTGAGGGAAAACCCACCTATATTACCAGAACACCCCCGGGAGGAGACCATCCATGAGCAATACCGAAACATGGAAAGGCGATTGCAACAACTAGATCAAGTCATACAAACTTAACGACATCCACCCCCCGGAACCCAACCCCTCCAAGCGGTTCCGCCCGCTCAGCCGGCAGCTTCAGTAAGCAGGGGAAGATCTAGAGCCCACACGCCGAGAAAAAGATGGCCAAGAGAGGAACAGAGAGATAGAACACTTTTCTTCGATAGCTCAGAACCACCTTCGGTTCGCCTACGGAATCACACCCCCTCAAGGACCCAGCAATACACCGTATCATACGACGGGCGAGTTCCGCAGAACACCCCACCCCGCCAAAGAGAGGAACCCGAGAGGTATGTACCCCAAGTAATTTCTCCTTTCATTCATGAGATATTAGAAGAATATGTTCCAGACGGATTCAGGCCACCCCCTGTGGCCATGTATGATGGCAAAACCGATCCCTCCCGCCACTTGAAATATTTTCGATCGACGATGCTCCTCTCAGAGACGACCGACGCCCATATGTGTAGGGCTTTTCCGTCCACATTAGAGGGAGCGACTCAAGATTGGTTCGTCGACCTCCCTACCAGCACGGTCCCTTCTTTCGAGGTGCTAGCAAACCTCTGCCTTACTCATTTTGCCAGTTATTCCAAGCAAAAGATGACCCCTTCCACTCTTATGCGGGTAAAGCAACGGAAAGGAGAAAGCCTCAAATTATATCTCCATCCATTCACAGACAAGGCATCAAACGTGGCTGACCTCACCCCATGGATGACTGTCACCATTCTAATGGAAGGACTCCTCAATTCTCCATTTCGCTTTTCGCGCACACTGGAACCACCAAAGAGCATGCCTGATCTCCTGACCCATGCCCTGAAATATATTAATTCCGATGAAATCCACGCGGGATAGGAAGAAAAGGACCGGAAGAAAGCCAAAGAAGAACAAAAGGAAAAGTCCCAAAGTCCCCTCCCGCTCTTAGAAGAACCCAAAGAGAAGCCCGACAGTAAAGGCCTCAGGGGGAAGGCAACAGAGGCCGGGAGCTACCGCCTCGCCCCAGACAACACGCCCTTCAACAGCGAAATGCCATGAAGGCAAGGAAAATAGTAAGGTATGAACACCATACCCCTCTCAACCAAACTCGAAGCCACATCCTAATGCAGATTCAAGACAAAAGATTTTGACATGGCCCGAAGCAACAAAAAATCCTAACCTTTGGAAAAACAGCAAAAAATTCTGCAACTTCCACCGAATCCGAGGCCACGACACAGAAGAATTGTAACACCCTTATCCTTTTCAGGACCCAGGAGTCACACCAGCCAAGTTTAGGGAATGAACCCTAAACCTAAGGCTGTAAACTGCTAATTAACTGTGGAATTAACAACATGCGGAAGGTAAATAAGCAAACATATTATAACATAATCCTCAAACGCTAGATATTGTTTAATACATCACCAAATAAAAATATTGTCTCAAACTTAAAATCTCACAACACTCATAAACAAGATAACAGGACTTCTAGATGCGGAGTCAGAGCCAGCTACAGGACATCTTCACTAACTCGTGATCAGACGACCCTCTATATGGTCTCCTGTCTAACGTCCTGCAATCACAATGTCAAAGAAGAGGGGCCGAAGCATCGGAGCTCGATGGCTGAACAAGTCTATCGGGTGTAACTGTACCCGTATAATAAGTAAAACTGTAAAAAAAATCTGACGTATAAAAAAAAACATGAAAAGAAAATCTTTGAATTTAAATCTGAAAACTCGAATCAATCTCGAGCAAGTAAATGTTGATCAGGTGTATTCTCTTTAAATGCATACACGATTTTACATTTCTCTGTCTTGTGAATTATATATGAACCCGACATTCCCCTTGGGTAATCTGTACCTGTGCCTTCTCTCTCTCTGAGATGAGCTCTATCTCTAGAAGGCAAGGAATGCGGCATTATCTGATAAACACAAGACTAATTCTCTAACTACACATCTACTTCTATACTGTATGGCCAGCAACCAACGAGTATATCTGATACACGTGGTCGACTATATATACGTACACTAAGCATCTGAAGGGATGGAAAGGGGGTTTTGATTTTATAAAATGGAAGTATTTTTAAAACAAATAGTTCAGACTTAAATCAGAATTTAAATCATCCCTCTCCTAACTTAGTGTCATACTCTCTGGCTCTACATGAGCCACCACTGGTCTATACAAGCATATCAATAGAATGTAATCTATCTGTATCTGTAACTGTTCCTCTTTTCTATTACTGAATACTAAGCATGAAATGGATTTATAAAACTCCAGAAACTTTCATAAAACTCATAATTCATGCGTTTCAAAACTGAAATCTGTATCGTATAAAACAAAATACGGTAAAACAAGTGCACTGTACAGGTAGATTCCCTCACACAGTGCGGTTTCGAAGCTTACGGTCGCTCGGTCCTTGGTGATACGGACTTGCCTCTGCCCTTTCCTGCTAGTTGAAATAAGAAATCTATAAATACGGAGTCCGTATTCTTGACCATATTTTAATTTAGACTAAATGGAATACGATAAAAATACGAGATTTTCTTTTCTAACCATCTATACTTTTCTTCATCATTATCATATCTTAGAACTACCATCATGCTTTTATTAAGGTAATTACTTGCTAAATAGTGCATGATAAATCTAAGTATATCGGCAAAAATTTCGGCAGCACCTCCTCTAATTGTAGGGCTCCGAAATTTTCTACAAACATTCACAACATAAATACTCAACAAGTCATATACATCTATGCACATCAACACCTAATTCATGGCATCAGTTCTACCACCAAATCATCAATTACTTACATAACTCACAACCCCTATGTGTTAATTAGACACTATGCCCTTAATCCCTTCGCCTCATCATATAATCCATCAATTAACCATGCAATTATTTCCCAAAATCTCAACTTTGTTAGGGGCCGTGGGACTACTTGGTCTTGGTGGCTATAAATTTGGAGAGTCTGAGGGCAGCGTGGAAAAAGAGGGTGGGCTGGGAAGGCTGTGTAGGCGTCTGAGAACGGAATAGGTTGATGAAGCTCAGGCCCGGATCTGGCGCGCCAAGGCTGATTGGCGGCGATTGCGCCGCTGCGGGAGGAAGGCCGTGAGGGTGGCCGTCGGCCAGGCTGGGCTGGCGAGCTGAGGTTCCAGCGGAGGCTCATATCATGGTAGCAGTTTGAACTTCGCGAGAGACAAAGAGAAAGCCCTGAGCTTTCTCTGATCGTGAGAGAAAAAAAAGGGAAATAGAGAGAGAGTTGAACGATTATTTCTCTCTCTCTCTCTCTCTCTTTCTCACATCTATCTAAATAGGTAGATGTGAGTTTTAATTTATTATTTTATTATTATTATTATTTTTTTAAAATAATTTTTTAATTAATTAAACTATTATAATACTTTATCTTATAAAAAGAATTTAATAAATAATATTATCTTTTACTTTACGTCACATCACTATTTGATAATATTATCTTATCAATAATTATCCATAATTCTTTCGATCCAGATCCGGGAATCCCGGGTCAGACGACCCCGTGACACGAGTTGACTGTAGCATCATGGGTCGTTTCTTCTCCCGACTCAGATCCATGTATCTCGACTTTTGACTTGGCCAGATCTACTTTATCGGGACTCTAACTTTTGTCCGATATTCCTACTTAGTTAATCTAGATTAATTAATATTTAATTAATTTTTGGTTTAATTAATCTAACTCGGCCGACTATCCATCTCCAACTATTCTATGTAACTCTGGCTTGGCCCAATAAGGCCTCTCTCGGCCCTATAGTTGCCAGAATGGATTTCGGTCCATTTTATTCTAATTTTCTTTAACTTCGAGATTAAAAATAATTAATCTGATTTAAGTTAATTAACATCATTTAAAATTTCAAAAATTTACTGAATTTTACTTAGGAAATTTTGGGATGCTACAAGAATGCACCCATCTCATGAATGTCATCGAAGATATTGTCATAAGGGGTAAATTGGAATAGTATATTCACCAAAACCCAAAAGACGATGCACCCTCACCTCCAAAACGCAACGAGGCGGGAAGAGAGATTGTTGGCTACATCAGTGGAGGGCCCAGATGCGGAGGAGAAAGTACATCCTCTCAAAAAAACTAGGCCCGAATAGTTGGAGCAACTGAAGAAAGACAGACTTTGAAAAGGCGACGGCCTGCACCACCCATCGTCTTCTATGACAAATAAACCGAAAGGGTCCGCCATCCTCATGATGATACTTTAGTCGTCGCCATCACTATCTCCAATTTTGACATGAGAAGGCTTCTCATCGACAGTGGGAGTTCGGTAGACGTCCTATTTTGGAGCGCCTTTGAAAGAATGAGATACAACGCGGACAACTTACTCCTGGTTAAATCCAGTCTGGTCGGATTTTCAGGAGGAGTAGTGCAACCTGAGGGAATAATAAACCTGCCGATCACAGTAGGAAGCCCACCCAATCTATCCACAGTTACTGCGAATTTTCTGGTCATACGCTACGCGTCCAGCTACAATGTCATCCTTGGCAGGCCAATCCTTAACGCCTTAAGGGCAATAATCTCTACCTACCACCTTCTGCTCAAATTTCTGACTGAAAATGGCTGTGGAGAATTACGTGGAGATCAGCCGTTGGCCCGGCAATGCTATGTCTCCGCACTCAAAGGCAAAGATCAAGACAAAGGGAAGGCCCCGGAGACAATGACCGTCTACAAAGCCGAAGAACAAAATGGAAGTGAACACTATCGACCAACTCCGGTTGAAAAACTGATCATGCTTCCCTTAGACGAATCCAAACCAGATCAAACAGTCTAAATTGGAGCGGAACTGCCCACTGAAAGACAGAAGGAAATCATGGCGCTTCTACAGAAAAATTCTGACATTTTCGCCTGGTCTTCAGATGACATGCCAGGAGTCGATCGAACTACCATTGAACACCGCCTCAATGTAAGCCCCTCCTTCAAACCAGTAAAACAAAAGCGAAGGAGTTTTGCCCCAGAAAGACAAAAAGCAGCGGAAAAAGAGGTTGCCGAACTAATTAAGGCAGGTTTTATCCGAGAGGTAAACTACACGGAATGGCTATCTAATGTAGTCCTAGTCAAAAAACCTTCTGGAAAATAGAGGATGTGTATTAACTTTACGGATTTAAATAAAGCATGTCCCAAAGACTCTTTCCCTTTACCTTCGATCGACGACTTAGTAGATCCACGGCAGGACACGAGATGCTCAGCTTCCTAGATGCGTTCTCAGGCTACAACCAGGTCTGGATGGCTGAAATCGACGAAGAGAAAACTCCATTAGTCACCAACAAGGGGACTTATTGTTACAAGGTAATGCTGTTAGGACTAAAGAACGCTGGAGCAACCTTCCAAAGACTAGTAAATAAAGTTTTTCAAAAACAAATCGGGAGAAATGTAGAAGCTTATGTAGATGATATCCTGGTCAAAAGCAAAAAAACTCAGAACCACTTAACAGATCTCGAAGAAGCCTTTCAATCCCTTCGGGCATATGGGATGCGTCTCAATCCAAGTAAATGCGCCTTTGGTGTTCATTCAGGAAAATTTTTGGGTTTCATGCTGACCCAAAGGGGGATAGAAGCAAACCCGGAGAAAATCAAGGCCATCCTGGAAATGGGATCACCAAAAACCCTTAGAGAAATTCAGAGATTAAACGGACGCCTAGCAGCCCTCGGACGCTTCATCTCAAAGGCTGGAGAGAAAAACCTTCCTTTCTTCCAAGCGCTACGGAAAGCGCCAAAAATGGAATGGAATGTAGAGTACGAAAAAGCCCTCGGACAATTGAAAGATTACCTCCAGTCACCATTGATAATGGCCAAACCTCAAAATGGAGAAGAACTCTACATATACCTATCCACCATCGTCCAAGCAGTCAGTGCTGTTCTTTTAAAATAAGGAGGAATTCAGAAACCTATCTACTACACAAGCAAAGTCCTAAATGACTCGGACACAAGGTATCTGCCGCATGAGAAATTGGCCTTCGCCCTCATCACCTCAGCCCGAAGACTAAGACCTTATTTTCAAGCCCACAAAATTACTGTTCTAACCGACCAACCTCTGAAATAAGTTCTACATCGACCAGACACATCCGGAAGGTTGGCCAAATAGCAAGAAAGAAAAAATAAAAATCTTATGTTCCTCCGACCGGGCGGGTAGAGGGACAGAACGATGAAGCAGATACTTGGGCGCTAGTGATAGTCCAGGTAGGATGAGTCAGCGAAAGCGATTGATCGACGGGACGGAGGATATTAAAAAAAAATTATCAACTTGACCCTTAGCCCAAGCGTTATATTTGGTTATTTACAAAAAACCCTATTGGGGGAGAAGGTTGGATTGTTAGTATAGATGATTGATTTAGATGATCTAATTGGAGGGCATGTATGGTTAGGTTCCATTTGTATACTTGGCGGAATTTGGCATATCTAAACCAAAGCCTTTGCATGGGCTCGCCGTGCATTTGGATGGTCTGGAGAGGCTTACTTGTCTTATAGTTTAGGTGCTTTATCTGTCTTTGGTTTCATCGCTTGTTGTTTCGTCTTGTTCAAAAATACCGCTTATCCTTGTGAGTTTGATGGGCCGACCGGGCCAGAAGCTTCTCAAGCTCAAGCATTGACTTTTCTAGTTAGAGACTAACGTCTTGGGGCTAACATGGGATCTGCTCAAGGACCTACTGGTTTAGGTAAATATCTCATGTGTTCCCCGACTGGAGAGGTTCTTTTTTGCATCAAAATTATACGCTTAAAAAAAAAATTGACGGAAAAAATTCAAAGGGCAATTCGCTTGTTTTGATTCGAAACAGACAAAACCGGATTGGATTTCCGGAAGGAAGGTTAGATACCAGCTTGTATTTTTGTGGAAATGGGATGGTCTTCAAACTCCCGAGATACAGTCTAGACTGCGGGCTCTCCCCTTTCTGACTAGACTGACTCGGGGAACGCTGGGAGAATTCGAAATCAATTACAAGCCACAAACCACAATCAAAGCTCAAGTCTTGGGTGATTTCATCGTAGAACTAACTGCTCAAGAAAGCGAAGGTCAAATACTCACTAAAAACTTGGAAAAAGATGAATCCGAGCCCCCACAATGGACCCTGGATGTGGACGGATCCTCCATAGAAGAAACAGCAGGAGCAGGCTTAGTCTTAAGCTCCCCCGCCGAATGGCAAACGGCCACAGTTCTGAAGTTCCAATTCAAAGCAACCAACAACGAAGCGGAATACGAAGCCCTCGTCGCAGGTTTACAATTGGCCCAAGGCCTCGGAATTCAAAATCTGAGCGCCTATTCTGACTCACAACTTATCGTCAGACACACCACGGGGGAATTCGAGGCCAAAGAAGAAAACATGATCAAATATAAAAACATAATCCGAAAAATCCTCCCAAGCTTCACACATTTCCAGATTACTAAAATCCCAAGAGCACAAAATGAAGAAGCTGATCTCTTATCCAGAAAAGCCACCTCACTAAATGAAGAAACAAGCCAGTCCTTCAACCTTCATTACCTCAACAGAAAGACGATTGAAAATCAACCAAAAGATGAAGTACAAGATATCGAAGAAGAAGTATCCTGGATCAATCCGATCAAAAACTATCTACAAAGCGGACTTCTCCCAACCGACAAAAAAGAGGCCCGTCGGATTACAAACAAATCGCCCCAATACGGAATCATAAATGGTTGTCTATAAAAACGGTCGTACACTCAACCCTTCCTTAGATGCTTACGACCAACAAAAGCCAATTATGTTCTCCAAGAAATCCATGAAGGCATTGGTGGACACCACTTAGGAGGCAAAGCCCTGAGTCACAAAGTCCTTAGGCAAGGATACTACTGGCCAACACTCGCTCGAGAAGAAATAGAGTTCGTTTGAAAATACGATGCATGCCAGCGCCACTCCAAAATTCAGCGACGGCCACCAACACCCCTCACCCCAGTCATTAGTCCTAGGCCTTTTGCCTTATGAGGAGTAGATCTCTTAGGCCCGTTCCCCACATCGACGAGACAAATGAAGTTCCTAATCGCCGCAATCGATTACTTCACTAAATGGGTAGAAGCAGAGCCCATGGCTACGATAACAGAAAAAGCCTGTCAAGGATTTCTGTGGAGAACGATCGTTTGTCGATTTGGAATCCCAATAGCCTTCATCACCGATAACGGACGACAGATTGACAATCAAGCCTTCAAAAGTTTCTGTTCCGAGCTCGGAATTGAATCCTGACTCACCTCAGTAACTCACCCACAAGCAAACCGTCAGGTAGAGGTAACAAATTGGAGCTTGCTCCAAACAATCAAAGCCCGAGTCCTCAGAGACGATACCAGTTGGGTAGAGGAAATTCCGAGCGTCTTATGGGCGTATCGAACGACTAGCCAAACCCCGACGGGAGAAACCCCTTTCTCCCTAACATACGGTACCGAAGCGGTCATCCCGGCCGAAATAGGAATACCAACTCTACGAACACAAACTTTCTCTCCCGAAGCCAATGAAGAAAGACTCAGATCAGAACTCGACCTCCTTGAAGAAAAAAGAGAAGCCGCGGAAGCAATAGCCGCTGCATATCGACAGGGAGTGAAAAGATTCTATGATTCCCGAGTGAAAGCAGTTCACTTCAAAATCGGAGACTTAGTCCTGAGAGAAAATGAGTTCCAAGGCAACAAAAGCCGAACATGAAAGCTCACTCCAAACTGGGAGGGTCCGTATATTATAAAGAAAATAGTCCGGACAGGAACCTACTGGCTAGCCAATGTAGAAGGAAAACTCCTTAAACGGCCCTATCATGCTGAGCATCTACGCCGCTATTACCAATAAAAAGAGAAGTTTTACAGTCATACAAAGAAGGTTGAAGGTCGCTTAAAAGATCTGAGGCAAAAATCTCGATTAAGACTCCTTCAATCAAATCCGTGGCAAAAATCTTGATTAAAACTCCTTCAATCAAATTTGAGGCAAAAATCTCGATCGAAAATTCCTTCAAATCCGAGAAAAAAACTCCTTCAGTCATATTTGAGGCAACAATCTTGATCAAAATTATCATATCAGATCTGAGGCCAATGCCCTCCATTAGAAAGTCCCACCGTTGGGCCGAGACAAAAATCTCGATTAAAAGGCTCTGGCACAGAACTACAAAGCAGGAAAGCCTCAGCAAAGATTGAAGGCCGAATCAAGCACTACAACAACAAGAACATTACAAGGGGGATCTTCAAAGGGTCATTATGAGCGGAAAAAAAAAATCGGAGATTAAAACGTTCCCAAAATGTAGGTTCGAGTTTTCTCATTCCAACATCCTTCAGATTACAAAGCAATAACATACAAGAATTATAAAAGACACAAACAAAAACCCACATATAAATTAAACAAGTACGTCCTATAACAAATTAGGAGCCCCTATAACACCTGCCTCTCCACTTCCTTCCTTGTGATGGTCCTTATCTTTGGCCAGATCGCATGGAGGACTTCTTTCGCTTTCAACCGGAACATTCATGCTTTGATGTTGACCCCTTAGCTTCACATAAAACATTAAAACAGAAGGGAGTCCTACGGATAAACCGTCCATAGCAGGATCATGACGAGGGACGGTCTGAATAATCCCATAAATTTTAGTCGCCGCATCTTTTCTCTCTTCCCTAAGTCGTAATATTTATGACTGAAGCTTAGCTACTTGATTCTCGAAATTTTTGATATCTTGCCGAGCAGATTCTAAAGTTTTTTCCTCTAAAGCCAAGTCCTCCACTAGGCTATCCTTTTCTTCCTTAACATTTTCGAGCTCACCCTGAACGAGTGCGAGAGAATTTGTTTGGGTTGCGAGGTCATCAGAAATCTTACTTTTTTCCTCTCCAAGAAACTTGAGCTCCTTTTTCAAACTAACCACCTTGCCTTGAAGGTTACTTTCATTCGCCTCAGCAATTTGGAGTAAATTCTGAAGATCATTTCTCTCCTTTTCCACCGAAGCTAGCTTCTCCTGAAGCTCACTCTTTTCCTTAGTCACCAAATTAAATGCCTCGAAAACCCTTTCTTTATCCTCTTTAAATTGATCAGATAAAGTCTCCAAAGCAGAGACTTTCGCCCTTAGATGGGCAACTTTCGCAGCATCATCTCGAAGAAGGGGACCGGTCCGATCCGCCCAATAAACAGCCTGGACGATCCGAAATAAATAACAAGTCAATAAACACGAAGTAATGAAAAGCTTAGTAAAAACTTTCTTACCGTAGCCGAAGAAATGAGGAGTTGGGTAGCAATTTCCTTTCTTCCAGCCTCCTCCAAAGCCGCACAGCTTCCAACAAATCCACCACAGCCGCACGGTCCCGAAAGAGGAACTCATTGGAAGAAGACCCCTTTTCAAGAGTAGATAAACCTTTTCGAATCTCTCCAGCCTTTTGTAAAGAAAGGTTGGTGGCAGATATTTGATCCATTTTGCCCCGGAATTCTACCTCTGCCACCATCCCCTGTAAAAAAAGAACCCCCAATTGTTTTAAAGTAGAGTCATCAACCCAAGATTGTCCTTTTCCTAAAAAATCGGAGGACCACGGTTTTACCTCCCTAGGCGCATCAGGAATAATGATGTAGGAGAGCCCGAGTCAAACGATGTCGAACTGTCTGATTGCACCATGAGAGCTTTGGCATACCACGACTTGGCGGACCGACGGAAAGGCGGAAGGTGATCGAGCCAAGTCCGGAATTGGGGAGCACTTTGGACACGTTTCGGTATTTTGGCCATAACTTTCGCTACCGATATTGGATTTGCGCGCTCAACCCCAATTCGGAAAGCTCGTCTCGACGCGCACGTGGGATCCATCAGCTTTTCTTGATGAACCCTTCCTTCATCCTCAAATTCCACTGTTTTCCCCGTCGTTTCTTCGTTTCTCGATGTTTTTTTTTTATTTTTGGCAATGCTTCGTATGCCAATTTAGGGTAGGATATGAATCCGATTTGAACTCGGATTTTTAGGAGTTATTTGTTTTGTTTAGTTATTTTAGAATTAGATAAGTTTTTCTATTAGACCAAAATTTCCCGATTTGGGCAAATTTGAGTAAGAAGATAGAATTTCTAGGTTATCTAGGTTAGTTTTTTTAGCTATTTAAACCCGGCTTGTAGGTTGAATTTTATTCATTGATTATTGAGTTATTTTTCTTTTAAAGTTTCAGAGACTTTTCTTCTCTGTTTGTCCTCCCTTTTTCTTGTTCTTCTATCAATCCCCCCTGTTTACCACCGCCCGCAGGTTAATCACTACCCTGCCCGGCGTCAGTTGGTATCAGAGATCATCTTCTTCCTAGGGCCTCGACATCAATGGATGGAGGTCATGGTGGTCGTGGTGGTCGTCGTGGTGGACATGTTCCGGCAGAGGAAGGTCCGTCTCGAGACCCAATCGCCTTGGAAGCGATGAACGAGGATCTGCAGAGACAAGTAGCGGAGTTGACCCAACGATTGGCGGCGCGAGATTTGAGGGAGCGTGAGGTTTCAGACCACGACTCCGAGTCTACCTTCGTCAACCCCTATTCCCGGCATGGGCAATCTAGAGAGCACCATGCACGAGAGGAGCGTCACGGAGATCTCGACTTTCGGGTGGACTTGCCCGAATTTACTGGAACCCTACATGCTGAAGTCTTCATCGACTGGCTGAATGAGGTCGAGAGGATATTTGAGTACAAGGAAGTCCCTGATCGTCTGAAGGTGAAGCTAGTTACCATCAAGTTGAAGGGCCGAGCATCCGCGTAGTGGGAGCAGTTGCGGCGTTCACGGGATCGGCAAGGCAAACCAAAGATCGTAGATTGGGACAAGATGAAGAAGAAGATGAAGGGGCACTTCCTCCCCTTCGGCTACACCCAAACCTTGTTTCAACGACTTTATACATTGAGACAGGGCGCAAGATCGGTAGATGAGTACATAGAGGACTTCTATCAATTGATCGCGCGGAACGACTTATCCGAGACTGAGGAGCAACTGGTGGCTCGATATCTGGGAGGTCTGCGCTAACCACTACAAGATGTTCTCAGTCTACACTCATTGTGGACTGTTTCGGAGGCATACCAGCGCGCCCTCACTGTTGAAAAATAGCAGAATAGAAGACAACCAATCAGGAGCGATCAGAGTAGCCGAACCACTCGCCCTCAGGCACCCTTGATCCGGCAAATGCAGTCGGTAGTTGTAACTCACGAGTTCATTATTCTGAGATGTGGTGAACAGGGGCACAAATCACCCGAGTTTTGGAAACCTGCTAGTCAGAAGGGCAAGAACCTGATGATTGAAGAGATCGAGGCTAAGGAGGCTGAGGAACCAGTTTATGATGATTATGACGATGATGATGAGGCTGGTAACGTGCTGATTGGGGATGGCCATGAGACCCTCGTTGTTCGCAAAAGTCTGCTGGCACCCAAGGATGAATCAGGAGACGATTGGCTGAGAAACAACACCTTCCACACCACCTGCACAGTGGCCGACAAGGTTTCCAAGGTGATCATCGACAGCGGTAGTTGTGAGAACGTGGTGTCTGAAGACGCTGTTCAGAAGTTCCAGTTGAAGACAGAACGACATCCGAAGCCCTACAATCTATCATGGCTGAGCAAAGGCAACGAGGTAAAAGTAGATCGGCGATGTCTCGTGTCTTTCTCCATTGGGCAGATGTACTTTGATAATGCATGGTGCGACGTCGTGTCAATGGATGCATGTCACCTACTACTGGGGCGACCATAGCAGTATGATCGGAGTGTGGTCCACGATGGAAGGAAGAATACCTATTCCCTCAGCATCAAGGGAAAAAAGATCGTGTTGGTATCCCGCTGAGAAGAAAAACATCCTGCTCCGGTAACCAATACTAACCTACTTTCTATGTCCAGATTTTTAAGCGGGATCAAGCAGGGCGATGTAGTCTATGCATTGCTACCTTGCATGCATAGTACCACAGACATAGATCCAGATCTGCCAATAGAAGTGCAGCAGTTACTCCTGGAGTTCGCGGACTTGATGCCAAAGGAACTTCCCCCAGGACTCCCACCTATGAGGGACATCCAACACCAGATAGATCTTGTCCCAGGATCTAGCTTGCCGAACCGACCCCCATACCGCCTCAATCCCAAGGAGGCCGAAGAATTGCAGCGGCAAGTGGAGGAGTTATTAAGGAACGGCTACATCCGAGAGAGCATGAGTCCCTGCGCAGTTCCAACCTTGTTGGTGCCAAAGAAGGATGGCTCGTGGCGCATGTGTATAGACAGCCGAGCAATCAATAAGATCACCATCAAATACCGCTACCCCATCCCCCGCCTGGATAACATGTTGGATCAGCTATCTGGCTCGAAGGTCTTCTCAAAAATCGATATGAAGAGCGGATACCACCAGATCAGAATACGGCCTAGAGATGAGTGGAAGACGGCGTTCAAGACACAGCATGGACTGTACATGTGGATGGTGATGCCTTTTGGGTTGTCCAACGCCCCCAGCACATTCATGCGATTCATGCACCAGGTTTTACGACCGTTTATGGGCAAGTTTGTGGTGGTCTATTTCGATGACATCCTCACTATAGTCCGAATTGGTCCTCACACTTTGACCACCTTGCCATCTTTGAGTTCTTTGAGAACGAGGCGCTGTTAAATCGGCCGAAAGAAGTGTTCCTTCTTTACCACTTCTGCGACCTTCTTGGTTTTGTTGTTTCTACTGACGGTGTTCATGCAGATCAATCAAAGATCGATGCAATTTTGGAGTGGCCCATACCGAGTACCTTGCATGATATTCGAAGATTCCATGGGCTGGCCTCGTTCTATAGAAGATTCATCCGGAACTTTAGCACGTTGATTGCCCCCATCACCGAGTGTCTCAAGGGGCGTGATTTCAAGTGGACGAATGAGGCCGAAACTAGCTTCCACCTGGTCAAACAGAAGATGGCCCGCGCGATTCACCGTACTTCCCGGCTTGACAAAGTGTTAGAGGTCGATGTATCTAGAGTTGGCGTTGGAGGTGTTACGAGCGGTCAGACGACTGTAGCTTTCTTTAGCGAGAAGCTGTCGGTCGAAGAAGAACTACTCCACTTATGACACGGAGTTTTATGCCATAGTTGGTCATTTGAAGCATTGGCGCCACTACCTCATCTGAAGGAGTTCATCACATTGTCACCGATCATGAAGCCTTGAAGTACATCAATGGCCAACACAAAGCGAAAGGTGGCGCGCTAAGTGGGTGGCGTACTTGCAAGAGTTCACCTTTACTCTGAAGCATCAAGCGGTAAGCCTCAGCCAGGTATAGCGGATGCTTTGAGCCGCCAGCTCTTCTTCTCACCACAATGGCGCCAAAGTTGCGAGGGTTTGAAGCTTTCCGCGGATATGTATGCGGATGATCCTTCCTTGGGCGGATCGCCGGAGGTAACCGATGGACATCGTCCGCGATTTTATTTTGCATTACGGTTACATTTTGCATTGGCTGCGGTACATGCATCCCATTTGTTCATTGCGGCAATGAATCATGGCCGAACTCCATAATGATGCTCACTTTGGTCGTGATAAGACCTACGCCCTCATAGCTGCAGACTTTTATTGGGCGAAGTTGTTTAGCGACGTAGCTCACTTTGTGGAGCGCTGCTTTGTGTGTCAGCGGGCCAAAGGAGTTCTCACCTGCTTGAGGCACAGCCACACTCCCTTGCCAGTCCCTGAAGCCCCTTGGCTTGACGTCAGTATGGATTTTTTTTTGGGCCTCCCTCGTACCCAGCGGGCCTCAGACTCTATCATGGTGGTGGTTGACAGATTTTCCAAGATGGCTCATTTTGTAGCTTGTCGGAAGACTATGGATGTTACCCGTATTGCACATCTTTACTTTCGAGAGGTTGTTCGCTTGCATGGTGTCCCCCACTCCATCACATCTGATCATGACACCAAGTTCGTTAGCCTCTTCTGGAGAAGCTTATGGGGAAAATTGGGGACGCAGTTGAACTTTAGCAGTGCATACCACCCCCAGACAGATGGCCAAACTGAAGTGGTGAACCGGAGTTTGGCTGGAACTAAACCGAAGCAGTGGGATCTGGCACTACCTCAAGCCGAATTCGCCTACAATAGATCAAAGAATCGGACTACCGGCTTGAGCCCATTCGAGGTTGTCTATGTATGAAACCCATCGGGGAGTACTTGATCTCACCCCGATCCCACGGGTGGTGATGTTCACCCCAGTGATGAGATGGCGGAGCACCTTCGGGTTATTCATGGCGAGGTCAAGTCGGCTATTCAGAAAGTAATACCAAGTACAAGATGAATGCGGACAAGCGGCGGCGTCAGTCTTTGTTCGATGAAGGCGACTTAGTAAGAACATCCTCGCTCGAGATCGCTTCTCTGTAGGTGAGTATAACAAAATTTGAAGGAGCGAAGATCCGGACCTTGTAAAGTCTTTACTTGAAGATCAATGACAATGCATACCGGTTCGCCTTCGGTTATTTGAAGACCTCGACATCTTCAATGTGAAGCATCTGAGCCCTTGTTTTGTGAAGTCGACTGATCCTATAACGAACTCGAGGGTGAGTTCTTTCCAACCCGGGGAGGCGATGCGGGGAGGCGAGTCAGGGCGATGCATGTCGATTACACCATGAGCTTTGGCATTACCCGCGACTTGGCGGATCGGCGTAAAGGCGAAGATGATCGAGCCAAGTCCGGAATTGGGGAGCACTTTGGACACGCGTTGATTATTTTGGCCATAACTTTGGCTACCGATGCTCGGATTAGCGCTCAACCCCAATTGAGCTTCGTCTTGATCTTGCGCCGCGTGGAATCCATTAGCTTTGCTTGATGGACCCTTCCTTCATCCTCAAATTCCACTGTTTTCCCCATCGTTTCTTCGTTTCTCGGTGTTTCTTTTTATTTTTGGCAATACTTCATATACCAATTTAGGATAGGATATGAATCCGATTTGAATTCGGATTTTTAGGAGTTATTTGTTTTGTTTAGTTATTTTAGAATTAGATAAGTTTTTCTATTAGACCAAAATTTGCCGATTTGGGCAAATTTGAGTAAGAAGATAGAATTTCTAGGTTATCTAGGTTAGTTTTTTTTAGCTATATAAACCCGGCTTGTGGGTTGAATTTTATTCATTGATTATTGAGTTATTTTTCTTTTAAAGTTTCAGAGACTTTTCTTCTCTGTTTGTCCTCCCTTTTTCTTGCTCTTCTATCAATCCCCCCTGTTTACCACCGCCCGCAGGTTAATCACTACCATGCCCGGCGTCAAATAACGATCGGCCTTGGCATAACAGCCTCCGAAACAGAACCCTCCAAGGGACAAGAAGACAACCTTTCCGATGGAGTTCCCTATGTCGCACATACTGGCCTCCGCAAGACTTCACTTAACACCCCAATATCCTCCGGAGATGACCCTCGGAAAAAGAAGGAAACGGTACCGAGGAATCGGGAAGAACCTCTTGACTCGGTAGATCCACCCGATTTTTCTTGATCCCCCGGCTCGATTTATCTGCAAAACCACCCTTCCTTTTCTCATACTTCTTCATTGAGAGCTCAATTCCAGATTCACTTCTGGCTCTCTTTGCCTCGGAAGGGCCCTCATCTTTCTTCCCCTCCTTTTTCCTCTTCTTTTTCTCTTCCTTAGAAGTACTATCCCCTTTTTTCTCCCTCTCAGATCCGCCCTCTTTCTTTTTTCTTCCTCGTGCCAACGGAGCTTGGACAACACCTTCAAGATCTGCAAGAATACTTTCCGCAAGTTCTAAATCTCCCATTAATTCACCTGTGGAACAAGAAAACCAACGACTCGTTACGACCGAAACCCAAAAAAATCATAAAACATAGATATGAGCAAACCCTACCAGTAGCTAAAGACAAGCGACATTTCTGAAAGTTTTCCGTCGTCAAATAGGTATCCACGGAAACCCAAGAAACTCCTTTGAACTCTTGGAACTTAGGCTTCTCATCAGCTGTCATCCCCTCATCACAAGCATTGTTCGTCCGAGGAACTTCCCATTTGGTCCGGAAACCCCACCCAGACTTACATTTTACAAAGAAAAATTTGCTCTTCCGCCATTTAATAGAAGAAGGTACCTTACCTAAGAACTTTTTCTTAGAGCGAGCCGAGAAAAAATACCAGTCGGTATCTGACTCAGGATATAAACTGAACAGGAGATGAAAGCAATGAACGGTCGGTTTTACACCATAATTGTTTGTTCTAGAACAATAACAAACCCGCTTAACAACCTCCAAGAATTCGGAGTCAATTGTGAAGGGCATAGCTGATAATAATCTAGGATCTCCTTAAAAATATCAGGAAACGGGAGCCTAAGACCTCCTAACAAAGCATTCTGATAGATAACTATTTCGCTCTCCCTAGGTGAACTAGCTCGCTCCCCAGAACAAGGTTCCCTAATCGAAAAATGAGATAAGTCGATTTGGTAGCGATCTACCAAACAACGTATATCATCCTGGTTGAGGATGCTTAAAAAAGCATCAGAACCCCCACCCTCTACTCTAAAAGACGTCGGATGAACCCTCAATCCCAAAACCGGCTGACCTCTAGGTCCACTTTGAACAGTAACGGGAAGGGACGAAGTGGAATCAAAAGGAGATGGAGACGATGATGAAGCAAAAAGATCAGAAGAGGAACCAGCACAAACAGAAAGCCTAGAATCCATAGGGTTAATCTCCATTACCTTAATAAAAGCTTCAACAGGTCAAGAACACGCCAACCCAGGGATCGCCGGAGAAGAAGAAGACAAAAGGCTGAGAACGCTAGAGAAAAACGATCGCGATAGAATAAACCCTCAACCCTTTTCAAAAAACCAAAAGATAAGGTACCCAACCGTCGGATTCAATAATCATCCCTCAAATCGGACCGTTAAAGCAACTACCCCTTAATCAAATCGTCTAACCAAACGTCACTCTACATCGAACCGTTGAAACAAAAAGTAGATGATTTCATACGAATGGCCCAAATTCCCCCCTACAGGCGGCGGCTCACCAAACATCTGACACAATAAAAATATGTAATAGCGCCCCATCATCACCTTGACCTGCACGCGTCGCATCATCCCTCAACATAAATGCAAAATAGTGTTTGAGACAAGACTTATAAAATAAAGTAAACAACAAAAGACGATTTAAAAATAAAAACATTAAAACTAATTATGTACACAGCCAAAATAGAAAAGATCACCAAGCAACCACTTACAAAACAAAAACACATAAGTAAAGGGAAAAATTTAGTTCAAGGATTCATCCGACTCATCTTCCTCGCCGCCACTACCATCATCACTAACAACAATTGCCGGGTGGAAAGGACGAGCAGTAAAAGCCCACTCCTTCAGACATTTGTTCCTTCAAAAAATAGTCACTCGAAAATGGACGTCCCCTGTATACTCAAAGATTAGGAGTTCCCCCACCTCCAAATGGTGGTCAATCCCAAAGTCCTGCCAACCATTTCAAACCATATTTCCCCCAGGATCTGGTTCCTGACCAAAGCGACGGTCCAAACATATCCGCTAAGGCCCTCCAAAATCACGTATTCAGCTGCCACGTCGCTCAGAACTCCATGAAATCCCGAGGGGATTTTGAGTCGGTTGATGGGACCCTTCAGACCGAATGATCTATAGAAAGAAGGATTTGCCATAAAATCCTATTCTTGGCACATACAAAGGATGCCAATATTTTTAACCTCCCCCAACCCCTTTTATAAACGCAACATCCTTACACTCCTTGCACTTCCTTGGGAAACCCTCCCTCTAGAATAAAAGCGACCCCTTTCCCTAGAGAAATATTCATGAAAATGACATCTCAGAAAAACCCTTAGTTCGTTGGAAAACTACCCGTGACTCCTTAAAAGTGATGACTGCACACTTCTCGAGAAAGACATTTAAAGTATACCAAATTAACAAAACACGCATACTTAAGCCAAATAATCACATCCAACCTCTGCTCTTATTCCAGAATTTGTTAAAAACTATAATACAAACTAAAACCAAACAAAGAAAGAAGGGCAAAACAAAGGATCCTAGGTTTGCACAGGAAATCCACACCTACCTACACCTAAACCGAGCCTACGGAAGACTCAGGAGTAACAATGGGACCCCCACTATCTGCGCTGTCATCACTATCACCAGGAGCTTCCGTCCAACCTCGAGGATGGACGTCAGGGTCCACTTCTTTCCGAAAAAAGTCCATCCTATAGATTTTCACTTCAAAATTTATGTTCCCATGATAAGTAAAAATCAGAAAGTCTCTCGCGGTCAAGGAATGGTCGGTATGAAAGTTCCACCATCCTTCGGCAAACTGCATTTCATCTACGTCTCCTTCCATGTCAAGCAAGACATTCCAGACACAACCGTTCGGACCTATAAGATTTACCACCCTTGAACTGAGCACCCCAAAGTATTCATAAAAAGAAATCGAAATTCTCAAGAAACGAACGGAAACGCTAGGAAAATACACTTTGAGAAAAGACAAACGTGGAGGAAAAGCCATCCAAAAAAGAAACAAGAAAGAGAGACCAATGAATCATACTCGCTTCAAAAGCCAACAATATATATAGACAGTATTAAGTTTATTATAGAAGTTAAATTTTAGAATCCAGGCCTCGATTTAATACAATGACATGACCATACAGCCTTCCAGCTAAGATGAACAGGTGTTTATCCCATATCGTAACACCGTAACCAAATTTCCTCCCTGGAACTAGCGCCTAAATTCATAGACTAGGTGAACAGGCGTTGACATTAGCATAAGGAAAGTTCATAACAAGACCAAATGCTTGCCTTTGAGCAGAACGAAAAACAACTTATAATATTTATCACTCGGACTCAAACACAAGCATGCTTTGGGGGGGGACTAATGATATAGTTATATCTGGCATGACACGTGTCGCGAATTCCACATAAGAAAGAAACTGCCACATGGCATAATCCCAGACGTCCACCCGGCTAAATCTGGGTCGAACACATGTCATTATCCCAGCCCTCCACAAATGCTGACCCTAAAAACCGACCGAAATAATTCTCCATGGACAGAAGGGTAAAAAGCAGGCCTGGAGCATTAATAACAAGTGAATAAAAGTACATACCAGATATTTATTCCTAGCAAAAGATCTGGTTTAGAAGATTAAATGCCATAACTCCTCTTAAATTCCGGATTGGACATTAGTTGAAAAACAGCTATTCCACTGACAATTTTCCCACTTGCCCAACCAGTGGGTAAGATATTTCCCACCGCCTCAATAATCCTATATAAGGAAGGGAGGTGGAAAAACCCAGAGGTAAGAAATAATTGAACAAAGAAACCCTCTCCTTGGCTCTCCAGTTTACTCCACTGACTTGACCGTCGGAGCTGAATCTGGGCGAAAGGCCCATTTCAGTCGGTTTTCTTTACCTATGCAGTTTCTTTCTCCGTGTTCAGAAGAGTGAATCTACCCTCCATCATCAACTACAAAAGTCCGCACCAAATCAAATACAAATTTTAACCGTTGATCTAAATCAAACCTAATCCCGAGGGAAAACCGGTTTTCAGCACCAACAGGTTATAATCATTTGATAGCTTGATAATGCAATACAATTTCTATTGTTAAACTTCAGTAATGGAGTACATCACTATAGCTTGATTAGGCACCAGGTTATTCTCTAGCAACTTAAGTTTGATGTGTCTTATCAGGATAGAAGTTTTCAAGTGGTGTTAATGCTCTATTTTAAGTATATGAACTTTAAATATTACCTGCATTCACAACCTAATAACTTGATGAGAAAACCACATAATCAAATGATGGGCTAAACTAGGCAAAAATAAGAGCTCTTTTTGTATTTAGGTTTAATCATAGCAATCTCCACATGAGTATTTATCTATTATGGCCAAATATGCCAAGAGAAGGCTTCATAGATTGTATATGTGACTTTTATTGTGGTTCACGAATCAAAGATATGATAGGCATATCATTCTGGCACTGCATGATTTTAGAGTTCTCGTTGCGAAAGAGATGTTCAACCAGATTGACAAAAAAAGAAAAAATAAATAAAAAAGAACGAAAGATGTTAGGTAAGGAATTTGAGAAATTGTATCTTTGATTTTGAAAAATGAATGAAAATGTCAGGAATGGCAATTTGCAACCATTTCCAATTAATGTCGATGTCAATTTGGCGTTTTATGATTGTAGAATTATATGTAATTTTAAATTGAAATCCAAACATGTCACCTCCTTGAGATCTTTGTCCCTCAATTCCAATCACTTTCTTTTTAGTCAATCAAGCATCAAATTTGGAAATATGTCTGTGTGCGCGAAAAGCAAACAAAGCTTCAACAAGAACTCGTAAAATGATCTTAGATAATTCATTTTTATTCTTGCACCAAGTACTTATGCTTTTTGGTTGTGCTTATTTAATTCTTTTTTCCAATAAATCTTATCGTTCGACCTTAATTAATTCTTATGCAAATGCCAAGTGTCCGGGATCACGATATTCGTAATCTTGCTCCAATGGGTTTTATCACTAACCCGCCTATTGACAGTAAAGAGATGAATAGTAAAAACCCGCCATTGAGTTCTTAATCATCTTCAAAATTTTGAGCTTGAAATTCTTGATGCTTTTGTCTATGTTGCAGGTAGCATGAAAGTGGAGCTATGAATTCCTTTGCGAAGGACAAAAAAGAAAGCATTCATTCCTTTTCCTAACTGAATTTATTCTATTGCAAATGTAGCTATGCAAAAAAGTAACATTTCAACAGTTGATCAATTCATTGGAGTGAATCGTTCTTTAGTCTAGAGACTTGAGTGTTTGTATATTGCTTGATGTGATTCCCTTCAATGGACTATGGAAAATCAACAGGCAAAAGGAATTAGTGATCGACAAGAGTTATCATAGATATGTTCAAAGAATGGTATTTGTGGTGTCGATTGGCTCTTGGTTATTTATTTTTCCTTTATCGCTAATAAAATGTGTTGATCACAATGCAGTCTGGATGATGGTGATCTTAATCATCAGATGTAGTGCATAGGGGGTGCTTAACTTGGTTGTTGAATTCATCCCATTGTGATGGTGCTCCTCATCAAATGCATTTTACAACGGTACAAAATCATGCATTGATTGTTGAATTCATCCCAGTTTGTGAAGAGCCTATAGTAGTCCTTTATCTGATACATTAGAATCTCATCTTTTATGCAAACATACAAAATCTTTATCATTTAATAAATATGGTTTATTTATTTTATAAAAAAAACACACTACACCAATCTCTTTTTTCTTAATTACCAAATTAAAATTTATTTTGTTGATCAATATCTTTGTGAATACTATAAAAATAAAAATAAGACATTTTCCTTTAAAAAACAGGACAATCATTGTGTGTACTACAAAAAGTAATAATGAAAGACAACTTTTTTAAAAGCATGACAATATTACATTTATTATATCAGATAAAAAAAGAAATAGTTATAAATAATTAATTTCATAAATAAAAAAAATAAAAAGTGAATTATTAGGATGGATATCAAGACTAGAGGTCAGTTATGCAATGGGGATGATATGATCAGGTATTAAAAAAATAATTTAAAAACCAACATAATTTAATACATTCTCAAGAAAAAACAATTTCATAAATAAACAAATGCTAAAGGAAATTACATATATGTACATCTATAATTAATGAATTATCAAAAATATATTTTTAAAAAACTTTTAAATATATCATAAATGTAATATGTTATTTTTAATATGTTTTATGAAGTCAAATTTTTATGTGCACACAAGACTGAAATAATGCAATTTGCTAAATATAGCATTATGTAATGAAATAAATATATAGTTTTGGCAACACAATAGTGGAAGAAGAGGGAGATTTTTTTAAAAAAACCACAAAAGTTCTAGGAGTTAAAAAGAATTAAACTTTTCATACTAATGTATATAGAAATCTCTCTCATATAAAACCAATGAAAAATTAATGTAATAATGAACAAAATGACATGAAGGTTATAACATAAAAATAATTTTAATGAAACAAATAAATTTTATTCCATAGAAAATATTCAAATTTACAAGGACAAAGTTGACTCACCCAAACAATTCATTCTTAACAATATTTGTTACCATACTTACGCAAGTAATATTATTACAATGAATATCATTATAGAAAGACCAAACATCAAATTAACTTCTATGTTCCCATATTGGTATAACAACGAAACCAATCCATATAATCATTATAATCAACAACATCATCAAGAGCATAAGTCAACATTAATAAAAATAAAATAAAAATATATATTATACAAAATATCAATTATAATTTAAAAAAATAATCAAACAATTCAACATGCCGTCGTGCAATGCATGTGCAATACACTAGCATATACTTGCAGCTGACGGGACACTAACATTTTCATTTATATTTTCCACTTTGCAAATATCCACTTCATATTTAAAAAATTAAATAATAAATAATTCTATCACCTTAAAATTTAAAATGAACAAAAATCCTCATATCAAAATTAATATCTACTTTAAAAAAAAACCTTAAAATTAATTAGCATTTATGTTTAGGAAATTTTAAAAACTTGAAAATTTAGTTATTAGCATAACTTGTTGAATTTATTAAGAAAGTTTTAATATATTGAATTTTAGTCTAATTTTTAAATTTGTTAAACAAATTTAGGCTCATAGAATTAATTATATAAAAAAAACTTTCTATCAAACCATAGTTCAAATGATTATCGGATTTTTAAAGTTTGAAAACAATTATTAATGTTTTACAAATATATAAAACATGTAGCTCTAACCGGCCTTGCTTGGATGGAGGGTTTTGGAGGTTTCATAAAAGAAGGTAAGGGAAGATAAGAGAAGATAAAGGAAAGGAAAGTAAAGTTTTTAACCAAACCTTGTTTGGGGCCAAGGTAAAGTAACAGGAGGTTTTTAAACCTTCTTGTATTTGGTTTGAAGGTAATAGAAGGTAAGGTTATACACCAATATTACCAAAATACCCTTTGAAGAAATAATACAAAATTTATTGAATGTTATACTAATATTCAATTAATACTTAATATTATATAATAGATTGATTAATTTTAAAAAAAATTACGCACCTTGTAATTTGATTTATAATTTTAATAATTCTTTTTTCTAAAATTATAAAATACTAATATAAAATACTAAGGGCATTTTGGTAATCTTGTAAGAGGGTGCCAGCGGCTAAAGCTAGGGTTGGAAGAGGAGAGGGTGTCGGCTAGCTCGTGAGATTTGAGAAGATAAGATAGGTTTTTTTTTCTCAACAAATGGCATTTTGGTAATCTTGTATGACTAACCCTTCCAAACCCTCCGATTTGGAGGGTTGAAAAGTGAAGTAAAATGGGGGTTTTAACCCTCCATTTTACCTCCAAATACCTCTTAATATATTGCCCTCCAAAATCCCTCATAGATCCGAATAAGGATTCATGTCAACCCTTCAAAACCCTTTCTTTATGAAACCTCTAAAATCCCACATCCAAGCAAGGCCGCATGTTGGAAGTTTTGGGGAAGAAAATAAATCCCCGTAAAATTGGGCATTCCACGATGATAAATTCAATACTAATCAAACAAACAGGAGTGTCAACTTTGCCATTGAATATTATTAGGGCAAATTTTCTATTAATCTCTGGCACTATTTGACACTATTCTCCACCCAAAACACACACACCAAAAACACTATTACACCACCCCGACCTATAGGCAATTTGGACACTACTCAAAGGACCTATAATTAATTACTAGATATTATAATATGCTTCAACATAGTTGTTTTCTATACGATTCTTCCTGCAACACTATGGTCCAATAATATTATCTTAACACACATGATTCTAATCTAGGTTCAGGGTCAAGGAAAAGGGGTCTAGGCTATAACTATCTCTGCTAAATTTGGTGGTATTCTGATGCAAGAACTAATGTTGTTCCGGCTGATTCTACAATCCAGGTGGAGGCTCAAGCTTGCTGATTAATATAGATAAGGGGTTTTTGTTTGCATACTCCTGTAAAACTTTGAAATTGTTTCAATACTCCTAAAAAAATGATATTTACTTGCATACCCCTACAAATCAATTAATTTTACTTATATGCCCTTGTGGTTAAATTGACCCTTAACGGTGTTAACTCAAAGCATGGAATGAGAATAAATTACTAAATTAGGTTTACTTATATACCCCTCTAAAATTTTTTCTTATTTTATAGACATTAATTATTTTATATAACAAACGAAAAAGATGAGAGTAATTATGTAATTTTTTATTTGGGATTAAGTATTAACTATGGTTAACTCTACAAAATCTAACGGCGGCTAATGGTGACTAAGGGTATATAAGCAAAAAAAAAATAGTTTTGGAGGGATATGCAAGCAAATAGGTATTTAAGCAAATATGTAGTTTTGAAGGGGTATGTAAGCAATTTTTTCTATAGATAATATCAATTTTGCAAGAAAACTGCGTCTTGACTCAGTCAAGAAGAATTGTTACAAAGTTCAAATATATATATATTGGACGGCATGAGGATGCTAAAGAACTTGTAGGTAATCACCCCTATATGTGGTTGTAAAACTTTCTCATCTCATATGTCAACCACTCACTGCAAAGTAGAGATTCTTACACATGTATCCATGGGTATCCATCCATGGTTCATTCAACAATGTATTTATTTAATCATATCAATGAAAAGACCTATATACCTTCTACTAAAATACTGATTTCTGGCTTTTAAGCCTCCCCACTATCAAACACCATGATTAGTAGTAGAAATGTATTTAACACTATCTTATTTTATAAATGACTGAAATAAAGAAAAAATCAATGGTTAAAACAAAATATATGAACCATAAAGATGTATTCAAAACTTTAAAAGTATAGTGGTGGATATGTAAATGGAATAAGTGGCATTTGATCTAGTTGGAGTATAATTAGCTTTGGGAATTCAATTGTTATTAATAAATTCCCTTAAATTAAGAGCAAAGCATGTCAAAGAAAAGATTAATCCTCCCGACTGATCATAAATGCATAAACAGGCTAGTTATAGAGAGGGGTAAATGCACCATTTACTTGATGGATCCTTTAATAGATCACTTGACAATTAGAGCAAACTTTCTAAACTAAGAGAGCAATTTGCACTTACGAAATGTAGAGCCAACTTTTAAACTGAACAAGGGCTTTGCCACATCGATATATCACAGATCAGATCCCGCAATTGATCAATAAGAAGCTTTTGGTGTTTGTTCTTGATTGCAAGTTCCTGCTTTCAATGATAGCATAGTTAGTCGAACCTTTAAGGAAATTATACATCACATAATTTCATTGGCAATCTATGGAATTAAACAAAACATGCAAGGAATCCTGGGTTTGGCCTTGCCTTAATCTTAATCTATAATTGGTAAGAAATGCATATCTTTCAAGAAACAACTAAGAGTTAACCACAAGGGTTTTCCTTCACATATCCCTATCCAATACAATCCCCCATTTTCCTTGCACTCTTTATACACGTTATCTCTTACCAACTCCATCTAGATAGTTGCTTTTACTATTTGGCCACACCAACTTGAATCCCCTCAACTATGAGTGTTAATACTTAATACGTCAATGATGCATATATCCGAAGACTCAACCATTTTTCCTCGTCCTATTTTTCAACAAGACCACCTCAAATTTAGCATAATAACAATTGAACCAGAATTATAAAAATGTTTGCGCATATCTATGTCTCAACACATCCGATCAATCCCTTCAAGCTGCAATCAAATAGAATTTTTGGCAAAAGTCATTTGCATTCAATATTACAAACACAGGAAGGACTTGGTCTTTGCTACAAAGCCTGCACATGGACAAACTAACTCAAATTATCTTTGACAATTAGTTTGATGATGACATTGACCTATAAATGGTCCAGTTTCATGACCAAAACACCTTTAACTGTAGAAGCCACTAGATGGTTTATTTATATCAGGATGTTCTCCCTCTTCGGCATTTTTTTCAATCCAACAAAAGGCCCAAGTGATCTCCAGACTTGTCACTAATTGCAACAAAAAAATACCTTTTACTCTGTCATCAAAATTGTCTATGTGAATAGTTTGGAAAAGCCTAAAAAAGCATGGAAACATTCCCATCAAGATTTGAAGTTTCAATTTTATTCTAATCTACCACCACCAAAATTTCAATTGGTAATGTTAGACAAACAATAGATATTTTTAATACTCCTAAATAACAAGCTCATACAAATGCGTAACTTTGAGAAATAATATAAACATTGATGACTGCTCTACACAAGATACACTCGCTATCCCCAAATGTTCTATTGTGTCATGGGAAATGCAATGGAATTGATACTTGCAAAAATGCAACAAGAGAATGTCATTAAAGCTACTTCAATTACCAGCAAACAACATATCCATAAGACAAAATTCATACTCAAAGAAAGAGACGTTTGCCTCAATTTAACATTCTAAAGGAGCACATAAACATATTTCAAAGCAAAAGGAAATGCAAGACATACCTTTCTCAAAACAGACACACGTGCTTCTAGTCTATCAATTTCAGCTTGATCCACTTTCGTTTCCAAATTTCCAGCCTCCTGTAAGTCCAAAATGCATGAACTCACTATATACCACGACACATACCAAAATACTACAAATGATTCATGCCTAAATATACTTATAATAACAATCTTTTGCAACATAATGAACAATGACTGTCATGCTCGATCAAATTTTCTATTTCTAAAGGTCTAATACCCAATTTAGTCCCTCTATTATACCGAACCGGCCCTTTTAATCCCTCCATTATAAATTGAGCCTTTTTAATCCCTCTACTTTCCCGATTGTAAAAATACAGTCCCTAAAGACATATATACAAGGACCAAAAAGACCTGAAAGGCATATGTACAGGGCCAAAAAGGCCTGTGGAAGGGACTGACATTTCTCATCGTGAAAATATATGGACCAAAAAGGCTCAATTTATAATGGAGGGACTAAAAGGGTCGGTTCGGTATAATAGAGGGACTAAATTGGGTATTAGACCATTTCTAAAACACAATATTAGATCAAAATCTAGAAATTTCACCAAATTTCCCCAATCAGACTCAGTGGTTCAAAGTAGACAATGATGCAATTAGCGCAGGAACAGAAGTGCAAGGACTGGCCAAATTAAGACCAAGCTTTGAAGGTAAAAATTTGAAAAAACACAACTTCGGTATCTTTTTTATGTGTACTCTTACAGTGCTCTATAATTCTGCATGCTCTATTCCCTCTACGTAAAATCGTTGTATCTTGAATTGTGATCAGCAAATGGCAAGTTTCTTCTCTATTCCACCTAGAGGATGAACTCAGTGATGATCAATTTATAAGTTGCTCAAAACAAGTTATAACAGTACAATCCTTAAAATGCTGCTTCAGAAACAACAGAAGTTCTCATGGATTTCCCTTAAATCCAAAACTTAACTGTTTTAGTAAATAGAGAACATTGTCGAAGAACTCAACTTTGCAACCTTATATAAACAACCAAAACTTCATTGTTTCAGTGAAAACAAAAAATCTTCTAATTCTTCTTTCCATTTCATCACAGAAGTGGACATTGGCAATGGAATTAATTCCAGGTTGCTAAAAAATACGTTAAAGCAATCCACTTTCACGATTTAGTTTCTTTCAATAAAAGCCTTCACTTTTTCGCACCAAAAACAATTTAAAAAAAAATACATTTTACTTACAAATTTCAGCTATAATCGGATTTACAAGTTTGTTGTGCTTCTTGAAATAGGGTAAAATTCAAGGGAGAACCACGAAGTGTGTGTTACCTGAGAGGATGAGGGATGGCAGCGAGAACGGCTCGCAAGGCAGATACGGCGGACTTGTATCGAAGCCGGGCTTCTTCAAGGGCCCCGCCACCGCCGCTTCCGCCTCCAGTTGCACAGCCGCCACCCATCTCGGAGGGATGGGAGGAGTCAGTTGAGACGTCGCCGCTGGACGCCGCTGCGGAAGAGGGGGGAGCCGACCAGAGGGCAGGGTTACAGAGCTCATCGTTCATCGACGAGAGGATCTGGAACGCAGCCGCGATGGTCTCCTCGAGGTGCCGCTGCCCCTCCACCCCCAACTCTTGCTTGCTCCTCCCCGACATACTCTGAGAATCCAATCCCTAACCCAAACCCTAGATTCCGATCGGAGCGAAGAGCCTCCGGTGTGATGATGATCATCAACTAACGAAAGTAATGACCGAAGAGCCAAAGGCCTTCTGACCGAGTGGCAAAGATCCTTTATATCGAATCCTTGCTGCGCAAGAAAAAAGCGCAGGGCATATGGGATGCCCACATATGCCCATAGTTTTCTCCATATAACTATATAAGCTCCATATAATCACGGGGCGGTAAAATAAGTATATTTTTAACTTAGAAATAAATTATATTATATGAAACTCGCACTGATCCGATCCGAGCTATTATATACAATGTTTTTAAAACCGGATCGAGGCGAAAGTCTCACCAATTGGGTCACCGGATCGGTCGATTACGTAGGATGACGAATTCTTGGTCGAATAGGATGACATCATATATATATATATAATTATAAATAGAGAGAAAAAATTTATTAATTTTTAAAATTTAGATGACAAAAAACTGATTAACTTTCTAAAAAAATTTGAGAGATTTTTGTAAATCAGTATAAAGTATTTCAAAAATATAACTTATGGAAACTAGCTAGCTGTTAAGATATTACTTAGTGCTTAGTAAAATAAAAGTCAAAATTTCAGGGAGTAATATACTAATATACAAATATGAAGCATTGATTGGTTTATATGTAAAAAGATTTCATTTTATCACTATGACACTATATTTCGTTTTAGGGGGGTAAACACAAAAAATAAGCCTCTCTAGGGCATCGAATTCTCTTTTGGAGTTTCAACAAGGCGGCTTGTTTTTGGCTTTCTAAGTGTTTGATTTTGATCTCCACTAGTTCGTTGTTTTTGGATATTGTTTTGAATTAGTGGTTTTATGGGACCCAAAACGGTGATTGATGTCTATAATTGAAGGAGTAGTTGAGGACGAGGTTGGCACCAATGGAGGCGAGGTGGAGGGAGATGGCGCGATCGATGCCGCGAAAGGCGTTGGTGATGATGGTTGTGCGGCCGGCTAGTGGGGAAGTGGAAGCGTCGTGGTGGGTTGAGGAATCGATTGTTGTGAGAGAAGAGAAAAACCGGGTTCTTCCGGTTTTCGGTCCAACTAAACCCCTGGGATTCAGTGAAATTTGACCCAGAAGGTTCGCATTGGGGAGTTTGGCGGAGTTTACAACTTTGGTCAACTTTAGGTATAAACGGACCGACTGCTTCTTGAGTGAGTTCCGATTTTGCTTAGGTCAAATGCCGATCGGTCCGGGTTTAAAAACATTGATTATATACATCCTATTTGACTTACCCTAGGGATGGCACTCATTGCCTTCGTCAAAAAACCAAAAATAAAATAATGATCTATGCCAAACGGGCACATCATGAAAGGGCCCATCTCGTGCCAGTAAAGCAGGTGCACGTGCCATCTCCTTATTGAGCTGGCCACTTAAGCCATTAAAATTCTGCGGATCAACCCGTCATAAAGCACGGCCTATATGGCCTATACGGGATCGTGGGCCTTGTGGCCAGGCAGCGGCTGCCCACTAATTTTTAGAAAAATATTAAAAAAACCGAAAATTATCAGATCTTAACAAATAAAAAAACCCGAAAAATATGAGAAATTCTAAAAGAATAAAGAACTAGAAATTATCAAAATTCCAAAAAGAGGTAAAAAGAAATTAAAATAAAAATACCAGAAAAATCCGAGAAACTTCTAAAAAGTCCAAAAAATTCCATCCCAAAAAAAAAGAAAATCCAAAATAAACTAAGAAATTAGCAAAATAAATCAAGTAAATCCCATAAAAATCTGTAAAAAAAATTCCAAAAAACACAGCTTGGTTAGTAAATTACAAGGCTTATAGTAGTCCAAATACATCTATAATAATTACAAGGCTTTTAATTTTTTTAAACATCCCTTTATAAAATCATCTTTTGCTAAGCATCATTTGAAGATAGATAAATCTCTAGCATTAATCAAACGTAATCTTTTCATCAATTAAATTTAATTTTCAACTTCGCTTTTAATTTAATTGTCTTTCATTTTTCATACCAAGTAGATCTAAGAATTTGTTGAAGAGATCAACTCCAAGTGGCATGATGAATACATCTACAACTTGATCATAAGTCATTACATATACTAGTTTCAAATACTTGTTCTCCAAATGCTCTCGAATTGAATCAAAGCGAACATCTATATACTGACTCCTTTGGTGATACACAAGATTCTTTTCTGATTCAATTGCTAACTTGCTATCAATGTAAATCTATGAAGCTTCATTTTGAACAATCTTTAACTCCTTTAAAAAACTTCTTAGCCATATTGTATAACTAACACAAGTTGATGTCGCAACATATTCTACTTCACAAGGTTGAGAGGGTAACAATAAGTTGTTTATATATATATTAAAAATGTTACAATCAAATTCGATTAGGATGTCCTAAATTTGCTGATTAATAACATTTTTTATTATTATATATATATATATATATATATATATATATATATATATATAAGATATATATTATATTAAAAACTATATAGATATGTATATATAATTTTTAAATTTATATGTACATATATACATGTATTATGCATATAAGATAATTTAAAAAGTATATATACATATCTATATATTATTTAAAATATATAGATAAATCAAACTATATCTAAATACATTATAAAAAAAATATAATATATATGTATTATATATGTTGGTGCGAAATTTGGATCAAGCCCCAATTTCGACAGACACTTGAATTTGTATTTGAGAGGGAAGAAGAAGAATCAGGAAATCAAGGAGAAGAACTCCAAAAAACAGAGAATACCCAAGAGTTAACGTGGAAAACCCCAAAAAATGGGGAAAAAACTACGAGCCCCTTTCATGGAGGCGAAATCCACTAATTCTCTTTCAGATCTACAAGGTAGAGCTCCATTGATGAGCTCTAAAGAGAGAAAATGGAGGTGGAGAAAGAGGAGGAGAAGATGAAGGGAGCTCACCTCTCCAGCGGAGTAGGGCTTCGCCGGCGCTTCAATTCATTACCGTTGAACTGGGAGAAGGGGGTATTTATAGGGTCTGGAGGCTGGGGTGAGGCTTGGGGAGCAAGCCAGTTAATTTGAGCACGTGGGTGCCAGCTCAACACTCCAGCTAAGCATCCTTCTAGATGCTTCCAGACTCCAGGCTGGCAGGGTAACTGTCTAACTGTCTCGTAACCGTTTAACCGTTTCCCCAACTAATTAACCAACTGAGCTTCTAGAAGACTCTGGAAGTGGACCTCAAGTGGGGGGTTGTGGGGCAGCTTGCTGTGGCGGAAGGGATGGAGGTGCTCATGGAGGAGCTCGGCACCTGGACCAATTTTCCGAGGTGGTGAGGACCTCGGCCACATAAGGGAGTTCGACGGTGTTACATAGAGATGGCCACGTGTTGGCCACGTGCCTGGTTATTTGGTCGCCACGTGTCCCTCTTTATATACACCCCTATCAATATATATTTAATATACAGGATGTCAGACTTGCGGCCAGCCTGATCCTAACACCACTGATATATATATATATAAGAATGTCGTATCTCCAATAAATAATAGAAATTTGGAAGTACTTTTTCTTTTATCAAGGTCTCTACCCTAATCATTTAGATGTAGCGAAGGATCCTTTTAGTTGTCTCCAAATGTGTTCGTTTTAGCTCCTCCATAAAACAGCTTACTAATCCAACAAGATAAAGAATGTCATGTCTTGTACCAGTCAAATACCTTAAGCATCTCACCAAGCTCTTGTAAAGTATAGGATCTAACATCTTGCCTTCATCATGTTTGATAATTCCACTCAATGTTGGAGTATGTGGCTCATATTTACTGCATGCATAGTGGCAAAACATGTAGATCTTTGGGGCGGCGAGCTTCATGATGGCATATACCTTCTTGGGATTGGTATATTTTGTTTGGGGCCTTGATTAGGGTTAGGGATGCATGGGCGTTGCCCCCACGGTATGGTCTGAGGGTATTTTTATAATTTTACGTACATCCGGAGTTTAGTATAAATACATATGATGTAACCCTAATTTTAATGATAGTGGAAAACAAGCTGCCACTTGTAAGCACATGCTTGAACCATGTAAATCTCGATTGTGCTATTTTCTCTTGATTTCTTAAATTTGTATGGTTTTATTTCATCATAATTGTTGCACCATAAACAACACTCAAAAGATTTAATAGTGTACTAATTTCATTGCAATCTTCTATCTTGAATCTTCTAAGCACCTCCTTTTGCATAGTATTCTTCTCTAACAAAATGTCGTACTATAAGTTGCTTAACCTCTAATCCAAGAAAGTAGAACACATATCCCATGTCCATTATTTTGAACTCTTTGGGCATATCATGCTTTGAAAGTTTTTAATCATTTATGGAGAATTTATTGTAAAAAAATAAAATCGTTCACGCATTATAAAGTGATATAAAATATCATCATTTTTCTTCACATAGAGTGCATGTGTAAAATCCGAAGATTTTGGGGACTTAATTTTCTAGTTATTTTTCCTAAAATATTAGTTTAATAAAAGAAGTTCCCCATACTTGGAATTTGTTGGACTAAATTGGTTAGTTAATCAAAGGATGGAATTTGGAGCGAAATAAATAAATATATATATATATATATATATATATATATATATATATATATATACATCATATTAAAAGTTAAAGATAAGAATTTGATTTGATAAGATAAATAATGTATATATAAATATATATATTTAGGGATAAGATCACATGTTCATCCACGTGAAAAGGAAAACATGCATAAGATATTGTTTTTAATCAACGGCTAGGATGCAAAATTGATTTAAAAAAAAAGAGAAGCCATGCATGAACTGATTCGAAGGTTTCTTTCCAATGGTTGGGATCAAACCAAGACATTTAAATGAAGCCATCCGATGGCTTTCAAGCTCGCAGCGGGATTTCGTTGATAAAGAAAACACCTGAGCGACTTGCGATCCCTACCGGCCCCGCTCTTTGAGCGAGGATCGATCTGAGGCACGATCTCTTCCCTTCCCCGGCCGATACGTCGCCACCGCATGAGCAGATTTATCTCCTCACGAGAATATGCTCATTTGCCACCGGCTGATACGGCATCAAACTTTTGCGGATTAACCTTATTAACGGAGTTTAAATTTCTCAACGATCTCCCCGCGAGCCTATAAGAAGGAAGTTATCTCTAAACCCTAACAGTGTCTTCTTCAAGCGGTGGTGGACTACTCCGTTGTTGTGGCAGAGCTGAGAGGGAAGGAACGGGTTCTTGTGTGATTCAAAGGGATGTCGGCTTTCGGTGAGTCAGGGGGAGAAGCGCTGGGGAGTTCTTTGCGGACCGGTGTGCCTCCTTGCTCTGAGAATCTATTTTTAGACCTTATGTATGTATAGATGCTTCTGAGACCTGTTAAAACCTGTAAGCTAGTTAGGGAAGGATGGTATGGGGAAGTTGTGAGAGATTACTGATATTCAGTCACAGTTATTGAAGATTACTGTGTGGGTTTGATGAAGATAATATACATGCAAGGATTGGTTAGCTTCCTCCTATCCATGGACGAATCTAGAGGGGGGGCAATGGGGGCAGCTGCCCCCACTCAACTTTGAGAAGTCCATTAGATAATATTTAAAATTTTTGATTTTTTTCAATTTGCCCCCACTAAAACTAAGAAATAAAATCTATACAAAAGTAATTAAAGACTTATCCAAGGACTTATATGAAAAAATTAATTTTAAAGAGTTTAATTCCCTTTCCCATTTCTCAATTTTTTAACCCTATCCTGCGAGTTCGCTCATTTCTCAATTTCTCTGGCTCTCTCTTTATTTATTCAAATCGTTCCTCACCCGGTTCTAGAGTGGTGTAGATTGTGCGGCTATTATGATGACAACAAGTAGAAAGAAGAAGGAAGAAAAGCGCACAAAGAATTTTACGTGGTTCAGCGGTGTGCCTACATCCATGGGAGCGAACATCGGAATTTTCACTATATCTCAAATTAGGGTTACATCATAGGTATTTATACTAAACCATAATATTCAAAAAATACAAAAATTGTCTTTCGTACCTACCATACCGCGGGGGCTTTGCCTCTGCAGTCTGCACCGCCAACTCTATTCGGAGTCTTGCGACAACATTTGCTTGTTTGCCACCATGCACGCAACAAATATGAGCCATACTTCAACATGGAGCCTAGAGGTGCAAATCAAAGAGCTTCCTCGCCATTAAAAGGCACTCTGAGAGTTTGCAATTTTCTGAATTTTGTGCATTTTTTTGTTGTAGTTATCTCTTGTTTTATAAATTTGTAATATATTATTTTCATAAGAGAAAAACTTTTGATGCATTTGTGTTTTTCTATATTTAATATTAATTTGCCCCCACAGAAGAAAAATCTTGGATCCGTCCCTGCTCCTATCTGTTACTTCTAAAAGCAAGGATTGATTAATGGTAACAAACTTATATATGTAAAAGAGATTGCATACATGAGTTCTCTCTGAGATTGAGCATAGACAAGGATGCTTAGGTTTTGAGGTTAATGGTTCATATATATATGTGAATGGGTTTAGTCAAGTTCCAATAAATTTAAAAAGAGATATAAAATCTGTCCTAGTGTAATAATTTGTGCTAATCTGTATGTTTATAAGTAACAAGAATTTTATGCATGATAAACACAGCTTATGTTAGTTATGTACATACATGACTGAAGATGAATTTTGTGAAGGTTATTGGATTTTATTTTCTGGGATAGTAAAGTATGGACAGATGGTTGTGAGTATTTTGAAGATAAGTGAGTGTTTGATTCAAGTGGATTGAGTTGGTTTATTTTGGCCTCAACCAGGCAAGTTAGTGAGTTTATAAAGTTTGAGTTCACACTTGTTAGGTGTGATCAAACTGGATGAGTTGAGTTTAATAATAGGTCGGGTCCATTTCGTTAAGTTTACATTTTAGAAATAATTTTTCTTAAACACTTGTGCGTGTACTGAGAGACGACTTGTGTTTACCAGATACCGACGTGGAACGCTGAGCTTCATCGGGACAGATACAGATCTGTCAGTTAGATTCCTGATCGAGGTAAAATACTCTTGCCTAGCTCCCACCCATCTTTGGGTTTCTTGATTTTGACGCCTGCTATTTGTTAGCATGTTTGTCTGATTCATAATGATTTGTTGTTAATTTCATGCACATACCTGTTTCTTTGCATTGTTCTTTTGTTATGTATGTGTATGGTTGTTGTGTTAGAGGTAGTGTCAACTGAACACGATGATCCGTGCATGGCACGCGGCCATGGATACACGTGAGTCTGTACTCCGTCCGGATAGGAGTGCAAAGTTGCACTACTTGTTATTGAAACGCTCGTTAGACATGCCCACCCGTGGGCCGACACTTGATCATGGGCACATGGTTCTTGTGTGCTAGTCGAGAGGTATGTGCTAACTGAGTTTGTTCTTCCGCCCGGTGCAGTGGAGCGAGGAGGCTCCGTTTTGGAAACTTTTGGGGATGAGGGCATCCTAGCATTTCAATTAGTCATGCCAGGGGGATGATACCCTGGTTGTCCTAGGGAACGCTTAGGGACGGGGACATACTGGACGTTTCAGTATGCTATGCGAGAGGGATGATACTCTGGTTGTCTTGCCTGTTAGTAGGATTGAATCGCTGACTATGTCGACATATCCGAGAGGTGGCGCTACCGAGGTGCAACTGGTGTGTCGCTTACGGCCGAGACTGTACAGTTGTTGTCTGGGGGATAGTTTATTGAGTTTCTTCTTGAAACTCTCTTCCAGAGCCCGAGGGCTACCGTTGGACAGGAGTCGTTACCATTGCTGTTGATTGTGGTAGAATCCTAGGATTTAGTTGTACGTGGCATATGGCCCCCATTTGTTGTTGATTGATGATTTTGATTTACTCACACTTTAACTCATCTTTATCATCTGTGTTGGATTTGCTTCTTTGAGATCCCTGTGGGGTACTTACTGGGCTTTCCATTCCAAAGCTCATCACTTGTTTTTCCATCCTTAGGAGTAGGTGACTCTGACTCAGGTATTGTGCGAGGGACTGGGATTTGCTACATAGGTATGAGGACTTCTTTTATCTTCATTTTTGTATAAGAGACATTTATTTTAGGCCTTATAGGGCCTGATATTGTATAGGGTGGCTAAACCCTAATGTTTATTTTCCGTTGTAGGACTTTGAGATTATTTGTTTATGTTATTTGAGATATTTTGATTATTATTTGTTATCTGCTTTTGATTTTCACAGGCCTTGTATCCGATTGGGGTGCGCCTTACTTGGGTACGGCCTGTCTGTTCACGTGCCCGAGGCCATGGAATTCGGGTCGGGGCATGACAACATGTTTATAAGGACATTGTATAAAGTCATCATCCTTGACGTATGCATTGATTCTTGAGTTCCAAGCTCTAGGCACTAAAGAGATTTTTCAACTTCAACATTTTTCTTTATTTCCCCCTTTTGATATACCCCATGGTTTGTTTGACATAAACTTCCTCATCTATTAAGATGTTATTAAGAAATATCAACCAAAGTTGAAAAACTTGTAAGTTGAGCGACTAATGATATTATCAATCTAATGGTCTTCATCCAAGCAACTAGAGTAAAATACCTCCTCGTAGTCAATGTCGGCTTGTTGCTTGTAACCTTTTGCGACAATTCTTGATTTATACTTTTCTTTTTCTCCTTGAACATTCTTTTTGATTTTGTAGACCCATTTTACACCAATTTGGTTTGTGGCCCTTTGGTAGAGAAGTAAACTCCCAAGTGTTATTCTTTTCTCTCTTCCTCCATTACCTTTCTCCACTTCTCATTTTTATAGCATCTTCGAAAGAAACAATTTCTTCATAGCAAAAAGACATGAGATTAAGCGGACTTGTCACCTGATATAAGTCTTGGAAATTTCTAGTCTTTTGTGTTGTTGGGTAATCTTCTTCCAACGATGATGATGATGATGATTGTTGATACTCTAAAGCAGGGGGCCCTCGAGATACGCACTCTAGAGAGATCAATTTAGAGAGAAGAATGTGAGATCAAGCGGAAAACGCCCGACCTCACCAAATGTAGATGAAGTAAATGGCGGGATGGCGATTATGATTGCTTTGAACCTCGAGGATGTCTACATTTACGAAATGCAATGAACAACCTGACAACAAGCCTTTAATTCCCATAAAGGAAATCGGTGGGGGCTCATCCCAGGACTCTCGGGACGGTCAAGTCGGTTTGGGGATTAAGAAGGAAAAGTAATGCGTGAGGGCGTATGATTCAAATAGGAAAGGTTTTGGTGAGTTCGCGTAGAAAGAGAGAGAAAGTAGGTTAGCTCACCCGGGGAGAGAAGGATGGAGCTCAAGATCGAAGAAGGGTTTTCTCCCCTAGCCTTTTTTTTTCCTTCTCCTGAGGAGAATGAGAGAGAAAAGAAGATGAAGATCCCCCTCTTTCTCTCATCCAAGTTCCTTTTTATCTTACAAGACTCGACCGAGCCCTTGATCATGGGGCGTCATCCCTGCCATTCTTAGAGGCGCGTGTCTTTCCTGCCAGTGGATAGTGGAGGACAATTTTGACAATCACGCATCCCCTTGCCACCTGGTTATGGAGGATCAACTGTTTCTCAGCGCGTCGCTCTGTAGGTAAGGACTCAAGATTCCCTGGCGTCTTTCTCGCCCATGACGTATGACGTACAAGTCTATGGGTCTCAGGATCATGCCACGTATCTGGACCAGATTTTCTCCATAACAATAGCCCCCCGCCTTAATAGGTAGCCAAGACTTGTCTTAGGTCAACCTATTGAGCCGAAATGTAGGTATGATCTTGAGGGTGCGCTCTCCTTGACCGTACCTATGCATTATATTTGGCTCCCGCTGCTCGTGAAATTTGGGCCTGATTGACCGCTTTTTCTGGTTGGTTCCTCCAATATCTCAGTTCTCATGACATCATCCCTTCATGTCAGTTCAAGTACAAGCGCACGCGATGTTTCAGAGACTGCCTTGTTTTTTGAGGTATCTCCATTAAAAAGGTTTGGCAGTGCCATGATGAGTGGCGTCATATTCTGTGTTAGCCTCTTTGAAGAAGGAGTAGTGGACCATGGGTGGAGAGTGATCATCGGTTAAGCTTTTTGAACCATCGGATCATAATAACCACGATTTGGTTGAAAAGCGTGTGAGGATATCTTTTTGTCTTGGTACGCCTCTTAAATTTTAGAATCCGCATTCGTCTTTCCTACATCACTCGAGAAAGACCATCAAGTCTTCCTACTTCGTTCTAACTTCGTCTAGCGATTTCACTTTGGGTGATTCAGGTAATAGGGATCCCATCTCTGGCTTTGTAGAAAGATGGAAGTAGTGTGAAGTCTCATGTTAGTAGCCTTACCAAAACTTAATTTTAAGACATTACGAAGCTTTATAGTATTCCCTCTTCTTTCACTCTTTAGGGTTCCTTCCCCTTCCGAACGTGCCGATAGTTTTGTAATCAGAGAGAACATTGTGCATGTTGATGCACAAAATCCGCAAGTATACGGTCGTATCAAATAATAAAGTGGACTATGAAGTCAGGTATCGATCCTCAGGGAGAAGGAAGTACTAGTATCTACTACTCGTCTATTATCTAGTCGATCCAATAGGTGAGTGATTGTAATCTAAGCCTAAAATTAAGAAATTAAAAACACAAGCAATGGGATCAAATCAACCTTGATGGCAATCAATCATGAAAGGGGATACTTGGGTAATGGATCCCCCTTGGATTTATATTCTAGGGATGAATGAAGCTTTCTCTATGTTGATACTTGGTAGAATCTTGACCAAGGGTTCCTAAGGTGCTTTCACTCCCTCTCTTGAGTCAAATTACTAATCCTAGTGCCCTTACTGATGATGTTCTATGGAGCCTAATTCTTAGAAGGATTATGGGAATAAGACATCTTAAAGACTTGCCCTCCTTAGTACCCGTATTCCCGGTATACTCACAATCCTCTCCATTGGAGATGGTTTACACATGGGGAGGCGTTCACTTCTTCCCCCATATGGACTATGAAAATCTCTCCGAGCTTTCACAACGTAGAGGGATTATGATAAGTGTTCATTTGAGCATAATTTTATATTATATTCATATATGCTTGGCATGTAATTGTGAAGACTTTTTGCCCACCGATACTTAAAATGTATTTATTTTAATCAACAGGGCATGATATAAGGACCCCGAAGAAAAGAAAGCATTTCGGGAGAAACCGGGATCCCAGAGCACCCAAAAGGGCCTATACGAGCTGACATACGGCCGTATACTAGTTCCTGAAGGGAATACGGGCCAGTATATGGCCCGTATGATAGCTGGTATGATGACGATTGACCCGTATGAAGGTGGTTGGCCCATATACGGGCTGACATACGCCCATATACGGCCCGTACATCGTCAATTTGGACGAATCTGCAGATCTTGAAGCGGACAAATTGGTAAATCTCACCCATAAAACCCTAGGGGTATAAAAGGCAACGAATGAGGGGTTTAGGGGGAGAGCTTTTGGGGGAAGAAAGAGGCTAACCTTGGGGAAAAGTTTGGAGGTCGTCATCTAGGAGCCATTGGAGCAAGAGGAGGAGAAACCTTTGGAAGAAGACCAAGAAGCCATCAATGGTGATTGCATTAGGTTTACTTATCATGTCTTCTTTGATTGTTTTCATCTTTGTTTTGGATTGTTGCCCCCTTTAAATGGAGTGTTAATTTTGTAGATGCTTGGATGAATGATGAACCCTTGGACATGATTTAATTAGTGTTGATTTTCTATTCTTGAATGCTTGGTTATATTCATTGAGTCTATTGGATGTTTTAATGAGAGTAAATCCCTCTACGTTGCGAGAGCCCGGAGAGATTCTCATAGTCCATATGGGGGAAGAAGCGAACTCCTCCCCGTATGTAGGCCATCTCCAATGGAGGGGATTGTGAGTATATTGGGAACCCGGGTACTAAGGAGAGCGAGTCCTTTAGATGAATTATTCCCATAATCCTTCCAAGAAATAGGTTTGAGAACATAATAGGTAAGGGCACTAGGATTAGTAACTCACCTCGGGATGAGGGAGTGAAAGCACAATAGGAACCCTTGGCCAAGAATTAACCAACAGTCGAGATAGAAAATAGCATTCATCTTTTAGAAGTCCAAGGGAGATTCAATTGTCCTAGCATCCCCCCTTTTTATGATTGCTTGACCTTAAGAGCAACTCAATTCCCTCGTTTGTGTTTTTAATTTGATTAGTTTAGAGTTAGTATAACCAACTACCCTTAGATCGACTAATTAGTAGAAGAACAGTGGGTACTAGTACTTCCATCTCCCTGCGGATCGACAACCCGACTTTTACGTCCACTTTATTACTTGTGACGACCCGTATACTTGTGGTTACATCGCATCAGATTATCATACATTAAAATATCCAATAGACTCGATACAATCTACCAAGCATTCAATATAGAAAGACAACATCAATTAGACCATAATCCAAGGGTTTATCATACCCAAGTATCTACAAAATTAGCTCTCCATGAAAGGAGAGCAACAATCCAATGCAAAGATAAAAGAAATAAAAAGATTCATGATTGGAAAGGATATTACATACACTGTTGGTGTATCTCTTGATTCATCCTCTAAGCTTTTGCCCCTTTTCTTCCTCCGAGGGTTGGTGATGGAAATGGGATTGCAGGGGAATCATCTTAGAAGGCATCTACCATCCGGAAAAGGGGAGTTTTAAAGAAGCTCCGTCACCGGATCATTGTGGAGACAATAAGGGAGCTTTTATTATTTATTTTTATGTCTTCATTTTGTTATTGCTTGCATTTTTTTTTCCAATTCCATGAGGAACTAACTTGTTAGGTATTTGGGCATGATGAACCCTTGGGATATTGATTTTTCTTGACATTGACTCTGAATGGTTATTAGTTGCTTTTATTTTGAGATCTATTGAATGTTATTCTTTGCATTGGATTTCTACGTTACGACAACTTGATGATGATATAGACATTGATGTACATTTATTTGGACGCTATTATCAGCGTAGACGACAAAGGCACCTTGTCTAGTAGCTCTTCTAGATCCTAGTTATCTTATTTCTTTTACATCTTTTATTTTGGAACATTGGATGTTATTTTTCTGCATCTTTATTTTGGACCGTTGGATATTATTTTTTTGCATCTTTCATTTTGGACGGTTGGATGTGGGGTTTCATGACTATTGCCTATATATAGGCCCCCTTATATAATAGTCATGGCGACTATATGATAAAATAATAAAAACTTTGTGTTCTCTTTGGAGTTACCACCCCTATCTTGAGTGTGAGATCAAGAGAGTCGAATCATTCAATTAGGCCTGCACACATTTTGATAAAGTAGTCAGCTTAAGAAATAAGTGTTTTCTCTCAATTTAAAATTCACCTAAAAAGTAACAACTAATTAGACAAAAACCAAAACATAGCATTATTAATACTAGTCAGTGTAGCAAATGAAATATTACTCCGCTTTGCTGAAACTATTTCCTAAATAAATGTTATAATCCAATATCAAACAAGCAAATTACAATGTCACTTAAAAAAGGAATGATAATAGACTTATCACAATATTCATTTTCAAGGTGATAACAATGTACAAAACTCCCCGTTTCCCGGTACACAAAATACAATATGAACATTGATAAGTGTTTAAATGTTCATAATTTTATATTGGATTCAGCTACACTTTTTTTAGTATATTAGGATTTCAATACTCTCCACGTGGCTAATCCGGTGGCCACGTCAGATAATTATCATTGGCTTCCCTCTGGTATCCTCCCACTGAAATCAAATTGAAGTAGGGTAACTAAAAAGATACAATGAAATTTGATACCCGGAGTGAAATATAGGCATAGTTTGGTAACCTCTCAAGATTTTTACCCATGATTTTACTTTTCATTTTATGTGATTTGATTATTTAATTACATTTTCGTGAACAAGAAGATCAAGTGATTGTCAAATATATATATACTTTATGTTGTTAGTTATAACTATTTACTGGTTGATTTCTAAAGGGATAAAGCCACCATTCGTCTTTATATTTTACCCCAATGTTTCATTCTTGTACTTTAAAAATGTTCAATAAGGTCCTTGTAATTGCGTATTTTGTTCAATATTATCCATGATGCTGACGTGGCAGCACATGTGGCATTCAGATGAAATATGACCTATTTTTTTGAATTTTTTATTTACACATGGCTATATTATGCTGATGCGGCATGCTGACATGGCAATTTTTTTAAATGGAATTTAAAACATGCTAACATGGCAATTTTTATAAAAAAATAATTACTTATACTATTATTTAAAAAAATATAATTTTTTACAAATATTATTTTCAAAAAAGGATTTTTAAAAATTATTTTAAAAATTATTTTTTAAAATATTTTTTTAAAAACAATTGTATTAAAAATTAATTTTAAAAAATAATGTGTTTAAAAATATTTATTAAAATATGTTTTTTAAAATAATTAATTATACTATAAATTATTTTAAAATGAATTTTTTTAAATAAGTTATTTTTAAAAAATAATTAATTATATTATTAAGTTTTTTAAAAATCAATAATTTTAAAAAATAATTAATTATATTATTATTTTTAAAAAATAATTAGTTATATTATTATTTAAAAAATTTAGTTACATTATTATTTTTTTAAAAACAATTAATTATATTATTACTAAAAAAATTGCCACATCAGCATGCTATAAATTGCCATTTAAAAATTATTTTATCCTTTTTTAAAATTTCCACATCAGCATGCCACATTAGCAAAATACGGCTACATGTAAATAAAAAATTCAAAAAAATATGTCATATTTCATCGTATACCAAATGTGCTCCCATGTCAGCATTAGAGCACTTACACCCCTCCCCCTCAATTGCTTGAGCAAAAATTGCCCGGAAAAGAATTGCCATGGCAATTCATCTATCCAAAAAAAATTTACACCCCAAACCTTCAATTGCTTGGACAATTACTATTTATAAATATTTTTTTATATTTTTAGGTGGTTAAATATTAGCTTTTATTTATAATTAATGTCTTATTTGTATTGCAATTAAGGTCATTAATTAAAACAGAGTAATTACATTAATTAAAATAAAAATATATTAATTATAATTGTAAAAAACATGATAATTTAAAAAGTAGGAAGATATATAAAATATGTTGTTAGAAATATTCAATTATATACTTAATTATCCATATCTCAATTATATACTTAATTTAAAAATAGAGAAATAAAAAAAAACTAATTCATAACGATTTTGTCAAAAACCTTATCCATTATTTTAATTTTTTTAAAATAATTAATGCTAACTAATCTAACTAATTTATTGAAAAATATTTTTTTTAAATAAAATAACATGGACCCCAACCACTAATCTAACTCATGTAACTAATTCATGCTAACCTTTTTTTTAAAAAAAACATTGCTTCATTTTATCTGATGGTGTAACTAATTTTAAAATGTTAAAATATAGATTTTTGTGGGCCCCACACCCCTGTTTGCCCGATTCAGCAAGGGCCTTACTAGCGGTGGGTCCCACTAATCGCTGTGGTGAAATCAATGGCGCTGCAATTTTTTTCAAATGGGCTACAATCGCATTGCCCCGCCTTTTCCCATTTAGCTATGAGAAGTGCTCTTATGATAGTATTGATAAAAATACGAAAAGTACAGGGACTGTATTGAAAATTTTCAAAGTATAAGGATGGAAATGAACATTAGGGTAAAAAATCTGAGGATGAATAGTGGATTTAACCCATGTCTAAAATATTATTAAATTTTGGCAATCTCCTTATAAGTTCATACATATATATATATAGTCATATGGAGATATTTTCAATAATTTTATTTAATTCTTGCAATGAGATTGTAGATGGTTGAATACAAGAGTGACAATGAAATGGATCCATCTTAAATAACAGTTCTAGTTGCAACTTATTGCATCGTATTACTTTGGCGAATAAAAAAACATCTGATTTGTCAAGAACCTTCTCATAGTAGGTAAGAAATTAGGGAGAAATAATTGCCAAGCTAATAAATGGGGATGACACTATTAGTATGAACATGGATCGTATGAATAAATTTACATTCTTCAAGCTATGCTCAATAATGAGTCAAAAATGTGTTCTACGGGATATATTGCTCATAAGCATGGAAGGATATCTGCTTATGTTCTTACATACCATAGATCATAACCAACACAATCGTGTTATTGCACATAATTGCTATGGTCCGGTGAGACAATAAGTAGGTACTTCAATCATGTTTAATTTGTAATTAGGCAATTATATCATGAATATGTGTCACCACCAAGTACACAAACCCAACATATATTGATGCAAGGAGTCAACTATACCCTTATTGCAAGGTATTGTAATGTTAGAATTCATGTAACATTTTCTCTCTCCAACTATTCCTAAAATATAAAATGATAATGTTAGGATTGTATCGAGGCTCTAGATAGGACTCACATTTATGCATCTGTACTACATCCGAAATAGCAGTATTCCCTGGAAGGAAACCTTACCCAATGTAAAATTTTCTCATAGTTGTAGACTTTGATTTGTGTTTTACGTATGTCCTTGCAAGTTGGGAAGGTTTAGTAGATGACGCTCTAGTCCTCCGAGATACACTAGAAAGACCAAATGGGCTAGCAGTCCCTGAAGGTACCCAATTTGTTGAGATTTTTAATGTATGTGTTCATGAACAGATTAGACATAAACACTAGACCTACCAAAATTTTGTTCTTACTTGCATTTAGGAAAGTATTACTTGGTTGGTGTCTGGTACGCTACAAGGTCAGGGTTTATACCTCCCTATAGGGGTGTGAGATACCATCTTAGGGAGTTTGGCTCCTGCACATCGGCAAACTCCAAGGAGCTCTTTAGTTTTCAGCATTAATCAACTTGCACAACTATCATACATGCATTTTGTTCCCTCAAAGTATAATTCAAGATTCTCTCATCTAGGACTTTTTACCTATTTAAAACACAGGTGAAACTAGTCTTGTCTTGTTGTATCCTACACAATTATATTCTAAGTGGGGGTGAAGATGTCTTCATACTATCAAGGGACAAATGGATATCGCATGGCCGCCCCAGAACACAATGAGGGAGCAAAGAGAGGAGACCAAAGAGTGGGTTGCACGTTTAGATCAAATTGCGGATAACATATGGGTGAATCGTTAGTTGTTGACTTCTTAATCTTATTACATTTTCCCTTGGCCGTTGGACCATTACTTGATGTTATATTTGTTGTTTTATTTTGTTAGTTTTATTTTGGTTGAATTCTGGATTGAATCAGTCATGTTTTCTTTATTTATATTACGTGTATGAACAATATGATGTTTATAAACTTTTGCTTTATAATGCTTTACTTCCTATTTTTGAAATGTATTCTTTATAAATTCTGAACTTTTGTGTTGTATAGTCCTGTTTCATTATCATACAATGGATGGGATTTGGATGTCTGAAGAAACTCAAACTTCATCAATGAGAAGTCCATCCAAGAAAACAGGTAGGAACAAACAGTGGACACCATTTGAGAGTTGTTTCTTTGTGGACTTTATGGTCAGCTAAGTAGAGCAAGGTTTTAAAGTTGATAATGGTTTCAAGCCACAACAATACATGCTGCAATTAGAGCTATGAAGGAAGAGTTTGGGGTGACAGCGATGGAGGTAATTTTTTTTTCCATTTTTATACTCTTTCTTTAATAAAATAAATATCAGAAAGAGACTTCTAGTTTGGAATAAAAGTGGTTTGTGAAGCTGAAAAGTACTCTCGACACGTAAGATCAAATTGAAAATAACCTTTATTTCATATTACTATCTCGATACAAAACCTCATGTTATGAAAAAACAATAATGGTTTGTTCATATCAAACTCAAAGTACTATGCTATTATTACTTATAATTCATATTCGATATGGCGTATGGCTAATCACTTTAGGACAATCTGGAAATGGTGGACTAGAATTAGGAAACTAAAGAGTTGAGTGGAATAGGTTGTGACAACAGTAAGAAGATGATAATCATGGAAGAAACTGAGTATAGAAACTACGCCAAGGTATTAATATAGACTTGTTTCAATTAATTATTCACTTGATTATCTTACTAATTTTATACTAAAATGATAATCAACCCACAAGACGAGCCTTTCTTGAACAAGCTAATTGACGATCATGACCTAGTGGAGACTATGTGTGGCAATGAAAAAGCAAGCGAGGTCATGCCATGCAATTTGATGATTCTATTTGCACAGAAATGGACTACAGGGGTTCACAATCACTTCATTGTGCTCATAATTTGGATGAATATCTCGATCAAGGAAATAAATGATCATGTTAATACACCGCCGAACATGCATAGTCAATCTTAAAATTAGCAACCTAAAATTGCAACCTCTGTACAAGCAAAGAAAGGAAAAGGAAAGCGCGAAACAAGTGCAAAGTGTGAAACAATTCAAGAAATGACTTCAACAATTAAAGAAACATTTCTTATGATCAAGTGTAGTTGTTCCTTAAGCTTTACACAGGGGCTTTCTGAAGAGAGAATGAAGTTGATGCATATGGATACTCCACACGTGATATAGGTAAGGCATATGATTATTTGATGGCGGACGGTGCTAGAGATAGAGCCTTTTTTTTGGGAAAAAAAAAATGAAGAACCAAGGAAGATATGGGTGGAGGATTTCTTCGAGGCACTCCACAATCAAAGGGATGGCTCGTGGGGCTTCAACTAGGTTCGAGGTATTTATTTTTCTTACTTGGTTGATGAAGAACTCTGTTTTAGTACATTTGTATATATTATGTTTCTTTATGTTTTCCTTATAGTACATTTGCATAACTTTAACTGTGATTGAGCTTTAACCACTTGATATGTCAAGCATGTTTAGGAATGGTTAGGTTATTACTGCCTTTATTTTCTCGTGAAAATGTTACGCCGTAAATTTACAAATTTTATCTTCAAGAAAATGTTGTTAATTTTCTCGCCAAATTTTAAGGGGATGAGTCTTTGTGCTTTGTTATCCCTGCGCCAATGCTTGATTAAGGCATCTTTTTGGAATCAAGATTTGTTTGCTTTTGTTGGAATTGGATCAATATTGCAAGCTAATGAATTTAATTGTTGTTAATGTTCTTAGTTTCAGTTTAAGAGGATTGATGAAGTATGAATCTTTTAAGGCGTTGTTATCCTACTACTTAAGAACTGATTTCTCTTATACATAAAAAGGCTCAAGAGTCTTTGAGTTTGAGACTAAGGAGGAATGAAGTAGAAGTTGATTTGTTGCTTGCTTTCATGCTTTGCCAGTTTCTATTGTTAGTGGATTATGTGGAGTCTTTTATGTTAGTATGTGCTTGTTATATGCTCTATTCTTGTCATCCACCCAGGTTGCCTACTCTCATGTCTTGTGTGCGCACTTAATTTCATGTGTTTTATGAACTCTTACTATATGAACTAGTATTTTCTTTATGGCATAACTTTGTCCTTCCCAACAAGGAATATTGCCTCCATGATCAATTACTATATGGCAGGTCTCCCTAGGGGCTTTAGGGCCAACAAGCCTCTCATCCAAGACAATTGTCGTTGTATAAGGTTCCTTTGGTTTGTATAGGTTCAGAGGTGGTTCTTTACTATCCTCAAGTTCTAAAGGTTTGATTGCAACTGTTTGTCTAACTATTTGTTGTATAGACATGCATAAAAACCTATAATTATATTTTGAATGTGGTTTCTAGTTTCTCAAGGATATATATAGGAAGAATACCCCCTGCATTGTCTTGGAAGCTCAAAAACTGCAGATCTGCATAAATAGAATAAATGAGGGTTGTGTAAGTATTCAAAAATGAATAAGCATTTGAATTGTAGTGTAACATGTGTATTGAACACAACAACTCAAATTTCTACTTCAACAATTTAGAATCTTTTATGGTACTCATATTCCTCTAGTTATTGTTAGTTGAAAACTATATTGGTCTTTATGCAACAAATCAACATAAACTTAATTCTTATTCGGGCGTACGGGCGTACGTAAAATGTAGAACTATATATGAAACTTGTATTATGCTTAAGCCAAAATTAAAAACAATTCTCTCGTTTTAATCCATAGTCTTTCTAAAGACCACGTATACCGTAAAAGTGACCTTTATAATGTAGTTCAATCTTAATTAGAGACATTTAAAAAAAATTACAATTTGAACTATTTATTTTTAATTTTTAATGTAGTTCGGTTTTCAAAGTTTATTAAAAATTTGTTTATTATAAAAATGAAAATGTGTGACAATAATTCATATTATTCATTGTAGTAATTATTTATATGATGCTTTAAAAAACTCAAAAGTAAATATATTTAAAATAGTTCTTAACTGAGTATAATTGTAAAAGGGGTAAGCTCACCTATACTGAAGAGGGTAATCATATATGTTAAATACATCCAACCAAACACTGGTTTTTTAAATCCAAATTTTCAAATCCTTCGAATCAAAGGCAAAATTGTGTAATCTAGATTTCGAGTTACATCCAACAAAAACATTAGATTTCCTTGTGCTGTATTTTGAAAACCAAGTATTTCCAAATACATTGTAACGGTAAATCTAGAGATTTGGGAATACATCCAACCAAACGCTACCTTATATAACCTCAATATTAAATATAAGCATTTAAAAATGACCTATAGTGATTTATAACTTTAAGCGTACAGTATGTACTCAAAAAAGTTGATTAAGTATATTCTATATAAATCTCTTATGTTAAAGTACATACATTAAAAAACATTGTCGTTATCTTGTCAGGTCTATTTCATAAATATGCTTTCTTGATGGATTTGTTAATGTCTATAAACACAACCAAATAACATGGTACATCAACATGCCATAATTGAGAAGGTTCTCGTCGTTTAAAATATTTTTATTTATTTGACAATGTGGTTAACCTTACTCAACATTTTTCGTAAAGTTTGTTTCCACTTCGGATCCGTGATCTCCAACTTACATGGTGGCAATTTACCATTGCACCAAGGCTCCTCTTCAACATAGAAGCATTTTGAGAGTTTTTTTTATCTAAAAAGATAAAAAGTTAAATACTTTTTTGAGGTGCAAAAGAAATTCTCCGAGAAGCACTTACGGAAGAATTTATGAACAGAAAACACATTTCCTTAGAAAGCAATATATATATCTGAAAAATAACTAAAATGTGCTTAACTTATGAAATAAGTGTTTCCGATAGAAAGAAAAATCAATCCAAGCAGTCCTTATTTCTATAAAAAAAAAAAAATCAAATCCTCATTAGATAGTATAACATTAGTTTTTTTGAGTATTTTCAAAATAATTTTTTTTAAAGAAATATAATTAGAAATTATAAAAATAACCATATTATAATTAATAGAGGACCCAATAGTTGAAACTGATTCAAATCTCACCACTAGCTTGCTAGCACTACACTATTCCGTTGAGGCATTTTCAATATAGAATTTTTTTTTTTTTTGTATACTTTTCTTAAAGACATATAGTTTAATGGAAAAACATATAATTCAAATTTAAAAAAGGGATAAATACGTAATAAATACATGGTTGTCAAATATGAACATTATTAAATACGAGTTACCATATTTGGGCAAATGACAAACCCAACCCTAGGGTAAAAAATTAACCCTAGTTAGGGTTAGAAATTAACCCGGGTTAGGGTTTCCCATGCTATAAAAGCTAGTTAGGGACAGCCATAAAAAACATATAAAGAAATCAAAGAAAATATAGGGGGAGAGAAAGCAGAGAGAGTTTTATCGTAAGAATTATTATATATATATTTTTTTCTTCTTTTTGTTCTTGAGTATTTTGGTATTTTAGTTTTGACTGCAGGGCCCCCTTGTTTTCCCATTATTTTTCAGGTTTTTTGGTGGGAAAAATTTGGCTGGCGAATCTCTCGTGGAGGTCTACGAAATCGAATTGCTCCAGTTTCATGGATTTTTATCCGTTTGGGTATATTTCTCTTCTGCGGCGCTCTCGTTTGAATCTAGTTTTATTACATGATATCGGATTTTCAAGTTTTTGTGTTGATAAACCACTGAAAGTTATGACCGGAAGTTCTTTGATTGGTTCAATGAATGCTACTTTACTTTCTTTGGATCGGTTGCTTCTGGTGATCCACGATCGGTTTTTAAAGTTCTTATTTTTTTATTTTTTTCATGGGATTTGCATTATTATGTTTGCTTTTATGATATAGGTTTTTGTTCTGCCACATTTTACTTCTTCTAAATGGCAAATCATTCGTAGAATTTGGGCTTAAATGCTGGAAAGGTTGATCATGGTTTTTTTTTTCCTTCATTTTTAATGGTTTAGCTGATCTTATTACTAGTTATTGATTTGATCACATGTTGTACTAATGCTTAGAATCTCTACACAATGTATGTTGTTCTTATTCTACTTCCAGTATGCATGGATATAGGCAAATTTTCGTAGAATTAGGGTTTTGTGGAATAGGAGGATGACTGCATGACCTAATTTTCTGCCCACTTTGTTTGTAATTGAAGTTTTCTTTTAGTTATTTGTGTTTCTTAGTGTTATATTCTTCTTTTTTTTAAATTTCCTATCCAGGACGTGAAAATAATTAGTAGGAAGTGATCAGTTGCAAGTATGGAGAGTATCTGCGGCGCTTATCTGTAGCATAAACTGAAATATTGTTGCTATTATTGTTCTGGTATCGTGAAAGTTCAACCTTTGCATACACAAGGCTGAAGTTGAGATCAAGTCATGGAATGTAACAGGGATGAAGCCCTTAGGGCCAAAGAAATTGCTGAGAGGAAGTTCAGTGCTAACGATTTAATGGGTGCTAAGAAATTTGCTTTGAAAGCCCAGAATCTCTTTCCCGCGCTTGAGGGTATCAACCAGATGATTGTAACCCTGGATGTTTTATCTTGCCGGTAGTAAAAATTAATGGTGAGAAGGACTGGTATGCAATTCTATCCGTCAATTCATCAGCAGATGAAGAGACTTTGAAGAAACAATATAGGAAGTTAGCTCTCCAGCTTCATCCTGACAAAAACAAATCTTTAGGTGCTGAAGGTGCTTTCAAGCTTATTTCTGAGGCTTGGAGTGTGTTGTCTGATAAGGGTAAAAAACTTCTATATGACCAGAAGAGGGATCTTGAAAAGAATTCCAGCAGAAAGTTTCAAAATCATTCAAAGAGCCGTCTGCTCCAAATGCTGCCAATGTGTTTAATAATTCTACCAACCAAACCACTTCCGGCGCAAGAGTTCGTAGGAAGAGTAATTATAGCAAACGTAGCACACCATCTGCTGCTCCTTCATCTCTGCCAAAGGCCAGCTCCTTTTGGACTTCATGTCCCTTTTGCAAAATATTGTTCGAAAGTACTTAAGGATGTACCTCAATTGCAACCTTTTGTGTCCAAATTGCAAGAAGGCATTTTGTGCTACAGAAACAGTCATTCCAAATAATGGACCTAATTCCACATCATCTCGTCAGCTTCTCAGCATCAGCAACATAATGTGAACCATAACTCAGTCAATGACACTTGTGGTCTGGGAGGAATACCGACAATTGTCGTGGCATGGGGGCAAAAGACAACCAGCATGGAACTAAATCTGATGTTCACACTAATGACAACTACCCTTGGGGCCCTTTCTCTAGAAAAGCTGGGGCAGCAAGTGCAAATGCTTCATCAACTGCTGCTGCATGCAAGCGCTACTATAGTCAATAAGACATATGAGAAAGTGAAAAGAGAACGTGAGGAGGCACAAGCTGCAGCTAGAAAGGAAGAAGCTCTCAGGAAGAGAAATCACCCTCCAAAGAGAACTCACAGCAGCTCTGGAAATGTTAATGTAGGTGTAGGTGGTACTCTACATGAGCTGGACAGACTGGGAAAGAGGCGGAGAAGTATTAGTGGTGATCTTGGGGCTAACTACAGAGGAGCTAACACAAAACAAGATGTTCAAGATGCTCAACTTAAATGGAAAAGGTGGAAATAGTATCTCAGGATTTAAGGTGACATGCAAGCGTAAGTAAGGAATCTCCACATTTGGGAATTCGGAGTTTGCTAATGGAGAAAGCTAAGGTTGGAATTAAAGAGAAACTAGAAGAATGGAATTCAGCTGCAGCTGCTAAGTCTACAGAGAAGGAGAAGGCAAAGCGGAAACAGAAACCCGAAGACATCGACAATAGAAAGCCAGCTGTTGCAGCTACCAATATGGCGGAGAAGAATGCAAATCAGAAACAGAAACCAAAAGACGACAATAATGGAAAGCCACCTGCTGCTGCTTTTGGCAATTCTACTGATATAAACATTAATGATGGCTCGAAAAATTTCTGTGAACAAGTTCCTGAAAGCGGCTCCTCTGATAATAATAATTCTGATTCAGATAATGCAACAACTGGAATTGTATCAATTGATGTTCCAGATCCGGATTTTTATGATTTTGACAAGCACCGCTCTGAAAAGTCCTTTGGTGGTGACCAGGTATGGGCTACATATGATAATGAGGATGGAATGCCTCGATTCTATGCCCTAGTTCAAAAGGTCATCTCATTGAAGCCCTTTAAGATCCGCATTAGCTTTCTCACTTCAAAGACTAACAGTGAATTCGGGTCACTGGACTGGGTTGGCTCTGGGTTTGCCAAGACTTGTGGGGATTTCAGGGTTGGTAGATATGTAACCAATGATACAGTAAATATCTTTTCTCACAGGGTTCAGTGGGAGAAAGGCTTACGTGGGATCATAAAAATTATTCCCAGGAAAGGTGATACTTGGGCCCTTTACAAAAACTGGTCTCCTGACTGGAATGAACATACAGCAGATAGTGTGATATATAAGTATGAAATGGTGGAAGTGCTTGATGATTATAATGAGGACCAGGGTGTCTCTATTACCCCCTTATTGAAGGTTGCTGGTTTCAAAACAGTGTTCCACCGACACTTAGATCCCAAAAAGATAAGGAGGATCCCAAAAGAAGAAATGTTTCGTTTTTCACATCAGGTTCCTTCGTATATACTTACTGGTGAAGAAGCTCATAATGCGCCGAAAGGTTGCTGTGAGTTGGACCCAGCTGCTACTCCAATGGAACTTCTTCAGGTAATTACAGAGGCCAAGAAAGATGAGGTGATGAAAGCTGATGAGCTGAAGCTAGTTAGCTGATCATAGATTCTTTTGACGTATTCATGAACTCATCTCCATCTGTGTTTATGCTGGTTATGTTTTGCAAGCTGTATAGCAGCGTAGAGTTTTGCTGATTATAAGGACAATGGTACTAGGATGGAAAGAATATTTTGCTGTGGCTGTCGGTGGACTCCTAACTTCAATTTTTGTTTTCTTTGCAAACTGCCTTGGATGACAAAAGTCTCTTCTGTGTATTGCTGATCATAGATCCTTCTTATATACTGGTGAACGTATCTCCATCTGTTCATGCTGGTTATATTTTGGCAAGCGGTGTAGCAGCTTTGAGTTTTGCTGTTTAAAGGGAATATGGCACTGGGATGGAAAGTATATTTTGCTGTAGTAGTCAGTTGAACCTTACCTCAATATTTCTTTTTTTTTTTTTTTTTTTTTTTTTGGTGTGTCTCTTCAAACTGCGTTGGATGACAAAGTAATAGAGTCTCTGCAGTGATGCTGGGATCTTGATTCTCAAGTTTATTGGAGTTGCTTTAATAGAATTTGGCCAAAACTGATGATCGATTAAGGTTAGTGCTTTCTGCATAATGTTGCAGCTACTTTCTATTTTAGTATTTGAAGCTGCATATCTTTCTCATGTATCAATTCTCTGCTTGTTCATTTGCTTATTATGGTATTCTGTGAGGTAGTTTTTAACATCTTCCTTAGTTTTTGGTTTCAATTGAAAAATGCAGAAGAATTGTAGGTTATATTGTTATAAGATAATGTTCTTTCTTTTACCTTGTTCTCAAATTGTGTTTAAAAGAAGGTTTGGTTGGTGTGATGAGACCTTATTTTACTTTCTCACGTTATGTTTTATTCTCCTTATATGTTCTCCATTGTGGTCGTGTAGTTGAGTCGCAAATGCTAAAATTAACATGTGAGTTCTAAGAGTTGGAAATTGAGTTGATTAACATATACAACTCACTTGTCTTCACAAGATTATATGATTGGAGGACTAAAAGCTAGATACTTCAAATTTTAAACCTTAGATTGTATACGATATTAGTGAAGAATAGATTTTGCAGGCCTGTCTCTGAACACATACAATTGGTCTGCATTCAATTTAGTTTTGAACACAAGGGGGAGGGGGCTGTGTTGTAGGCTGGATGAATACCGTGCCATCACTTGAATTAACTTGAAGGAATTATTATTAGAAATTTCTAGCAAACATATGAAATCTTTCCCTGGACTTGATTTTCCCCAAATTCATTTTATAATATAAATGAACCTACCTACATATAAGTGTGCTTTTCTTTCCGCTGTTTATTGACATCTAGTATTTCTTTGTCATAGGAAATTGCTTGAAGGTAAAAGCCTGGAAATCACGAGGTCAGAAACCAGAACTTGAATGGCTTACCGAAGCATAACTGAGTTGTCCTGGAAATGCATAAACTGATATTTTTCTTTCCCTTTGGTCTCTTTGCAATGAATAATCATCATTTTTGTTGCCTGACATTGTAAATATGTTTTAGATTGAATTCAAAACTCAGAAGTTCATCGGAACCGCCTTTGTTTGGTGAAAAAAATATGTTCACAGTGCTTTAAGGTGCTATTTGTTCATCAATTTGCAATGTCCTCCATGTTCATAACCAAAAGGAATGGCAGAAGTCGGTGGAAAAAAAAAACTCAAAATTATTGCAATTCCTGTTCTGAATTATTATTTCCGCAACTTGCTGCATTGTTATTTTTAATGGCGTTAGTTAACAAAAAATAAAAAATAAACAAAGGCATGGTATTTGCTTCGAACCATGGCAGCATATTGTATGGACTATGGTATGAAACCTTGACACCTTATCTGTATCAGGATAAGGAAAAGTGGGGATAACTCATCTCCAAATTATCTGACATCGTTTGTTTGGCTCTAAATCAGGATTTTCAAAATCAACTTTTTGGTTGGATGTTTCAAAATCCATGTGTTTGAAAATGTCATTTGGAGGATTTTAAATTACACCCAAATTGAGCTTAATTCAAAATCTATGTATTTGGAATTCAGCCCAGTGCACAACACAAGAGGCTCACTCGCGACAAAGGGGTGATGAGATTCACCCGTTTGAAATAATACATATTATTTGTTGTAGTAATTATTTATAGTATGATTTTTTTAAAAAACTTAACAATAAATATATTTAAACTAAAATGAAGATTTTATTTGTAACCCCTTGAAAAAAGAGAAATGATCCCATGGTCTCGGTTTCATCGGATCATCCATGGAACCGAGACGTGGCATCATCACAGCCGCAAAGGGCGGCTTGGGATATGTGTGCGCCACACATCCCAAGTTTTGCTTTGTGGGCGCCCTGAGATGTGTGGTGCACATACATCCCAAGGTGCTCTTTGCGGCTGTTATGATCCCATGTCTCGGTTCCATGGATGATCCATGGAACCGAGACCATCAAACTCATTACTAGGGGTATGTCGAGTCGAGCCGAGCGAGGCAGTAGTAAGGCTGCTCAAGCTCGAGCTCGAAAACTCAGGCTTTCGATACTGGCTCGAACTTCGTCGAGTTTCAAGTTTATAGCTCGAGCTCATTTCGATTCATAACTTCGAGCTACTCGAGCTCGCTCGATTAAGCTTCGATTAATTTTTGGTTTGATATGAATATTATTACGCTTTCGAACTTCGAGCTTTCGAGCTCGATTATTCAAAGTTTTTTGCACTTCATTTTCATCAATTCAACAAAAACTTTTTCATCCAAAATACCTTATATTCCACATCTATATATCTAATAAAAAATAATATTACAAATTTATAATAACAACAATAACATCAAAAATACAAAAAATAATATAACCTCTCCAGATAAAAAAAAATGTTCCACTTTGTAAATATGAACTTCTTTCATGGAAGGCTCTGAAGAGCATAAATCTATGTCCTGCTGACTTCAGTCACAGCTCTGAATTTCTCACCTGTTTTCAAAAAGATATTAGATGACAGAATTAGAACACTTACAAGTTACATCTGGTCACACAAAGGAAACAGATAAATTGATTCATTTGTTAAACTTACATCAAGAATCTGCAGGTTCTCATTCTCTTGTTTGACCAAAAGTTTCTCATTGAACTGTTCAATGAAGTCAACCTTCTTGTTGCGGTGTAACAAGTGATTGAAAGACTTCAACACTGTTCCATCTTCAATTGAGAGTATTTTCAATGGAACATAACCAGGAGTTCTCTGGAATATAAGTAACATGATTCCTGGGCTGTTATAAGAGAAAACAAAGAGATCAGAACACATATGGAAAATTGACTTCTGACTAGCAGCTCTTTTAACTTGATCAGAAAAAACAAACCTGATTTTGATCTCTTGCACATTTTTATCAGATATGGAGTACAAAAATGAGTAGTTCTTTAGATCGAAGACCTTGTAAATGCTGCAAAATTTATATGAAGTCAGATTTTTTATGAAACAAAACTTTTAAAAAAAAGTAGCAATATAAACAGGAGAAAAAAGCTGATCAACTGACCCCATCTTGCGCTGAGTACGTCAATACTTTGCCATTTACATCATCGAATTCGACAAACCAGGCCATTTGAGTGATTCAGTTTCAAAAAGGGGAGACCAGCATCTAATTGATTCTGCCTAATGGATTGGAGATCCATTCTACTTGAGGCTTGTGGTGCGCAGATCAAGCTTGCTCATCTTCTCTTCACACCATAGCAAGCTGCTCCTTCTTGATCTTGGCCATTCTCATGAGTCTTGATATGACTTTAATGTCAATGAGGGCAAGCAATGAGATCCACTTCCACTTTTTTATATGTACAATTTTAACTGGTAAGGATCGCCAATCTTCACTTGCTTGTAAAGTGGTAAACACCAACCAGTTGATCTAATACAGTTTGATAGATGCTCTCATGAAGAAGAGCGCACCAATGAGAGAAGAGGATTATTCCACAATAGTTTTCTAATAAGGTAAGAACAAATAAAACATAAATGAGGATTTTTTTTTCTAACCATTTGACCTACGGCATGTAGTGCACCGTTGACCAAATTGTACCAAGCGGCGACAAATAGCAATGAACCGGATAGCGGTTTGGATGTCAACAATCAACATCATCCATGACAATAATCGAATTGTTTCCACTAAGTTCAAGCAGAAATTTTCCAAACCTCTTGTTGACAGTCTGTTGAACCATAAGTTCAATTAGCTGTTGAAAAAGCTTCCTTGCCTATCTCTCTCTGATAGCCTGCCTTTCAATGCCTTCAAAATCCAAAAGAAGCAATTTTATTTGGCCATAGTGGACTAATATACTTTTATTATAAAAAAACCCTCAAAATCAACATTAATATCATACCTTACTAAAGATCAACAAGTTGCTCCCCTTGTAAATTGAGTTTAGCCATCTTCGGTACTGTCTCCTAACTTCTTCCAATCAAAATCCACCATCAACAAGAAAAATAAAATTTATAATAATATCATAAACCAATATTAAGATAGTATCAAGATAACAATTCATACTTCCAAGTTTCCAACAACAAACTGCAACATTAACTCCACTCCACCACTTGCAAGTGGCAATACAACATAATATTAAGTTTTAAACAAAGAAGTCTATAGCATTAAAAAAACAACTACTAGTTAACACATCTTAGGATCAAAGTGTCTTCTCGAAGTGAAGGTTTGCCCCATATTTTCCATCAAACCTACACAAAAGAATAAGTAAGAGAACAAAAATATTATAATAACTAATGGTAAAGAAAAAAGTAAGGCTTGATTCTTGAATACATAACTTAAACACTATTAATATAAAAGGTAATGCTTCATACCATTTTAATACTTCAACTTCAAGGTATTTTAAGTGTAATTTCAACAGGATTCTTCTCTTTCTAATATAGACAAAGTAAAATAAAAATAGTCAAACAATTATAATAAAGCATTAGAAAAAGAGCAAAAATAAAATAAATATCAATAATAATACTTAATAAAACAAATAAATCAGTTTGAAATAAAAATAGAGCAAATGTGGACTCACTTTGTTCTTCTTCTTCACTCCATGAAGATTTCGACACCAATCTCCTCCACAAAGTAATGCTTGTACTGTTTCAGGAGCCAATGAAGCACGATAAGTATCAATAACCCTACTACTTGCACTAAAGGTAGCCTCTGAAGCCACTGTAGTGATAGGAATAGAGAGTATATCACGAGCCATTTTAGATAGGATGCGATACTTCAAAGTATTGCTTTTCCACCATTCTAAGGCATTAAACTGATCGTGCTGATTTTCTTCAACAATAAAACAACCTTGACTAGGTAGGCATCAAGATCGGATTGTTGTGGAGGCGCTTTTTCAATAGATTTTTACATAATTTGTAAATTCCGACCAACCACTAGAAGCTTTATCATTCCTACCAATATCATCACTATTAATAATTGGAGTTTCACCACTATGCTTGTTGCCATGTTGATACTCACAAACATATTCTTCATAAATCTCATATAGAGCCTGTCGAACTTTGATAATACTTCCTCTTGCTTCTTCATCTGAATACATCCTATTCAAACAATACTCAACGACTGTCATTTTGCACCTTGGATCCAAGATAGCGGCCACAAACATTAGCAAATTACATTCCGCCCAATACTTAACAAACTTCCTACTCATTCGACCAATCATTGCCCGAATAAAATCATCTTCATTATTTGCCCTTTTGTCTAGCAACACTTTCACTCGATAGACTTCATTCAAGAATAAATTGGAAGTTGGATAATCACTATCAGAGATAATTTTTGTGACTGCATTGAACACCTCCAAAATCTCACAAATTTTTTCCACTTTCTTCCAATCTTCAGGGCTTGGACAACAATGATAAAGAGATTCTCGATCTTTGAACATTGGAAAAACTTCTTTGAATTTTATTGCAACTGATAGCATCTCAAATGTTGAATTCCAACGTGTTTTACAATCAAGAATAAGCTTTCTTTCTGGCAACTGCAGATGCTGTACAATATCACAAAATGAGTTAAGTATTGCCTCATTTTGATTAATAAATCTCACACTTTCATGAATATCCTCAATTATGTCTCCAATTTCCAAATGCCATCTTGAACCATCAGATTTAGGATGTGTGCACAACAACGAACATGAAACAACTTCCCTCCACAAAGCAACTTCTTAGTTCTTGAAAAAGTATCTTTAAGAATTCTAATTGCTACGTCATTGCTTGAAGCATTATCAACAGAAATGGTGAACACTTTGTTCTCAATTCCCCACTCCTTCAAACATTTGAAAATACAATCTGCAATCTCTACACCTCGACGAGGAGGTGGGATGTGAACAAAATTGATGACACGCTTTTGCAATCTCCAATTAGAATCAATAAAATGTGCCGTCAATACCATATACTCAATCTTTTGATTGTTTGACTTCCACAAATCTGTTGTCAAACTTATTTTACTTACATTCTTTAACAATGCCTTCAATTTCTTCTTTTCAATCTCATAAACTTGCATGCAATCCTTCTTGATTGTAACACGTGATACCTTTTCCCATTCAGGCATCCCACGTTTTTGCATCATATTAAAACCTTCTTCTTCCATTATCGAAAAGGGATGTTCATGCATAAGTATCCAATATGCAGCTGCCTCTCTCATTTTTGCCATATCAAACTTGCCATTTGTAAGGGCTGGTAGCATTTCAACATTACTACTTCCTCCTGCTTCTACAGGCTGGAAAGAGATTCTTTGTTGCTGATTTTGATAAACTTTTCTCCTCAAACAAGTTGACAAATGTCTTTTAAATTGGGTTGTGCTTTTGCTAGCACTTATAGCCAACTTCCTTTTACAGTGGACACACTATCCCTTTCTAGAACCATCAGGAAGAATAATTTCCTTAAACTCCAACCAAACACTAGAAGTTTTTTCCCTCTTCTTTTCATTACCCTCCTCTTGCTCTCCATCTTCAAGGTCAATAGCATCACATTCCTTATCATTTGGATCAGTGGCTTTGTCACAATCTAAACTTTCATTCCTTGAAGAATCACCATCCAACATTCCTTGACTGGTAGATGAATTTGCTATAGGTTGACATGGTGTAGAGACATTTTGTGACATGTTGACTACCACCAAAAATAAAAATCAGATTACAATGTTAAGAATCACATAATTACAGTGATGTAATTTCAGCTCATGCAAAGACACAAACCCTCAAGACATAAAAAATCCAATAACTCTAAGTACAATCAGAAATCAGATAATAATGAAAACTCAATGAAAACTCAGAATCAGAAATCTGATATGCCAATCAGGAACTCAGATTTAGAAAACCCAATGAAAACTCAAGGAATCTATTCACAACCAATCAAACATCAAAATTCCATTTTTCTCATCTAAAACCAAAGAGGAAACAAGAGAAGAAGAAGTGATAGTAATAGTCCAATAACATGTCAATCAGAAAATCAAATCAAAAACTAACATTTCCCAACTAATATCAAGAACAAAGCTATTCATATAACAAATCAAACATCAAATCTACATTGAATTGTTCTTCTTCTCCTCAAAACTCAATAAGAGAAGAAGAAAAAGGAACAGTCTAGTGATATGTCAATGAGAAAATCAAATAAAAACCTCACCTTTACCAATGAAAACCCAAACAAAACAAGTCCATTCACAAGAAGAATCAGACGAATAAATGAATGAATGAATGAAAGGCATACACACTTGGAGGCTGGAGCACTGCTTGCTCTGTCTCAAATTCTCAATGGGGGTCTGGACTCTTGGACTGGAACAAGATATCTGCAACAAAATTGAAAACAAATAACTAGGGATTAGATACCAGATCACGGAGGGAGGAAGACAGAGCACTATCTCAATGGAACTGCCGGACTAGAACGAGATAAGGACTGAAATCGTACCGGAGAAGATTGAAGCCCGACCGCGTGTGGCGGCGTGACCGAGCAGCGACGTGGAAACAGGAGACTCGGAGTCTCGGACAGTCTATCGCACAGTCGGACAGCGATTAGAAGAAGTGGACAGTCGGCCCGTCTGTGGGAGCGGGGGCGAGAGAGGCCAAGATGGGGTAGGAGGATCGCGGGAAGTGCGCTGAGATGAGCTCAGGACTTGGCGAGGGCGCGGGGTGGGCTTCGAGGCGTGGGCGGCGTGAGTCGCGTGACCGAGAGGATGGAAGAACGATTAGAAGAAACGGACGTCTAGGGTTACTTTTGTTTTATGAAAAAGAATTTTAAGTTTTAATATATTCATTTCTTAATAAAGAAAAGATATTTTTAAGTTTTAAATAGTTGGAGGATAAAATTGTAATTTCAATAAATATATATATATATATATATATATATATATATATATATATATATATATATATATAACTACTCGATTAGGCTCGCGAGCACTCGAGTCAAGTATCTAGATACTCGAACTCGGCTCGCTCTACTACTCGAGCTCGGCTCGACCATGACCGAGTCGAGTTCGAGTTTTTCTCGAGTCGAGCTCGAGTAGCTTGCGAGTAGTGGTGTATCATTTACACCCCTACTCATTACTCCTGAAAAAATAGCCAAATCACTTGTCACCCCTTCATTTTTCAATAATACCTTATAATCCTTTGACTTAGTTCTCCTAACCAAAAGGTTTTGAATTGTTTATAAAACCATTTAAAAACCACGATAAAAGAAAAAATACCGTCTTTTTTTCATAATGATATTTAACCACAATAAGTAATTAATAATTTCTGAAAGGGAATTATAAGTAAACTATGATTTTATTAAGGGGCTACAAGTAAATTTATGTTAAATTTATAAAAAGAAATGTGATTAACCTATATTTTTATTTAAATTTTAATGACATGCCCTAAAAATATTATTTGTAAGATATTCAAAGTAAAACAAAATAACTAGATTTTTATTTAAAACATAAAACAAGTCAAAAACTAAAAGTAAGCACATCTTAAATCTTTTGAGTTGCTAAAGATACTCGAAATGTGAGAAAAACCATTGAAAATGATATTATATATAAAAAGGGTAAAATTATGACTTTATAGTATTACAACCTAAGGTTTTATATTTAACCCAGATTAAAACATAAATTTTTTTCTAGTGGTGATAAGTAAAATAAAAATAGAGGAGGGAGTTGTGAGGTATTGTTGAAAAATGAAGGAGTGACAAGTGATTTGGCTATCAAACACAAAATTCTGAAATCTGAATTTCCAGTTACATTCAACCAAACACTAAATTTGAATGTGGTGTATTTCGAAATCTAAGTATTTACAAATACATTGTAACACCAAATCCAGGGATTTCGAGTTACATCCAACCAAAATGTATTTTAAGATAATTTTGGATCCAAACATCAGTTTCACAAAACTAAAAACAAGTATAAAGGTGACCAATGACCATGTTAAGTATCTTAGCAAATACTTAGGTATACAATGAGAATTATTATGCCTAATTTTGACTTGGGAGAACCTAATATTTGCACAGAGTGCATTGGCTTTTTCATGTCACAAAACCTAAAAAGTGTACCTTGTAAAACCGACAAGTTTTTGTAAACTGTACTTCATAGAAACTTTATTCTTGAAGCATATATATATATATATATATATATATATATTTGAGGAAATCTTAGGGTGAGCAGCCGAATCACTGTGCAAATCCGGTCGTCTCCATATATATATATATATATATATATATATATATATATATATAAAAGGCCGGATCACTGTGTTGATCCGACCGTCTCCCATTTTGGCACCTGGAGCATGTTTGAAGGATTTCCAACCATATGGATCGAAGATCATCGAAAAATAAGCTAGCTTGTAAATTTTCATATAATTTTGTGACCGTTTGGTCCCTACCCATACTTGGTTCTTATTTTAAAAAATTTTTAACGGTTCAGAATTTCAACCATTAAGTGGGAGGACCAAACGGTCACCAAATTGTATGAAAATTGACAGGCTATCCTTCAAACATACTCCAGGTGCCAAAATGGGAGGCGGCCAGATCAGCCCAGTGATCCGGCCGGCCTGATAGTAGAAGGACTAAGGAGGAAATCTGGCATCACACGTGGCATCACCCACGCGGCGATGAGACTTGGGGCTACTGAAATCCCTATGACATTCTCGGGAGGGCGTGTGGAGATTCAGCCGCGATCGACTGAGAATGCCTGCGTAACAAGGCGGGAACATCCCCTGTGCATGTGAGCGCGGTTGTTCAACTCCAGCTACCGGACAAAAGCCCATGAGGACAAGAAAGACAACCTTGACCACTGGCCAGGCGGACGGTCTCTTAGGTATAAGGAGGGTATCCAGAGCCGGGGGGAAGGGGACGAATCCTCTTCTTAGAGATACTCAGTCTCAAACGGAAGGAGAATCCCCACTTCCTGGCGAAGGCAACCCTTCTCCTCTCTTCTCATCTCTGGCTCTTACACACAACCTCCACCCAACTAAGTTGGCGTCCGAGAGTGCAGGGGAAGAGCCTCTGGACTTCTTTGTTTTACATGGGGAACTAGGCTACCGGGGAATGTCCTCTCAGTCTCCCAGCCAACGGACGACCACCGGCTGAGAGAAGCTCACATCCTAAACATCAATCACCCCTTCATTGATTTCTTCTAAATTGAACTTTAAACGGAAGATGGTCTACCAGGCTACAATCGATTTGAGTATCAATAGTTTGGCGTCGTCTGTGGGGACTTAGGCAAAAAGCCCTACGAAAGCTACCAATGGCGAGAGGAAAGAAGGACCAGGTCGAAGTTGTCACGCCCCGAACCACGGCCCAGGCACGTAGACAACCGGCCGCACCCAAACAGGGACTAGTCCCCATTCGAGCGCAAGGCCTTAAGAACTCTTATACAATAAGTATTCAGAGTTAATGATAACAGCGGAATCATAATTAAAAGAAGAAGGGAGTTGGTACAACTCCATACAGTACAACATCGGGTTTACACAACCCAAGACTAGGATCCAGTCCAGTCACCCCTAGAAATCCATACAACAAAGAAATCTAAATTACAAGTCTCACACAGAATAAAAGTGCATGAGACCTCAAGACAAATAGAAGTAGCCGAGTCAGCAACTCGGTATATCCCCGCCTAAGCTCGACCCTACTCCTCCTCGTCCGAGCCTGAGAAAAATACACGAATCAAGTGCATGAGCCTAAAGATTAGGCCCAGTAGGGTCGTATAAACAATAAAAGAGGCGAAGGCCATAAACAAGGAACAGAAGAAAGCAAGTACAATTATACAAGTACAACAACAACACAAGCAAGTAACAAGTAACTGGAATGCGGATAAAATCCACAGATGTACTCAATCTCTGGTATATATGATACTAAGATGTCTGCGACATCTACGACACCATCGGTATCATCTTCGGCCTAAGCCGGAGTAAGCTATAGCATACATGTGCACATGGTCAGAAAATGCCGCTCTCTGACCATAGCATACATTGCACATGGCCTAAGCCGGAGTAGGCTCTCTGCACATGGTCAGAATATATATTGGGAACCTCTCGAGGAAATAAGAGTATAAAATCAAAGCGGAGTAGGAGGAAGGAATACTCACAAACCTCCCGTGCGAGAGCCTACTTGACTAGAAGCAAATCCACGATCCTTGTAGCCTCCAGCGTCCGAATCAGGATCTAGTAAATAGATAGAGACTCTCAGTGCCTATACACTTAAGCAAATCTCCTATCTATATACGAAACACAATTACACAAGAGTCCTTAAACTCCTTCATGCTTGGAAGACATAAAACCTATTCGAAGTATGCTTTCTTACTCAACAAGCATATCATGTCTTTAAGATTCCTGGAATGCCCCTAAGCATGCTTAATTATCCAAAATTTACTAATCTAGCACATGAAGTCATTAAGCACATAAATCATGGAAACAAGTTATGATTAAGCATGTTAACATGGGTATAGATGGGCATTTCTAATTAGCGGTTTTTCCCAAAATTTCGGCTGCACCTCCCCTATTTGTAGGGCCCCGAAATTAATACAAACACACATCCATAATTAAATCTAATTAATCATAACAACATCTAGCACCCCTTAACATGCATTCATGCTCTCTTTCCCCTTGACACCATTATGAAAACAGCCCTAATCAATCATAAATTCCATAAATTATAATCAGGGTTTTCTTTCCCCGATTTCGGCTCACAGTTAGATGGATGAAGAGGGCGACGAGTAGGGGCTGCTGCAGGGCCACGGAAGACAAGGAGCAGGAGGCTGCAAGCTGCCTTGTGGTGGAGCAGGCCGGTTGTAGGCTGCTGAGGTCACCGGAACGGCGTCGGCCCAGCTTTGCACTGCAGTGCGCATGGCGGATATGGCGGTGATGGCTTTGTCTTGTAACGCGGCCAGCGGCGATGGAAGCGCGAGTCTTGTGAGCTCCTCCTCGGCGGCCGGGGCGAGTGGCGAGGGGAAGGCCGGTCGGTGTGAGGGATGGCTCGCCGGTAGGGTTAGGGTTCAGCCCAATTAGCTAGAGAGAGGAAGGGGGGATGGCTATGGGTCTCGCCGGAGCTTCATTGGCCTCTGGCCGGCCGGGATCTCAACGGAAGTGGGAGGGCGAAGGGTGGCTGAAGCTCGTGAGCTAAGGTCGAGGGAGAGGATGAGAGATGATGATTTTCATTCTCTCTCTCCTCCTTTGTTTTATACAACAATTTTCATTTAATTAATTAAATTAAATAACATGCCTTGTCACATGTTTCTTTGTGCACTCCACCGCGATCGCTACTCATTCACGGGTAAGTGGTCTATTTCTCGTCGGGGCCCGCTGTGGTAAGTCTCTCGTCCTCATGCCCAACCCAGATCCACGAATCTCGGGTCAATGGCCTCAGTGGTACGAGTGCCCTGTAATATCTCGGGATCTATCTTTCGTCAGACCAGATCCGAGGATACCGGCTTATAGTCACATCCTTCATCATGGCATACTGTGGCATCCTGAGACTCTTCAGTCCTCGACCGGATCCACGTTTTCCAGGGATTTGAATATCTGTTTCCTCCAATAATTAATTAACCCGAATTAATTTACAGTTAATTAATTTTCATTAATTAACACTTAATAAACTTCTCGAATTTAATAAATAAAAATCTTTATTTATTTCGGGGCAGGCGTTACAATCTCCCCCCCTTATAGGAGTTTAGTCCCTAAACTCACATCAGAGATTACTCAAATAGATCTGGGTAACGCTTCTTCATGTCGGCTTCGCGTTCCCAGGTAGCTTCACCACCAGTGTGGTTGTTCCATCTTACCTTGACTAAAGGAATGCTCCGATTCCTTAGTTGTTGCTCCTTGTAGTCAAGTATCTCTACAAGCAACTCCTCGTAAGTCAAATCCTGCTGAAGTTCTACTGGCTCATACTCTATGACTTGAGACGGGTAGGTCAAGCACTTCCTCAGCATGGAGACGTGGAAGACATTGTGAACTTGGGCTAAGTCCGGAGGTAGGGCCAACCGATATGCCACTACTCCAACTCGCCCCAATATCTCAAAAGGTCCAATGTACCGCGGGCTAAGCTTCCCACGCTGTCCAAACCTCATCACACCCTTCATGGGTGATACTTTTAAAAGCACTTTGTTGCCCACCTGAAACTCCAGCACAGAGCGGTGTTTGTCAGTATAGCTCTTTTGGCGACTCTGAGCTATCTTCAACCTTTCCCTGATAACATTTACTACTTGCTTCGCATTTTGCACTTCCTCGGGTCCTTCGAAAGCCCGTTCTCCTACATCATTCCAGAATATAGGAAGTCTGCGAGGTGCGCCGTCTGAGGGGCTTCGTATGGTGCCATTTGGATGCTAAGCGATAAGCTGTTATTGTAGGCAAACTCCGCCATCGCCAAGTGCTCGTCCCAAGAATCGGAGAAGTCTAGGGCACATGCCCTCAGCATGTCCTCTAAAATCTGGATTGTTCTCTCCGATTGACCATCTGTCGGTGGATGAAAGGCGGTGCCAAATGTCAATCGAGTACCCAAGGCCTCATGTAGACTTTCCCAGAATCTTGAGACGAATCTAGGGTCTCTGTCGGATGTGATCGTCACTGGTATGCCATGTAAACAGACAATCTTGTCCATGTACAACCTGGCCAGTCGTGCCAAACCCATCTTACGTGTCAATGCCAGAAAGTGCGCCGACTTGGTCAGTCGGTCGACGATTACCCACACGGCCTCATTTCCTTTTTGTGACCGAGGTAAGCCAGTCACGAAGTCCATCGTGATGTGCTCCCACTTCCACTCTGGTATTGGTAGGGGTTGTAGTTTCCCTGCTGGCTTGTGGTGCTCTGCCTTCACTCGCTGGCAGGTAAGGCAATGGGCCACAAAATCAGCTATCTCCTCCTTCATGGAGTTCCACCAGAAGTAGTTCTTCAATCCACGATACATTTTGGTTCCCTCGGGATGCATCGCGTAGCTCGAGTAGTGTGCTTCTTCCATAATGTCTCTCTTGAGCTCTGGTATATTGGGTACACAAACCCGATCTCCAAATCTAATTGTGCCATCCTCATGGATCCGGAACTGTGTTGGCAAGCCTTGTTTCATCTTGTTCAAAATATCCACCATCCTACTATCTTGTCTCTGGTTATCCCGAATCCTATCCAATATGGTAGGCCGTATGCATAGAGTAGCCATGCTCACCTCCGAGCTCGGCTCAATCACCTCTAGCTCAAGTCTCCTCATCTCCTCCAGAAGAGGTATCTGATCAGTAAGGTTTGCAGCAGTTCCATAATTGACCTTCCTGCTTAATGCATCAGCCACCACATTAGCCTTGCCTGGGTGGTAGTGAATGCTGAGGTCATAGTCTTTGATCTGTTCCAGCAAGCGTCTCTGCCTCATGTTTAGTTCCTTCTGTGTGAATATGTATTTCAGACTTTTATGGTCTGTATACACCTCACATGGCACGCCGTACAGGAAGTGGCGCCATATTTTCAAGGCAAATACTACTGCTGCCAACTCTAGGTCATGTGTGGGGTAGTTCTCTTCATGCGACTTCAACTGCCTTGAAGCATAGGCAATGACCCGGCCATTCTGCATAAGGACGCACCCCAGACCTGTCTTGCAAGCATCACTGTAGATTATGTACCCGCACCCGCTCTCTGGTAGGGCCAAGACCGGTGCAGATACCAATCGGTTCTTCAGTTCTATGAAGCTCTGCTCGCAGTCCTCCGTCCAGATGTAAGGAGTACCCTTCCGAGTCAGCCTGGTCATGGGTAATGCTATACGGGAGAATCCCTCGACAAACCTCCTGTAGTAGCCAGCTAATCCCAGGAAGCTTCTGATCTCTCTGACGGTGTTCGGTCTACTCCAGTCTACTACTGCTTCAATTTTCTTGGGGTCCACAGAAACACCATCTCCGCTGATGACGTGTCCCAGGAAAGCCACGCTACTTAGCCAGAAGTCACATTTGGAAAACTTGGCGTACAACTCTTCATGCCTCAGCGCCTCCAGCACTAGCCTCAAGTGTTTTGCATGTAACTTCTTGCTCTTTGAGTATATCAGAATATCGTCAATGAAGACGACTACAAACCGATCCAAGTATCGTCTGAATATACGGTTCATCAGATCAATGAACACCGTCGGGGCATTGGTAAGCCCAAACGGCATCACTAGAAACTCATAGTGCCCATACCTTGTGCGAAAGGCACTTTTCGGGACATCCTCGCCCCGAATCCGTACTTGATGGTACCCAGACCTCAAGTCTATCTTGGAGAACACCTGTGCTCCTTGTAGTTGATCCATCAGATCATCGATCCTCGGTAGAGGATATTTGTTCTTGATTGTCACCTTGTTGAGCTCACGGTAATCGATACATAATCTCATGGATCCGTCTTTCTTCTTGTGAGAGCGATGCAGGGGCTCCCCATGGCGACATGCTCGGCCGAATGAAGCCTTTCTCCAGGAGTTCTTCAAGTTGTTGCTTCAGTTCCTTCAACTCTGCAGGGGCCATTCGGTAAGGGGCTCTGGATATGGATGCCGTTCCTGGAACTAGGTCGATGCCAAATTCCACTTCTCTCTCTGGGAGTAGTCCCGGCAAGTCATCTGGAAATACATCCGGAAAATCGCGGACTACTGGAATTTGTGCCACCGTATATTGTGCATCCCTTGTCTCTGTGATCGATGCCAGAAATCCGGCACAACCACTGTTGATCAGCTTCCGGGCCCGAAGTGCAGATATCTCCCGAGCCAGTGTGTAACCCTTACTGCCTTTGAAGACGAACTCCTCGGCACCTGGAAATCGGAAGTGCACTCTCTTCCTTCTGCAGTCGAACACAGCGTAAGCTGAGGAGAGCCAATCCATGCCGAGGATCACGTCGTAGTCGCGCATCTCCATCAGGTGTAGGTCAGCAGCGAGTTCGTGACCCCCGATCACTACTGAGCATTGAGGTGCCAACCTATCTACGATCTTTGCCGCTCCCACTGGGGTATCGACGCGCAGGTCGTGTGATAGCTTAATTACATACAAACTATTTCTCCGGGCAAATGAAGTAGACACGAAAGAATGTGTCGCCCCGGGATCAAACAGTGTACAAGCATAGTAAGAGCAAACGGTGATAATACCTGCAACCACCTCATGAGAGGCTCGGGCATCCTCCTGGGTCAGGTTGTAAACTCGACCCTGAGCAACTGGTTGACTAGAAGAGGAAGGGGAACCTGCTGTCTTCCCCCTCCCCTTCCCGCCTCTGGATCCTCCTCTCTGACCTCGGTCTCCCGTGGCCTGCTGTCGTGAACCTCCAGGTGTCTGTGGGGGTCTGTCTGGTGCTGTCTGGGACCCATCTCCTCCTGGCGACCCGGCCTGCTCGAGGGGACAATCGGCTCTGAAATGCTCGGTGCTACCACATCGGAAGCACATATCTGCCTGGTGCCAACACTGCTCCCTAGTGTGTGAGCCCCCACAATGGGTGCAATGAGGACGTGGGCTCCTCCCTGACGATCCCCTGCCTCTGGACCCAGATGACGAGGAAGATCTGCTGTAAGGCTGGGACCTGCGCTTACTCCTGGAGCGCCCAGAACTGCCCCCGGAAGACTCACTCTTCCTGGAGCTTTTTCCTTTGCCACTGCTCTGCTCTCGTTTGCGTGGCTCCTGTGTTTCCTGCCAGGCTAGCTCAGCATCCTTGGCTATCTCCACCAACTCATGGAAAGGATATCTCAAAGATGGCGTCACGGAACGCCGGAGGTTAGGCCTCAAGCCACTAACAAACTGGCGGGCCTTGAACAGTGTGTCAGCCACAAGGGTAGAGGCAAACCTGGATAGCCGCTCAAACTCGGCCTCATACTCGTCGACAGTCCTAGTCCCCTGCTGCAAGGTCAAAAACTGCTGAGTCATCAAAGCCTGTCTGCTCGCTGAAAAATACTTGTCGAAGAAGGCGGTTCTGAACTCTTCCCAAGACCCAAAGCCTTCTTCACCTCTGTTCTTTACTTCAGTCTTGTACCAACTTCTGGCACGGCCCTTCAGCATGTAGGCAGCTAGTCTCACCATGTCTTCTTCCGGGCTCTGCATAGCCTGGAAGGTAGCCTCGATCTCATCTATCCACTGCTCTGCCACATCCGGGTCGGTACCTCCCTCAAAGGGTGGGGGTCCATGCCTCCGAAACTCTGCCAGAGAACTACTACTACCACCAGCACGGTACCTCACGCCTCCGGGGAGCCTGCAGGGGGTTGTGTAGGTGAGAGTTGCAGCGCTTGCTTGGGCACTGCTCACTTGCTATGCTACTGCTGCTTTCTTTGTCGTCCGGCTATAATCCCTAAATCTCGTACACCACACGGGCGACGCCGGTCCCGGATCTGCATAGGCTCTGATGCGGGGACGGGATGTCCTCACGGCGGGACGAGATGCGCTCGGTAGGCGGACCCGAGGTACCCAGCGCATTTCTTGGTCAGAGATATCCCCCTACTGGGAAACTGGGGTATCCTCCTGTGGGGTAGCTGGGATAATTGGGGTAGCTGGGGTAGCCTCCGGTGTGGTAGCCAGGATGACCCCCTGTCATGGGGTCTGTACCGGTCTCACGGGTACCAGTCTCAGGGGTCGGCGCCTGCGGGGCCTTCGTATCTAAACCAATTGAAGCCTCCTCCAGCCAATGCATGGGCTCCGGTGGTGGGCTCACTGCTCGCTTGCTTGGTCGCCCTCGTCTCGGAGGCATGACTTCTGCAAGATAGAAAAGTTCCAGTTGTCAGTACACTGCCCAACCCACTCTCTCAACAAGATAAAGACTCGACTCCTAAGTTGCTGAGATAACTAGGGTGACTTGAATTGTACCGCTCTGATATCATATTAATTGTCACGCCCCGAACCACGGCCCAGGCACGTAGACAATCGGCCGCACTCCAAAAGCGGGGACTAGTCCCCATTCGAAATAAGGCCTTAAGAACTCTTATACAATAAGTATTCAGAGTTAATGATAACAGTGGAATCATAATTAAAAGAAGAAGGGAGTTGGTACAACTCTATACAGTACAACATCGGGTTTACACAACCCAAGACTAGGATCCAGTCCAGTCACCCCTAGAAATCCATACAATAAAGAAATCTAAATTACAAGTCTCACATTGCACGAATAAAAGAAAAGTGCCTTGAGACCTCAAGACAAATAGAAGTAGCCGAGTCAGCAACTCGGTATATCCCCGCCTAAGCTCGACCCTACTCCTCCTCGTCCGAGCCTGAGAAAAATACACGAATCAAGTGCATGAGCCTAAAGATTAGGCCCAGTAGGGTCGTATAAACAATAAAAGAGGCGAAGGCCATAAACAAGGAACAGAAGAAAGCAAGTACAATTATACAAGTACAACAACAACACAAGCAAGTAACAAGTAACTGGAATGCGGATAAAATCCACAGATGTACTCAATCTCTGGCATATATGATACTAAGATGTCTGCGATATCTACGACACCATCGTCTTCGGCCTAAGCCGGAGTAAGCTATAGCATACATGTGCACATGGTCAGAAAATGCCGCTCTCTGACTGAGCCAGGTGGCCAGATATTATACACCCTCTGCCGGGGTCTCCGTCCGATGGAGCATCAAGTGCTCGTGGCCAGATATTATACACCCTCTGCCAGGGTCTCCGTCCGATGGATCATGCCTGAAAGTAAGAGATTGATAGTACCAATACCAAACAACAGGTATAAATATATATATCCAAGGCAGCAACATCTTGAATATACAATGATCGGTGACCTCATCGAGATCGAGAGTCAATCCGTATCTAAGGAGTAAACTCTACTCAAATACGCATAAGAAAAACATGATAGCAACAATCCCCTCGAGATATAAAACCAATACATATGAGGAAAACCATCTCGAATATATATTGGGAACCTCTCGAGGAAATAAGAGTACAAAATCAAAGCGGAGTAGGAGGAAGGAATACTCACAAACCTCCCGTGCGAGAGCCTACTTGATTAGAAGCAAATCCCTGATCCTTGTCGCGCCTCACGCGTCCGAATCAGGATCTAGTAAATAGATAGAGACTCTCAGTGCCTATACACTTAAGCAAATCTCCTATCTATATACGAAACACAATTACACAAGAGTCCTTAAACTCCTTCATGCTTGGAAGACATAAAACCTATTCGAAGTATGCTTCCTTACTCAACAAGCATATCATGTCTTTAAGATTCCTGGAATGCCCCTAAGCATGCTTAATTATCCAAAATTTACTAATCTAGCACATGAAGTCATTAAGCACATAAATCATGGAAACAAGTTATGATTAAGCATGTTAACATGGGTATAGATGGGCATTTCTAATTAGCGGTTTTTCCCGAAATTTCGGCGGCACCTCCCCTATTTGTAGGGCCCCGAAATTAATACAAACATACATCCATAATTAAATCTAATTAATCATAACAACATCTAGCACCCTTAACATGCATTCATGCTCTCTTTCCCCTTGACACCATTATGAAAACAGCCCTAATCAATCATAAATTCCATAAATTATAATCAGGGTTTTCTTTCCCGATTTGACTCACGCAGTTAGATGGATGAAGAAGGCGTGAGTAGGGGCCTGCGGCCACTAAGACAAGGAAGCGGGAGGTCACACTGCCGGAAAGCACGGCTGCAAGGCTTGGTGGCCGGCCGGCGGTAGTGGGCGGAGTCACCGGAACCGGCGTCGCTGGCCCGGACTGCAGGTGCGCACGGCCAGATCTGGCCGGTGATGGCTGTCTTGGCCGGCCGCAGCGGCAGGGGGAGGCGAGTCTTGTGAGCTCCCTCGGCCGGGGCCGGTGGCCGAGGAAGGCCGGTCGGTGTGAGGGATGGCTCGCCGGTAGGGTTAGGGTTCAGCCCAATTAGCTAGAGAGAGGAAGGGGGGATGGCTATGGGTCTCGCCGGAGCTTCATTGGCCTCTGGCCGGCCGGGATCTCAACGGAAGTGGGAGGGCGAAGGGTGGCTGAAGCTCGTGAGCTAAGGTCGAGGGAGAGGATGAGAGATGATGATTTTCATTCTCTCTCTCCTCCTTTGTTTTATACAACAATTTTCATTTAATTAATTAAATTAAATAACATGCCTTGTCACATGTTTACTGTGCACTCACACGTGCACTACTCATTCACGGGTAAGTGGTCTATTTCTCGTCGGGGCCCGCTGTGGTAAGTCTCTCGTCCTCATGCCCAACCCAGATCCACGAATCTCGGGTCAATGGCCTCCCGTATGAATGCAGGGGTGCCACCGTAATATCTCGGGATCTATCTTTCGTCAGACCAGATCCGGGAATACCGGCTTATAGTCCCATCCTTCATCATGGCATCTTTGTGGCATCCCGAGACTCTTCAATCCTCGACTGGGTCCACGTTTTCCCGGAATTGAATATCTGTTTCCTCCAATAATTAATTAACCTGAATTAATTTACAGTTAATTAATTTTCATTAAATAACACTTAATAAACTTGTCGAATTTAATAAATAAAAATCTTTATTTATTTCGGGGCAGGCGTTACAGAAGTGCACCTAATGGCCAAGACGGAGAGGGCCTTTGTGGCCATCGAGCTTGTGCACGCCCCTCTCGAAGCCCATGTGGTCCCCAGAGAGGCCCTCGACGACGCCCCAATTCGGCAGCTCGAGGCGTAGGTCGTGTTCCTCACCAAGGCACTCTAAAAGAGTGACAGGACCCGCCCCATGCTAGAGCAATGCGAGAATCTCCCCCCGGGGTTAACTGTTACGGGGAGGAAGTTGGAGTCTCACGGCTAGAAGCCAAAGCCGCCGCAGGGGGAAAAAGAGGAGACCATTGTGGTCCCTAGCGACACAAAATCGTCCCAGTCCTGGCACCGGGAGGGGAAGTCTCCCCAATGCTGGAGGGAGAACCTCCCACTTGCTAAGTGAAAGGAAAGTACTTCTCCCCCTTTACGCTTGAGATCACCGAGTTCCAAATCCCAGAGAAGTACCACGTACCGACAATGGAGCCGTACAATGGTAACTCCGACCCCATGGAACATCTGTCCTCTTTTTGGTTGAGGATGTAGCTCCACGGAGCCCATGACAAGCTCATGTGTCGGGCTTTCATTATAATGCTAAAGGGTGTCACCCAGACATGGATCGGCAACCTGCCCATGAGGTCCGTCATCTCCTTCGATGAACTGTTTGAAATCTTCTCCAATTACTTCGTTGCTAGCATGAGGCCCTAGCGCACCGATACGTTGCTGATAGACTTGGCACAACAAGAAGGAGAGAGCCCCCGTGATTACCTGCAGAGGTTTAACCTCACCGCCTTAGAAGTTCCAATATCGCCGGGGAGGCTTTCCTTGACCACGTACCTTTATAAAGAGGTTTGAGGACGTCACCTTTCCGATTCTCCCTGCGCAAGCGTCTGGCCGCCAGTGTGGCCGAGCTCCTCTTGCGGGACTAGAAGTATATGAGCGCCGAAGAAGATGTGCCCCAGGTCCCGATGCCTGCTCAGGCGGACAAGCCCAGGAGAGACCGTCCTCAGGTGCATTAGCTGCAAGAGCCAACCAAGAAGCAAAAGCCCCAGAGTAAGGGCAACACGCGGATACCTGACTCAAGTCGGGGTCGCGATTACACGCCGCTCAATACCGGCTAAGTGCAACTCCTACTAAGCATCGAGGATTATAAGGAGCTAAAGTGGCCGCCCAAGATGAAGAGCCAAGGCAACCAAAGAGAAAACCAAAAGTTCTCCCACTTCCACCGGGTCTACGGGCACGATACTGAAGATTGCATCCACCTAAAGGATGAAATAGAAAAGTTGATTCACAGAGGACGCCTACCATATACCTGAGGCAGGAGAAGGCGGAGGACTCCCCCACGCCTTCGGAAGAGAGGGCAGCCGGGATTCTCAACACCATAGCCAGGTGGCCCACAGTTAAAGGAGAGAACAACTTCACCCGTTAGAGCTATTCCCTGATGGGAACCTTGCCCCGTGCCCTCGGGGGAAGGCGAAGAGCGAGGTCTCGATTACTTTTTCCAAGCAGGACCAAAGAGGGGTCTATTACCCTCATGATGATGCATTGGTGATCACTGTCAATAGCGCTAACTATGAGGTCCACTGGGTCCTGGTGGATAGTGGGAGCTCGGCGGACGTCATCGTCTAGGATGTCATTGTGAAGCTAGGATTGGGCCCGAAGCTCCTACAGTCAAGTTCGTTGATAGGATTCAATGGGGGTCTATCAGACCGGAAGGGGTCACCAATCTTCGGTTGAAGGTGGGCACTTGCCCTCGATAGTCGGAGGCTATCGTAAAGTTCTTTGTAGTGAGATGTCCCTCGAGCTACAACGTGATCCTTGGTAGATTAACTCTCAACACCCTGCAACCGTTAATCTCCACATACCATCTGGTCATGATGTTACCCACCGAGCATGGATGTGGCGAACTCTGAGGAAACCAATAGGTAGCATGGCAATGTTGCATCGCTTCTCTCAGGGCCAAGAACTGTGATCCGCCACAAGCGAAGATCTCTGGAAAACTAGGAGCGGGACCAACCTCGGGGGAGCGCCTTGAGGAGGCACTGGCCTAGACACTGACCCGCAAAGACATGGCCTAAGTCATCCCCGGGCAGTAGCTCCTGCGCTATCTTAAGCTTCCCTAAATGGAGTGTCGCTTGTAGCCAACTAACTTTCAAGTAAAAAGGGGAAAACTTTTTTTTCTACGGGCCACCTTGTCAATAGGTAACGATTAAATGAGTATGCTATTTTCCAAAGTCCCTTCTTAGGGCTGAGCATCGCATGCTCGCTAAAGTCCCTTCTCAGGGCCAAGAACCGCATGCTCGCTAAAGTCTCTTTGTAGGGCCGAGCACCGCACACTCGCTAAAGTCCCTTCTCAGGACCGAGAACCGCATGCTCGCTAAAGTCTCTTCGTAGGGCCGAGCACCGCATGCTCGCTAAAGTCCCTTCTCAGGGCCAAGCATCGCACACTCGCTAAAATTCCTAAGTCCCTTCAAGGGGCCAGGCACACCAAGTGCTGTACATCGACCCTCTTCAGCGTCAGGGTCTTCAATGATTTCCCTATAAGGCTGGGTACCTTGAGTATCGGATACCGATACTCAATATCGGGATCGCCGATAACTCCTTTCCCCTGGAGGTGGAAAGTCTTGAAGGACTAGCGGGTACATAAGCGAGAGCAATCAAAAGAGAGAGGAGGAGGTTGTGCTAAATGTTACAAGTAAGTCCTTACACCCGAAACTTTCTGATTAAACAAAATTCATTCATTTAAAAGGGAAAAAGCTCCCAGCAAAAGCAATACATGCAAGCGACACATAAAACTTCGGTGACGGAGGTGCTAACAAACGTAGAGCTGTCTCCAAATCCAATGAAGATGGGTCCACTTTGGGGTGCTTGCAAATAACCTCCAAGTATACGCGAAAGCTGTAACGCCCCGACCCGATTCCAGGGACCTCGGGCACGTCGACAGATCGGCCGTATCCGAAAGGAGACGAGCCCCAATCAAATACAAGGCCTAAAATGATAAGCAGATAATACATTTAATCAAGAGATAATCAATAATAATCCATAAGAATCTCAGCGGAAACAATATGAAATCAAATAAGGGTCTACATGCCCTCTACATAATCCAGGCCCTATAAGGGTCCTAACAAAATAAAAACAGTGTCCTCACACACAAGAATAAAATAACTAGGGAGGTCCTCCAACCTCAGCAATATCCCGTCCCAACTCTCGCCGTCCCTGAGCTCGAGTCTACCTACTCCTCAGGACCTGAAATGAGAGAAGAGAAAGTCGCGGAGCTTTGAATGGAAAGCCCGGTAAGTACCCCGCAAGAATCACAGTAATGGTCACCGGAGCGGATATCAAATAACATAGGATCATCAAACAAAGGGGCTACACCCCATACAAACAAAGCAGATCCTAACATCCATTTCTGACCTCGAGCCACGGATGAGAAGTCCAAGAACAAAATTCGGAAACACTTCCCGGACGGACCTCGGTACGTAATAAGAAACGCGGTCTCGGATCGCAACAACAGCCTCGGGTCATGGCGACGAACTTGTCAGCGGGTAGCGCCACCTCTACGTGACCGCGGCCAAATCAACCCCACTGACAGGGATACGGAGTCTCGGACCCCACTGCAACCGGGCGGAAGATCAGAACTCAGTTGGCACGTACCTCCCGGCCAGCACACAAGACCATGTGCCCATGATCAGGTGTCGGCCCACGGGTGGGTAGTCCAACTAAGTATTCCAACAAACGGTAGATCAAACACTACCAAAAAGATCAACCAAACACATACCAGGAAAGAAACAATCAAGCATGTATGTGCATGGATCAAACAGCAGGTACTAAACAAGAACATGCTAACTAATAGCATCGAACAAAATCAAGAAAAACCCATGCAAGGGTAGAAGCGAGGCAAGAGTGACTTACCTCTACACGCAATCCAATCACTGCGCCGTATCTGTACCGACGCAGCTCAACGCTCCACGCCGATATCTGGTACACATAGATCCGCACCAACTAGTCCGCATCCCTCCCGACGCAACTCAGCACCCCAAGTCAACACCTGGAAACCATGAACCTAGTCTCAAATAATGTATACGCGTGCATGAAGAACTAGCACTATTCACGTCGAACTAAATAGGGCTCGGCCCAACAAATTCAACTCAAACCCTTAATTAATCTTAATTCTTTAATTATCTCGGATAAACCCCTTATCCTCAACTTTCCAAACTGGCCCAAAGGCTCAACCCACTTGATCACAACATCACTAAAATAAAAATTCTCAAGAACCTCAAAAATAATATCAATGCAGAATTTCTGAACCCCTTGCGCAGTCTCAAAGAACTGCCCATAACTTTTGATCCAGGAGTCCATTTGAGTTGATCCTGGGCTCGTTGGAAAGATCTCTTCCTCATCTTTCCAACGGTACCTTATACGACCCTATCCAACATCTACACATAACCCAGTTTTCAGTTAAAGTCGGCAGCCAGACAGCAGCCTTAAATTGACATTAACTCACTAAACCTCACATAAAATCATAGATTCTCATGGACAAGTCACCACTCAAACCTCCAGCTCAACTAGTTCATTCATTAAACCTCCACTGTTATCAATTACTAAGACACCCAGGTTTCAAAACCTCTACAAACCCCAGCTAAAATCAATTCATCAAGCCATGGGTCATCCACAATCACATGCCTGCTCACACTCACATGAAATCACAAGCATGGCCATTATCTCCTTACCAGCCTCAAACCCACCAAGCAGTAATCAAGACTATCAAATCCACATGTTGACAGGCCTCTATCCCTTCTCTCAGAGATCAGTAGCATTCGCATCCTTCTGAACATCAACTAAACTCATCTCCCTATCAGATCATTAACCAGTTCAACAACATTAAATTCATCCAACCTCTTTAGTTCTAAAATCAACTCATCTTCCTCATGATTAAGAACTATTCTCCGCCACTCACTATGTGCCAAAAGCTTCAATATAAACTTATTCAGCCCGATCCCTTCTCTGAACCTCAACAACCTTAAACAGGCCCTCTATGAAGCCTCTCTATATGGCCTTTGCCTAAGCCAAGTTCACTGTTCCCTTTTGGTCATCTATAAGATCACATCCTAGTTTGATACAAGACAAACTAATAAAATTTCACAGTTCAAATATATCTCTTTTTTTTTTTAAGAAAACTTAGTAAATCATACAACCCAAATCCACTGTACCCAAAACCCTGCAAAAGTTTTCCACCAAAAATCAATACAAGACCTGAGCCTCCATACTCACATCGAAACCCATTAATCATGTCTCCACTTGAGAACTTACACAAAGTTCATTTCCCACAAAAAGCGATTACACAAGAACTCATGATTAACTACACATCACTCAGGTCAATTCAACTTCATTATAAAACATTGCTACCTTTGTCTTCATCTTCTAATTAAAGAAGTATCTCCAAAGCCCTCATGCCTGTAAACCAACTCCAAAGGCCTCTAAAACAAATGTTAGTCTTGACCTCTACAGATCAGAAGATAAAGCCTCTCCAATCTACACACTCATATGCTCATCTAACACCAATAATGTAATTAATAACACATAGAGACATCCCTGTAACATCACTGCTGAACCAAAACCCAAGCTTGGCCATCAACACAATCCCAAACAAATCCTTGTAAATCTGCAAGACTTCAACTCACCAAGCCTCACAAAACCGGTACAAATACACCCATTTTTCCACTACATGGCCTGATCACAACTCAAATATCTAGTCACATAAAGTTATGGGATACCCTTACTCAACTCTAGAAGAACCCATCCTATGACCCATATGGTTTCATGCATCATCAACCCTTAAAAATCATAACAGCTCTCCCTCATCTAAACCCCATCACAAGCATCTATATCATCCCATGGGTCCAAATATAAACAGAAGGCCATCCTCTAGTTTGCATGCCCCCTCCTACAGCCTATATTATCATCTCACATTCTCTATTTTTATCAGTCAATCTTCTCCTTTCCACTAACCTTCTTAGTTCTAGATTCTAGGACATAGCAATGAACCAAAGAAAAACATAAAATCACATGATCATGTACTCCAGCAAATCAGACTTCCTACATCCCTCAGCATTAGTAGCAAGTCATCCAAGTCTCTATCACAAATCAGCTTCAACATCACCCAAGCTTAGAGCCTTCTCCCTCTGAGAAGAACCTACGCACATAAGCTCATTCTTCTCTCTAGTATACCCTTAGTACCCTGCACTGAACCGTGGCCAGGTATCATCCCTGTTCGACTTCTGAACCCCTATAAAGCCCCAAGAAACTCCTCCAACCTTACTGCCCCTCTCTGAACTTAATTATAACTGATGCCCAGCCATGCATATTGGATAAAACGTAGGTCTAAAGAAGTACAGAGAGGAGAACAGGAGGCTTACTTGTTGGTGTCCAAGTTCGACGGCTTCGGGTAAAACTCTGGTGCTGGAGAACACGGCCAGTCCTCCCTCCAAGTCCTCGGCTCCAATTCTCAGCCGCCAGGAGTCTCCTTTTCTCTATGGTTTCCGAGATGAGATGGTTTTTATCTTATCTTCCTTTTTTTAAACAAACAGATGTGCTGAAAGATTGAGCGCGGATACGATCCTTTGATCCCAACTGTCACGCGGAAGAGACGCGTCCTTATCTCCCCACTACTATCCGGCCGTGGTTCGCGCGCTGAAACCTGGTGGTCGTGTGCGGTGAAGAAGGCGCTCTTGATTCTGTCTCACGATCAAGACCCTGTGCTGATGAACGGCTGGTACTAGCGCATGTGGCGTACCCGTGTTCGAATTCCTTCACGTGCATGCCTGCCCCCGACCTTTTGCGAGATAGCCCCTTCAACAATTTTAGAATTTACTCTCAGTATAGTTGTGTTCTATTGCAACTTTTCATAAGTACCCCCTGTACTTCATTTTATTTATTCTCGGCCCATCCTTGTGAGAGAGTGCAATCTTTCCTCCAAGTCCTCCTTTGTTTTAAAATAAATATCAAGTCCTTTTCAGCCCCCATTTAATCATATTTAGGGATTTAATCTATTTAACTTTAATTTTTTTCCAATTAGGCAAAACTTAAAGAATTTCTCCAATTAATAGAACTCAGAACATTCCACAATTTTATTTCCTCTTTTCTCCAATTACACTTAATTAGAGAATTCTTTTCCCAATCATAAAATAGTTAAAATTTAGAGATCTCAAAAATTCCTCAAAAACCCTCGGGTTTTACAAAAGCCTTCCTCCGCTCTGCTATGGGCAACAACGATTCGCACCGCACAAGCTTCAGGAGAGGATCGATGCCTTGTAGCAGCACTTTGGTCGACCACCTCACGGATTGGAGCCGGTATTGCGCGGGCTCCTTATAATCCGCCATTGCCCTTTGTCGCACCTCCTCTATAGCCGCCGCTCGCTCCCTCAGTACCTGATCCAAATCAGACTAGGCCACCAAAGCGGCGGTCCGCGCCAGGTTCAATCGGGTCGTGATCCCAGCTCTCTCTTTGACCCTTTGAGACAACATCTTCTCCATGTGTCGGATGGGGTGCTTCTTCTTGGCCAAGTCAGCCCGGACCTTTGAAAGCTCCACCTCGGCCCTCTTCAGGAGAACCTCTAGTAGTCCTGGATACACCTCGAGGCCATCCGACTCTGACACCTCCCAGAGACGGGCTGTTACGTCGCTACTAAGAGTAGTAGCCTACACCTGGTGATAAAAGCCTGGATCAGTAAGTGCGGAGGGGATAAACTAAGAGGAGAGAAAACGTACCTCAATCCCGATGAGACTTAACCTAGATGCAAGCTTCCCCTCTCTCAAGCGGTCCAGTCCCCCGAGTACGGGTCCCCGCGCCAAGCGGATTAACTCAAGGTGGTAAAAGGAGGGTTGTTGAGAGGGCCCCCCTCACCCTTTGTGGGACGCACTTCACTAAAACGGGGGGATAAGGGCCTCTGCCCCGCCAAGACTGACGAGACTGCCTCCTCAAGATACAGAGCGCCCTGCTTTAGCATTCGTCCAGGGTAATAACCCCCCTAGGAGGCAATGGGCGAAACGCCAAGAGAAGAACTAGGGGGAACCGACGTGTGGTCTCAGGTTCAAACCCCTCTCCATCTGCACTATGTTTCTTGGCTCGTCGCATAGGGAGGCTCATGTTAGCAAAATGAGAGTATATGTGAGAAGCAATTAAAGAAAAGGGAGAATATGGCTATGGACATGACAACTCCCACCTTTATAGTGGAAGGAAGAGGAGGATAGGAATTGAACAGGTGCGACTCCTCGGGGAGAACGCCCCAAGGATGATTATTGCAGGGGTCGTGATAGGGAACAGTCAACGAAGTGACGTTCTTTGGAAACACACCAACACTAACCTCCCTTCTCCAGGAAAATGATCCCAAAGGAAGCGTCATAACAAGCTTGGAGTCGGGCTCCCCCCTGATGCAGGGCCAACCTCGGTTATTAGGCCCCGCGCTCCCGGGTTTGAATACTTACGATGGGAGCGGCAAGGGAAGTGAGCCCAGAGGTCCCGCACTCACACGTGTTATGTGACTAATGCTTAGACCGCAAGTACACAGGTTGTATCAAGTAATAATGTGGACTATAAAGGTCGGATGTCGAACCCACAAAGACCTAGACCACTAATCATATCTAACTTTCTGCTACCCAGCTTATTCAAAGTTTGTTGGTTTTCTAATCTAATTACTGGAATGAAAACTGGCTTAAGAACTCTTGATGAAAATAGTGATGACAACCAATCAAAGAAGGAAGATACTCGGGCAATGAATCCCCTCCGAATATTTATAGATTGGGGCAAATATGGATTTCATATTGATGAATATAAGGTATGGAGAAAGAATTCCTACAAAGCTTTCACACCCTTTTTCGAGGTGAGTTACTAATCTATGCTCGTGAGTAGTTCTAGGGAACACATAATCTTGGAAGAGTTGTGGGAATAATCAATCTTAAAGAGTCTCTCTCCTAAACACCCGATCTCTTGGCATGCTCACAACTCCTACCTATTGAAGTAGATCTAGGGTTATATAGAGGGAGCGTTATTGTCTACACCTTCTATAGATCTAGATTGACATTTAGGGCTGTTGTAATGTAAAGCATTAATACCATACAATACGTTCAATAGGTTCTCAAACATTAAATAATTCATTCAATTATAGAAATCCATACAAGCAAAATTAAACATAAGTCCGGAGGTTCATTATGCCCAAGTATTTAACAAGTTAGTTCCCCATTAAAGGGGAACACAAACCAATAAAATCTCAAGGTAAAAGATAAGAAACATAATAAGAAACACTCTTTCCTCCACCATTGGCTATGTCCCTTCGATGCTTGCCTTCCTCTCCTTGCTCCAAGGTCTTCAATGATGCCCTAATATCTTAGGTGGAGAGAAGGTTAGGAGCCTCCAAGAGTATGTTGATGTTCAAGGTTCCAAAAAGCCTAAATCGGCTATTTATAGGGTTCAGGTTAATCCACATGATTACTGACCCAATCAGTCAAATATAGACTTAAACAACCATAAGATTGGGTTAACTCGCGTCTGGCCTTGAGGCATCTGAGCGCTCTTATGGGGTATACGCGCCGTATGCCTTTTCCTAAGTCCCATGGTTGATGATACGACTGTGTGGCTGCCCGGTTAGCTCTTTGTATGTTGGAGAGTAGTGTGCTTTCGAGTCTTCATATGGGATCTTAAGGTAGTAAGCATGGGTACGTAGCTTTACCTCATCACGGTAAACTACTTGGTAAGCTAACCCATATGGCTTGATAAAATTGAGATCAACTTCAATTTGATCGGTTATTTGCTTTTGTTTGGCTCTCTAAGCTCTTTGGTGCCACGAAAATAAGAATCAACGCACTATCATATTACGCAAGGTTATGTTTATGTTGTGAACTTAGTGTCAATTGTCATTATGAACCTGGCCAAAATATCTTCCGTGTTGTACTTAGTTCTTGGGAGCTGTTGAAAACCTAGTGGTGCTTGGCCTTCTTGGAGAATTCACAATGCCTCGGGTGACTCCAATTTGGTATGTAGGGTTTAAACTGGGTCCCTTGTGCAGCTCCCATATATTGTACCTGTTCATTGGGGGTTATCTCCGTACTAGCATTAGGCCATTGTGATATGTCATGTCCTTCTCCGCATGTGTATTACTGATGTTAGAGGTGAAGTTGAGCCACTGGTAGTTAAGAAGTCTAGTTTCCAAGATAGTTCCTCTACCTTGGCTTCAAGGCCCGGCTTACTGCATGAGCTCCAACGATGGCGGGCTGCTTCCCTCTCGAGGACCAATGAGATTCATTGCTTGCCATATATTTGAACAATTGTTCCGCTTCCTCGGGGTATTTGTTGCCTAATGATCCTCTGACCGGTGCATCTACAAGCTACCTGGTATGCTTGTTCAGACCATTGTAGATGGTGTGAATCTGCGTATGCGGTTGGAGACCATGATAGGGGTATTTTTGAAGTAAATTCTTATATCTTTCGTGAGCTTCGAACATCGACTCTGTTTCTTCTTGCTTGAAGGCTGATATTTCTTGTCTAATCCGAGTTGTCTTACTTGCAAGGAAGTACCTTCTTAAAAATTTATCCATCATGTCTCTCCAAGTCCTGATGCTCCTTGCAGGTAGTGTGGTTAGCCATCTATAAGCTGCTTCGCCCATCCTGAATGAAAAAAGTCTCAGTCTGATTGCATCGTCAAACACCCCTATGGTCCTGGACTTGTTCCATATATGAATGAAACGAGCGGATCTTGGCGTGGGGGTCCTGCGTCTAGATGATCTTCAAAGCTGGCGGTGTTACGAAACATCTTTGATTATGCTAGCTTTGATCTAGAAGTTCCGCGTTCATTGATGGTGGTTGGATGGTGAACTCTTCTTCGGTGTACTCCGATCACTCATATTTCGATAGTGTTCTCCTCCTTTCGGTCATTACTGCTGGCTCTTTAAACTTGATGTTGACTTCTAAAGGTGTTGAAGTTTCTTCTCCTGAGGGCTTACATGGTGATGCCTTTGAAGATGGTTCAAGTGTTATATTCTCCAGCTCTCTGATCCTTCGATGCAACATTCTCTCTATCTCATTATCTGAATCAATTAACCATGTAGGATTTGCTTGGGTAATACACTAACTAGAAACTCTAAACTAATGGTTAAGAACTAATAACAAAGTAGAAGACTAAAAGTGCTCCTAATAATCTCAGTTCCCCGGCAATCGTGCAAAAAACTTGGTTAAGCCTAATGCTTATGCTTAATACCGCAAGTGCACATGTCGTATCGAATAATAAAGTGGACTCTAGAAGTTGGATATTGATCCTCAGGGATCGAGAAATATCAGAAACACTAATCTTCCTATACCTAGTCTAATCAGAATTTTGGTGGGATTTTTTTAAACCTAATTATCTAGACTAAAGAAAACTAAAAGTCAAGATGAAATCAAGGGGGTAATCACTCAACAAGGAGATACTTGAAAATGCATCCCCTTTGGGTTGTTATACAAATAATTAGATCTTGATTTCTAAACTGATGATTGAAGGATAGTAGACAAGGGGTTCCTATAGTGCTTTCATACCTCTGAAAAGGCGAATTACTAATCTCAGTACCATTACTGCATGATGTTCTAGGGAACCTATAACTTGGAAGAATCATGGGAATAATAGATCTAAAAGATTCTCTCTCCTAAACACCAGAGTTCTCGGAGTGATTATGATGCTTTCTATTAAAGTATGTCTTCACCGAGGAGGCCTTCTCTTCTTCCCCTAGTAAATCAAAATTGAAAATCAGGGTTGTCGCTAACGTAGAAATTCAATGCATGAAAAATATTCAATAGATCTCAACTAATCAAACAAACAAACAGAAATAAAAACCTAAATCATAAAATTAAATCATATCCCAAAGGTTCAACATGCCCAAGCATCAATAAATCAGTTCCCCATTAACGGGGAACACACATCAAAAACAAAGAAAAAGGAAAGAAAAGCAAACATAATGTCCAATACTATTCCCTCCACTATTGGCGGTGTGCAAAGATGTGTGATAAAGCTTCCCTTCGATCCCCTTATCGTCACAAGATAGTATATGAAAGTATGCAAAAAGACGGTCTCCTGTAAACTAATAATCTCGTATTTATAGGCTCTATCTAGTGTTTGCACGATCTCTAATCGTAATCTTTTAAATTCCGATAAAGTTGGATTAGATCACGCTTTACACGGCCACCGGCATGAGCGTGAGTGGGTATGTACTTCAGATAAGATCCCACGGTCCTTTATGCACCGGCGCGTATCGCGCTTTCCTTGGATGAGATCTTACAACCATCTCCATGCTGGCGCGTGTTTGTATGCGCCTGAGAAAGTCGATCCACAGTGTTACTGCACACCCGCGTGCTTGTGCGCTGGGTCATACATTATCTGGCGGGAGGCGTGCTTGCTTGTGCCGTGTAACTTCTTACGTACTTTGTTTTAGCCTTGATCGGTGCCAGATTTCTTCACTTTTACTCACGAGCTCTTCTAATACCCTGTAAGTGAAAATTGACATAAAATCAGTATCGGCGGCCTGTAATATCTTTAGATTGCATGCAAAATGAGAAAAAAAATAGTGTAAAACTATGGTTAATAGATAAATATGATAGGAAATTATGCTCAATTACACACTTATCACAGAGCATGAGACGATGTACACAATAGAGCCTCTGGGATTAAGTACACTATGGCTAATGAGATTGATCGAGCGCACTGACCATGGATTCATTATCATACAACGAGCTAGTAAAGATGACCAGTCATGGACGATGACTAAAGTCTAGACACAACCTTAGCATCATCATCGTTGGAGTTAAAGGACACCCCAGTCGTAGCCTTACCTCTTAGCAGGCAAAAGAGGATGGAGCAGCATATCGGCACTGAGGGCTGAGCAGAAATGGATTAGAGCGGATTGGCATACGCTCATGGAGGAGCAATCGTAGAATAGGCCAAATCATTACATGATCATGGAGGAGCAACAACCGATTTAAGCGGATATTAGACATATCCTATCACTCCTCCGTGATCCTCCCCTTTCTCTCTCGCATCACTTTCGATCGGCACTTCTACCATCCACTCTCGCGCCAGCTCCACAACTGACCACTCCACTTATCACCACTCTAATTGTGTTATTTAACGAGGAGTAGTCATTATATTTGAGGATGAGAATTTTTTTATCATTTGTTTCTCTTGGTTATTTTATTTCGAGTCAGCCTTGAGACATTGTTCTTGTTAGCAAGGGCTAATCCTTACTACAGTTGTCATGATTTCTTCTTTTGTTTGTAACTATTGGTTTATGTTTTTGTTGATCTTAAGCTATATTGGTGATCTTATCTACTTAAGATTGAGTGAATGAATTTATTGGCCAACTTGGACAATCAACCCAATTGAATCAAAGTGGAATCATCGTTATAAATAGGGAAGTCTCGATTGGCCCTTCTCCTTCTTTTTATTGCACACCTTGTAATTTTTACTTCATAAATTGTACATTGAGGGCAATGTCGATTCTAAGTATGGAGATGGGTAGCTAATAAATTTTGCAAATTCATTGAAGACCTTTATGAAAAGTAAATGCTTAGTGTATACCTATGATGGATTTGTTAAGAAATTCAAGTTTTGCTTTGTTCTTAGTTACACTATTTGAGCATAAATTTTTTTTGATCTCTCCTATGAAACTCTATGAGCACTTAGAGAAAATCCTTGTGACATCATATTCTTTAGTATACTAGATAACCCATTACCATCTTCTTTTGGCTTGGTTATTTAAGTATTATTTCAATGGCTCCAAGAGGTTTCGTGACACTAGTTCAACCTTCTAACATTCATAAATTTCATCATTAGTGGAGAAATAAGAGAAAAATAACATAATAGTATACATAAAAATTAGGAAAATAACCAAGGCAGTGTTCCTCTACTCGCGACGGTGATGAAGTAACTTGGGGTTTTGGCTCTTAATCAGAGTGTTCCTCCAATTGAAAAGTTTCTTATGAGCATGAGCGCATGTATATAGAGTTGTAATTTTCCATGTAGTTGGGTGTTCTGGTACCTGATCAGCATGTGCAACCCTTAGAAAGGAGAATCTACACTCTGTTGGTCTTTGGTTACACGAAAAGTCAAATCCATTAGGGTTGCCCTATTGCTAATGGAAAAAAAAAAAAAAAATCAAAACTTCATGTTGAGAATTTCTTTTTCAATTATGGGATAGTTGTCTTGTACTTAGAGTCCCAAGGAGCCTCTAGAGTCTACTAAGGGTATCATTATCATTTTAAGACTCAAGAACATGGTATGTGGAGTGAAAATTTTTATCTATAGCCATGTTGAAAAGTGTTATGGGATCGATCTGAATCTAGGAGTTGAAATACGAGAATGCACATGTCAATGGTGAAACATTGAGTAGAGTAGAACTATTTACTCTTAGCCGGAGATTAACAACTTATCGATTCTTTGTTTTAATTGTTTTGTTTGCTTGAGGACAAGCAAATTCTTAAGTGTGGAGATGTTTGATAAGTGTTTAACTAGTCATAATTTTATAACATATTCAGATACACTTTGTATGTTATTTGGAGAAAATATAGCCTACCAGTACTAAATTCGTGGCAATTTTGGTTAATAGGGATATCGAAGGCATTTCAAGAGTGAAAAGGATTCTTGGAGGTGTTTCAAGGCTAAAATGATGATGTTGGGAGCTAAAGAAGGCCCCAAGCAATAGAGGGGAATACCCGAGCATCAACTAAGCCAAATTCAGAACTACCGGGCGCAAATGGAAGAACATGCACTCATATGATATATTTAAAAAGTTGAGCCTGATTTTTTAGGGGACCATACCGGTGAGCATGTTCCTATATGAGCCCTTGTATGCTGGCCAGGCTGATGGCAGAGAAAAGCTCTGACTTTTCCAAAAGGGTATATCGGTGAGCATGTGTTTGTATAAAACACTGTATACATCCCAGGCCAGGAGTCAGAGTGCATTATAATTTTTCCAAAGAACCATACGAGATCAATATACGCCTGTGCCTTGTATGCGGACGGTTTGAGACCCGATTTTTATAAAAGTGGACACCACGGGGACCCAAAAAAGGCAACATATATTTTCTAAAAGCGGGGAGCCCTATAAATAGTGGTATCTAGGATTTTGAGAGGGTGCTTCCACCATCATATACACCATCTATTATTGGAGGCACTCTCGATTGGCGAGATCTAGAAGGGTGTTCTTCATCTCAGATCCATACACATCGTCAACAGTGGAGGGAATAGTAGAGGGAAGAGCATATATGTTTATTCTGTTTTCCTATTGTTCCTTTATATTGTATTTGTGTTCCCCTTTTATGGGGAACTAACTTGTTAGGTATTTAGGCCTGATGAATGCTCGGGTTATTGGTTGTTTTGATATTAATACTTGATGGTTATTTAATTGCTTTTATTTTGAGATCTATTGAGTTTTATTCAATTACATTGGATATTTATGTTACGATAGACCGAATTTCCAATATGATTCACTAGGGGAAGAGCGAATGCCTCCCTGTGTGTAGATCTACCTCAGTAGAGAGAGTTATGAGTACTCCGAGAGATTAGGTACTAAGGAGAGCAAGTCCTTAATATGTCTTATTCCCATAACTCTTTTAAGCTATAGGTTCCCTAGAATGTTACTACAGTGAGGATACTAGGTATTAATCTCCTTGAGAGAGGGATTGAACATACCGTAGGAACACTTGGTCCAAAAATCTGTAACTATTAACCTTGAGAATTTGTGTCTATATCTTTATGAGAACTCGAGAGGTTTTATTGTTTGAATACCCGCTTTCTATGATTTATATCCCCCACTACTTCGCTCTGTCTTTAGTGTGTGTTGATTTTCATGTTTTCTTAGTTTTAGTGATTAGATTAGCTAAGGACACCACCAAATTGTGATTAGACTAGATAATAAATAGATAGTTAGTGGTTTACGACCCGTGTACCTGAGGTAATAGGATAAGCATAACAAGGATTACATCAAGTTTTTGGCGCCATTGACGGGGACCTTTAGCTCACTAAGAATACTAAGAGTCTGTTAGTTAGTCATAGTTTTAGGTTTTTATTATTTTCTTTTTAATTTTCTTTCATTCATTTCATCTTGATTACTCTCTACATTCGCACATTGATTCTTGTTCTTTCATGTTTGTGCGAGGATTTGGTGCATAACACGAGCGAATCCAGCCGGTTTGGTGGAAGGCGATAGTGAGATCAAGTGTACTATGCACCGAAGAATTAGAGAAGCACAAGGCTTACCTGCAGAGACAACTCTGAGACCTTCTTCAGAATCAGACAACATCTTCCCTACCGAGGTAAGTATCGAACCAAGAGAAATTTCAATCATGGTGGGGAGAAGAAATACTTTATCCGAATATGTAAGATCAGAGTAAATGGAGAAGAATTTAGCGTTTAACCACCTTAAGTTGCAAACAACCCGATATCAAGGTGAGCATCTTTCAAATGATCCAAAATCAAGCCCAAATCGATGGGCCTTGGCGAGGACTTGTATGCATTACATCGGCGCCCTTCATTCAAATTTACAACATGTTTAGGATTAATGGAGTCTCCGATGATGCCATCCGCTTGAGGTTATTTCAACTTCGGTTCACAGTAGTGTACCTTTGGCTCACCTCACTCCCCGCAGGAAGCATAAGAACTTGGAGAGATATGATAGATAAATTCCTAGGTAGATATTTCCCTCTGAGTAAGGCATCATAAATTAGACAAGAGATTCCGCTTTCAAGCAAGGTGAAAATGAGTCGCTGTTCGACGCTTATGAACGATTTAAGGTTTTAATCACGTGCTGTCCGCATCATTATATGGAACCATGGGTGAAACTCCACACTCGAATAATGGGCTGAACAATTACACTAGACAACTAGTGAGTGCCGCAGCTGGTAGTTCTTTGGGAAATAAATACCCCGAGGATTCCGAGCAACTACTTGAAGATATGGCGAACACCGAATCAGCTTGGGCACTAAGAGGAAGACAATCTGTCAATGTTGGCGTTAACTCAATTAATCAAGATCCCATCCTTGCAGCACAAGTAGCTGAACTCTACAAAGTCGACCAACTTACATGGGGAGGATCTTCAAGTTGATTGCAACCATCTCATCACGGTACTTGTGGAGGTGGGCATGATTCATCACAATGCCCAATTACAAATGTGGAAGTGGCCCACATAAAGGAAGTTCAATATATGGGCAACCAAAGACCCCAAGGTATCCAATTTGATGTTATATGGCTAACTGAAGTAATCCGGGGTTATCCTATGGTAATATCCAAGGATCAACAACTCCTCCAGGATTCAATTCCTTAGCTCCAAGACCTCAACAATCCAAAAAAAACATTGAGGATGTTTTAGCTAAGTTCATGATTACCACAAATTCAAAATTTGAGTCAGTAGATACTAAGATGCGAAACATCCAAGCAAGCATTCATGGTATGGCAAATCAAGTTAGGAAATTAGCTAGAAACTCATCAGAAAGGCCTCAAAGGAGTCTATCGAGCAATACCGAGGAAAATCCCTACGGGGATTTAAAGGCTATCTTGCTCAGAAATGGTAAGGAAGTGGAAATGTTAGTCAGAAAGCTCGACAAGGTTACCATCCAGGGAGAAACGGGTGAATCATTAGAAGCCAAGGAGAGCGTGGTTGAAGAATACAATGCAAAGGATAAGGGAATAAAAGCACTTTTGTGCTTGAGTATCAACCTAGAGTTCCCTATCCTGAAAGATTAAAGAAAACAAATAAGCAACTGTATGTGAGCATAACCCTGGTTGATGTACTTTCTCAAATGCCTAAATACGCTAAGTACATGAAGGAGCTGTTAACCAACAAGAGAAAGCTGGAAGAAGTTACAACAGTAACTTTGAATTCCCAATGCTCAACAATATTCCAAACGAACCTAACAAGAAAGTTAAAGGACCTAGGGAGCATGGTAATCCCTTTTGTTATTGGGGAAGGTGTGGAGGAGAGTGTTTTAGCAGATTCAGTTGCTAGCATCAACGTTATGCCTTACAAACTATTCATGAAACTAGGCTTGGGAGAGCCCGAAGCTACAAAAATGACCATTCAACTCGCTGATCGATTTGAAAAGAAACCACGAGGAATGGCATTAGATTTCTTAGTAAGGATGGATAAGCTTGTGTTCCCCGCTGACTTTTATTGACGATGATGTTGAAGTACCAATCATCTTAGGAAGACCAATTTTTGCTACTGCGAAAGCCATACATGATCACGCTGAAGGCAAGATGTCTTTAAGAGTGGGCGATAGAATAATTGAATTAAAACTTCCTACAGCAATGGGGCACACACTTGATCACGATGATACATCTTACTTCATTGATGATCTTGAACTTATATATGAGAGTTCCATTCAAGAAGTGTTACAAGCCGACCCACTTGAAGAATATTTGGGAAAACAACCCTACTTTTGCAAGTGAAAGCCACCAAGGGAAAGCAAAGAAGAAGGATAAAGGGTCTATGAAATTACTTTCCCAATTATTATTTTGGAAGGAAAAAGACAAGGAGAAGAATAATGAAGCGACCCCCTTTCATGGTAAGGCAAGAAATCGATTACTTGCCCGAATTGATGAATCCCCCATATGCTCCAGCTTAGGGTTCTCCTTGTTTGGAAACTGTTTCAAGGGGAAATTCCATGAGGGGATTCATGTATTTGATCCACCATGAGCAACAAACATTAATGTCAAATTAGTGACATTAAAAAAGTGCTTCTTGGGAGGCAACCCAAGTTTTGAAAAATTTCTTTTCCTAGGGTTTCATAGTTTTAGCCTAGAATAGTTAGTTATCATTTTGAAATAAGTGATCAATCCCTCTAATCTCTCATAAATGATCCATCTTAAGCCAACAGGTTACACCTTATAGCTTAGAAAGAATGAGGAAGGGATATCAAGAAGAAGTAGAATGGAATGCCAAAGAAATTGTTTACAATGCACTGCCCAGGAAGGCATACGGGCGTGCTTACGGCCGTATCAGCCTGTATGCTCACTATTTCAATATCTGCTTACGACTGTATATACCTGTAACATCTTACACGGGCGGGGCTTACGGCCGTAAGACGGCCCGTATGCTTCACGAATAGGCACAATACGGGTGTGACGGTTCATATTTCCTTCTATGGAGGTTACACACACACCCTTTCAAAGTCATTTCTTTCAAGTGGCAGCACTCTCCCTCGTCCCTTCTTCTTCTTCCTCTCACCTCAATTCGATTGCTCAAGATTCTAGGGCGCACTCAAGGTAAAAACCCTTCCGATTTCATTTACCAATTTCCTTTAGGGTTTTAGGTCTTTTCTAGAAGAGATTCATCTTAATCTTGAGTCCATTTCAATCACAATCATGTATAGATGCCTTTTAATATGCTAGGGTTAGCATTTTACCTTATTTCTCTTGCATGCTTCATGATTTCTGTCATCTTACGCCCGTAGCCCTAACTGTAAGCTCTGTGCGTCACTTACGAGCTAGCTTACAGCCGTAAGTGCCCGTCTGAAGTGCTGGATGGGCAAGCATACGCCCATAAGCTTGCCATACGCTTTCTTGCATCAAGATTTTTGCAATTAGGGTATTAATTTGAAATTGACTCTATTCCTCAATTGCAGATATGGCTCGAACAAAGAAATTAGGTGGGAGGGATGTTAAAAGAAAGAGGAATGAGCAACCCTCGTCTTCGGGCCCCCAATTCCTTCAGGAGCGCTATCAGAAACATTACGACATCTTTTACCTGAAGGAATTTTGGCACGACTCAGTTTATCGACTGGACAGTGCTCTGTGAGCTTGGGATAGAGGATGAGGTCCAAAGCTTGATCACATTTGGCTGATAGGACCAGGCGTCCACCATTTCCGAGCTAGTGTATAGAGACATGGCACTAGAGGTCCTGAGCAGCTTTAAGGTTGACAGGAGCCACATCACCATCGGGACCTCGAACGCCATTCGATTTCAGGTCCACGGTGCGATATGGTAGCTCAGCATCATAGACTTTTCTATCCACCTCGATCTCTACGATAGGAGGGCATTCACCGAGAAAAAGGATTATTGGGAGCTAGCTGTCGACTTCTCGATGCATACATCATTTGCCTTCTATTAGCGCTATGTCTCCCAAGCGTCTAGGACAGAGCTGAAGAAGGCATCTCGCCTTTCCGATCTGATCCATCGTTACATTAAGACTCTCACGAAGCGGTCGATTCGAGGAGGGGCGACAGCGGCAGCCCGTCGCGTTTCTGACCTCCTAGCGATCTATAGTATGGCTGAGCAAGTTCCTATCCACCTGAGTCTACTCGGCCCCCATCCCTGACCATACCTGATCCGTGTGATGCAGTCCCTCAGCTTTTCGACCCTTCAATTGATGGGCTTGGTCACTCGCACGCACTGGGTCATACTTTTATGGGTCGCGAGCCTAGGCCGGAGCAATTGCTAACGAGGATGAGCCCCCTGCCCTAGCACCATTTCCCTTAGAGGGGCCATCGTCTGCAGCCCCTCCTTGACCTCGTAGCCCGAGCTACCCAAAGTTCCTCTCGCTTCTCGAGTTCATCCAGACGGGGCAGCAGACGATCCTCCAGAAGCTTGCACGTATCAGCTACTCCCAGCGGTGTCTCGAGGAGCACTAGAGCTGACTTCGCACATCGTTGAAGTAGCTCTTCGAGTCCGACCGACGGGCACAGGAGCAGTTTGAGCCGCTCCGATGGGAGGATGGTCAGATCTTATATACGCTCCATGAGCAGAGGGGCTTACCAGCAACGGTTACCTCCACTCATACTTTATCCGTTTCACCTCACGTGCACCACTCACCCTACTCCTCTTCTCGGGAGCCCCGCGTTGCCGCAGCAGCGCTAGCACCTGAGAGTCCAGCACATGCCACACCACTTGTCTCTTCATCTAGATCGCTCTGAGAGGGATTTTTGGGATTTGTATCTCATTTTCTATTTAGATAGCAAGGGTTTCACCCTGTTACACTTTTGTGCTTTCCTCTTCCGCTATCGGTTTAGACTCTGTCTCTTTGGGATATATATTTTCTTTTTGTGTGATTGTGTCTTCTGATTCTCTTAAATGCTTGAAGACTTGCTTATAATATTTTGAATGCAACCCCTTTTACCTCAATCAAGCACATGGACACACCCCAAATGAAGGCAGGAAGTTTCAGTTTACCCATCTCCTTGTGCTATTATGTTCTTATCATTTACTTGCTTTATATTGTTCATTGAGGACAATGCAAATTTTAAGTGTGGGGATGTGAACACATGTGTAGCTTCTATGAACCTCATTGCATATCTTTACAAATTAATTCAGTACAAATCTTTAAGTATGGGGATAGTATACTATGAATTCATTGCAAATCTTTTATGTGAATTACATGTTTAGTGTACACCAATGACGGGTTAAAAAATTTTTTTGTATTCAATGTTGTTTTACTCTTAGTTTGCACCATTTGAGCAAATTTTTTAAATTTTTTCTATGAAACACCTTGAACACTTAGAGAAAATATTCATGACTATTGTCTTCAATGTCTCCAAGAGTTTTCGTGGCACTAGTCAAACTTCTAGCCCTTTGCAAGTAGAGTTGTAACTAGTGAATAATTTTTGTACATAGAGACTATGAAAATAAAGACCAAGTGACGAAGTAAGCTTCAGAGTGTCTCTCAAGCTGAAAAGTCACTTGTGGGCATGAGCGCGTGAATGTAGAGTTGTAATCTTTTGAGTAGTTGGGCGCTTCGGTGCCTAACCAGCATGTGCATTCCACAGAAAGGGAGATCTACACTCTATGTTAATCTTTGGTCCCCAGGAAAGTCGGATCTATTAGTGATGCCCTATCAGGATTCATGTGAAAAGAAAAGAGAAACGAGAATAGAAAAATTTGAGAGAAAAGAACAAAAAGACAACTTATTTGTTTTTAAGGGCTAGTTGCTTTGTACTTAAGGCCTCAAGGAACCTATAGAGTCCACTGAAGTGGGGATATTTTAAAACTCGGGAACATTGTAAGTATAGTGAAACTCTCATCTAGAGTGATTTTAAATCACATCATGAGATTGATCTAAGTTTGAAGTGTTGAAATAGGAAAATGCAAATTGTCAATGGTGAATTCATTGGTCACAACAAAATATAAATGCTTTTGCATGAGGTTGAATGCTTCTCATCTTTTGAAATTTTATTTCTTTATTCTCTTGAGGACAAGCAAACGCTGAAGTGGGGATATTTGTGATAAGCGTTCAATTGATCATGTTTTTATATCAATTCATTGTATATTATTCATGTGCTTTCGAGTAATTCTTGCCCATTGATACTTAATTTGTGTTAACTCTTATTTTCAGGGAACTAGAGAGCTTCAAGGGCAAAACAGAAGAAGAAACGCAGATCAAATCAAAGCTATTCTCAATTTTACTGAAGCCATACGAGCCAGCTTACGGTCGTAAGTGCCCGTATGAATAAAGGTACGGGCATGCTTATGGCCGTAAGCACCCGTATGGAGACTTTGAGCACACATCTCCCCAACAGACAAAGAGCTACACAGGCAAGCACATGTCTGTATCAACAACAGTATAACCTGAGGAATTGCATACTGGCAAGCATACGGCCGTAAGAGCGCCCATATGCCTCAAGCCAAAACGCGAGTTAACCCATTTTTATGCTAATTTGAGTCCGAATTTGAATGATTGGGTTGCTAATCATCTGTATTAGTCTGAACCCTATAAATAGCCGATTTAGGATTTAGAGAGGGGGCTTTTGGATCTTGAACATCATCATCCTATTGGAGGCTCCCAACCTTCTCTCCATATTGGAGATTAGGGCATCATTGAAGAATTTGGAGAAAAGGGAGGAAGGCAAGCATTGAAGGGACATCCCCAACGGTCTTCGCCAACGGTCATTGCCAACGGTGGAGGAAAGAGTGTTTCTTATCATGATTCTTATTTTTCCTTTTAGATTGTATTGGATTTGTGTTCTACTTTAATGGCGAACTAACTTGTTAGATACTCGGGCATGATGAACCTCCGGATTTATGCTTAATCTTGCTTGTATGGTTTCTATATTTGAATGAATATTTCAATATTTGAGAACCTATTGAATGTTTTGTATCGTATTGATGCTTTACGTTGCGATAGCTCTAAATGTCAATCTAGATCTATAGAAGATGTAGACAATAACGCTTAATCTATATACGCTAGATCTACTTCAATAGGTGGGAGTTGTGAACATGCCAAGTGATCAGATGTTTAGGAGAGAGACTCTGTAAAATGGATTATTCACACAACTCTTCCAAGGTTATGTATTCTCTAGAACTACACAAGAGCGTAGATCAGTAACTCGCCTCGAAAGAGGGTGTGAAAGCATTGTAGGAATTCTTGGTCCATACCTTATATTCATCAACATGAAATCTATACTTGCCCCAATCTATAAATATCCGGAGGGGATTCAATGCCCAAGTATCTTCCTTCTCTGATTTATTGCCATCACTATTTTCACCAAGTGTTCTTAAGCCAATTTTTTTTTTAGTAATTAGATTAGTAAACCAGCAGCCTCTGGATAGACTAGGTAGCAGATAATTTGATACGATTAGTGGTCTAGGTCTTTGTGGGTTCGACATCCAACTTTCATAGTCCACTTTACTACTTGTTACAACCCTTGCACTTGCGGTATAAGCATAAGCATTAAGCTCATCATCATTAAATCAAGTGTTTGCCGCCATTTCCGGGGACTACATATACTAACTAGGAAAACTAAGAGTTTACTAATTTAACCATTAGTTTAGATTCATATTTTTATTTCCTCATTACTTCATTCTTTACTATTATTTCTCACCTGAATCAATTAGTTCTTGTACTGATCACTTTCTTTATCTACATTACAAGGAACCTGTGCATGACCCGAGCAAGGGCAATAGGTCTTGTGGAGGAAGACAATGAAATAGAGAGAATATTGCACAGAAGGATCAGAGAGACAGAACAACCAATAGAAGAAAGGTCCTTCGAAGGGGGTATTGGCTATAGATTCCACCAGGAAATACTCGACCTATTGGATAAAGAGTTAGAGTAGACAACCAAGGAGCAACCTATTGAGAAGAAGGGAAAAGAGTGAAATTTCTTTGAGTGCAGCTTTATACGGAAAAGAAGGACAAGCACAAGGGAAAGAAGAAAACTACCAACCAAGACAAGGTAAGGCACTGCGCAGGTGTCGAGCATGGTGAGCCCCTATATACTCTAGTTTAGGATTTTCTCCATTTGGAAATTGTCTCAGGAGAAGGTCCGGAGAAGGTATTCATACTTTCAACCCACCATGAGTTACAACCAGGTAATGTCAAGCTAATGGAAATAAAGAAGCGCTGCTTGGGAGGCAACCCAAGAATTTCTATTCTTTTCGCTCTTACTACTGTTTGTTAGCTAGGTATAGGATGAAATAAGAAGTATGACAGGCTTGATCCTCTTATTTCTGATGAATGTTTATAATCTCAACAATCTGGGTTAGGTTTTTACGCTTCATCTAGAGAATGAATGTCTTATCTGTAGTCGAGTAGGTTTGCAATTTTAGCTTGCCCACTATTTCTTTGAAAATGAAATGAAAAAGGCTTAGACGGTTCCGTCTACTTTATAGATGGTCCCGTTTAGTCTCCTGAGCTAGGTTTGAGTGCTGGACAGACCCGTCCGCCTTATGAACGAGACCATCTATATCAGAAGTTTCAGATAGCAACCGGCACGACTGTTCAAAACCTTGTTTCATCTCTATTTAAATACACAATGCCCCCGCCTTACTCTCATTCTTCCCTTACACACAACACTCATAGTGCTCTTCTAGACACCCCGATATCTTTGTTATGGTGAAATCAACAACTATGCTTCTACCCATCGCTGTAGAGTTTACCACATCCTAAAGAGTTTACCAAAACCAAATATGCATTCTGTTGATTTTTAGGGTATTCAGTCATCTTTGATGGATCCCAATGAAATAGAAGTTCATAGGATCAATGTCCTGTCCAGTTCTTGTTGAATATGCATAGTATTTACATCTATGATTCTTGTATTGCATGATTTAGTATCGAAACGACCTCTTGGCCTCGTGCGGCCCCGACTTGTGGTATTTGGGCGCCCCACAGGCCCAGACGGTCCAGCTTGTTTATCAGACGGACCCGTCTAGAATTACTGACAAGCTACAAATTGCTCTGCTAATTATATTTCACCAAATTTATATTGCAGATGGCCCCGAGACAAGCCAAAGGCAAGCGTCAGTGATAAGTGTTCAATTGAGTATAATTTTATACCATGTTTGTGTATACTTTACATATTGTTTTGGGGAAATTATTGCCCGCAAGTACATAAAAAGTGTTATTCTTGATATGCAGTCAATCTCTCAGAGCCGTTCACTATCCCATATGAGGCTATACGGGATCCCATACTGCCTGTTGTATAGCAGAACGAGTCGATCTGGAGTCCATACAGGCCTGTATGAAGATCCGTATATCATAAGTTTTCAGCAGTCTGCGGACCCAGGTAGGGGAAGAACGGTAAAAAGACTCTAAACCCCTAGAGAGGGAGATATAAGCCGACTAATTAGGGTTTAGAGGGGGAGAACAGCTTAGGGGGAAAGAAATCTTGATTTGAGACTTGGGGATTTTCATCACCAAGCCAGTTGAGGAAGAGAAGGGCAAGACATTGGGGAGGAATCAAGGAAACCACCAACGGTGTATATAATAGCCTTTTCTATCCTGAACTCTTTGATTTCTTTTATCTTTGCAATGGATTGTTGCTCTCCTTTCATGGAGAGATAATTTTGTAGATACTTGGGTGTTGATGAACCCTTGGATATGGTTTAATTGATGATTATTCTCTATGTATGAATGTTTGGTTGAATCTATGTGTCTATTAGATGTTTTAATGTAAGATAATCCCTATACATTGCAAGAGCCCAGAGGGATTTTCGTAGTCCCTATGGGGAAGAAGCGAGCGCCTCCCCATGTGTAGACCATCTCCAATAGAGGGGATTATGAGTATACACGGGCGAGATTACTAAGTAGAGGCGGAGTCCTTTAGATATATTATTCTCATAATCCCTCCAAGAATTAGGTTTCCTAGAACATCATCGGTAAGGGCACTAGGATTAGTAATTCGCCTCGCGAGAGATAGTGAAAACACATTAGGAACCCTTGGCCAAGAATTTACCAAGTTTCAACATAGAGAGTCTCATCCATCTTTTAGAAATCCAAGGGGGATTCAATCACTCAAGTATCCCCTTTTCGTGATTGATTGTCATCAAGAGTAATTTGATCCCATAGCTTGTGTTTTCAATTTCTTGATTTTAGAAATAGTTTACAACCACTCATCTTTGATCGACTAGATAATAGACAATTAGTGGGTACTAGTACTTCCTTCTCCCTGATGATTGATAACCTAACTTCTTAGTCCACTTTATTACTTGTTACGACCCATACACTTACGGTTGCATGGCATCAGTGAGCGTATCGAGTCTTCTCAGCCGCATCCTCACATTCCTTGAGGACAGATTCAAGGAGCGGTACGCACGACTGGTGACCAAGGATTTTTGTTGTACCACCATTATCGACTAAGATGTCCTTAGAGAGCAGAGTGTAGTAAACATGGTTCGTGAGCTGATTTCTTTTTGGATGAGACCGTGCCCTCGCCATAGACTTCCTAGTGTATGTGGAGCCGACTCTGGAAGTGTTGAGCAGTTTAGAGGTGGACACTTCCCATTACATTGAGAACAAGCACGATGCCATTACCCTTTAGCTCGAAGGCATTAGGCGCAATATGAGCTACATTGAGTTCTCTATGGCCCTGGGTCTTTATGACATAGCCTACGGAATCTGGGAATTACAGAGATAATTTGTTGAGTACCTAGAGACATGGACAAGCTAGGGAGTTACGGAGTTCGATTACAGTTGAAGGCGGTTGAGGAGTGAAGAAGACCTCATATATTGTTGATCCCATCTACCGATTATTTACCGCCATTATCGGTGATGCGATGGCAGTCAAGATAGCGATCTGGCTCCTATACTGAGGTAGATCTTTTTGTACAATATAGAATTATCCATCGGTAACCAGTATCACATCGGGACCTTTCTTGCTGACTACATTACTAGGTAAGGTCAGTCTCCTCGCCTGAAGACTATATCAGCGAGACCTATGTCACTAGACTCCTGATGGGTATGGACTTGCTCAGTGACACACAGCACTAGACCGAGATTATTACCATCCAGCCATTGAGCTTCAGCATTTTGATTTTGATGGGATTGAGTGCGGTGGTAGGGGTAAATAATTCTGATATAACCTGATCTTGTCGCGATCCACCCGCCGGTGGCGAGACACGGACCGAGGCGATAGAGACACCAAGGCGAGTGGAGCATGAAGAGGATGATATGATAGGAGTGGATAGATCTTCCCCGATGTCCCATCACCACCTCCATTACCGAGGCATATAGAGCCTCCCTATTGCCCCATTACCACTCCCGACCCGCAGGCCCCAACTAGTCTTCTTGAGCATTCTCGAGGAGATACGAGCACGAAAATTATGACTTCTTCGGGGCCAGGCGAGATTAGAGGCCTGTACGAGAGCTTGTGCAGTCACCCGCCCCGGTGGCCGTGACACCGGACCAGGGTAGCAGAGGCACCAAGGCGAGTAGAGCATGAAGAGGATGATCTGACGAGTGGATAGATCTTCCACGATGTCCCATCAGCCTCCGCACATAGAGCATAAAGAGCCTCCCTCGCCCCATTACCACTCCAAGCCCAGAGCCCGGCTAGTGATCACGAGCATTCTCGAGGAGTTCACGAGAACAAAAATTATGACTTCTTGAGGCCGGGCAAGATTAGAGGCCTATATCCAGGAAACACCGCCACATTCAGAGAGAGATCGAGGAGCTGCGTCAGGATGTATGCCACATAAGTAAGCTGCTTCATGAGCACTTAGTGTCTTCCACACCCCATGCACCAAGCTCCTCATCATCAGGACCATTCGCATCATCCTCATTGACGATCCGCTCTCCTACACCAGCCCAACTCGACGATCTAGAAGAGGAGGAATAGTTTTATATTGTGGATCAAGCCATGTTATATTTTGTATCAGTGAGCAAAGGCTTATCCCTACTCTACTGCTTATAGTCCTCTGGTATTTTCTCTCAGTTTATTTCAGACATTATGTTATGTTTTATTTTCTTGAGCTATATTGATTCTCCTATGTTCCACAGGACTTGAAAATGCTCCATTGTTGGCCCCAATCTTCCCCAAATTTACACGTGCACTTTGGAAATCAACTCCATGAAATCGAGAAGTCTCAGTTCTCCTTCTCCTTTGTTTATCTCTGTCAGTTCAATTTCATGTTTTGCTGTGTGCATTAAGGACAATGCAATTCTTTATGTGTGGGGATGGGGTAACTGTAGTCTTTATCGATTCATTGCAAAATCTTAAGTGTGTGGATGTACAAATAGCCAAGGAATTTATTGCAAAGTTTATAGGCAAATGCATGCTTAGTGTAAACCAATGACGATATACGCGAAAACTTTTTCAGTTTGCTCTACTCTCAATTTACACCGTATAGAGATAATTCTTTTAGATTCTCCTATGAAATGTCATGGATACTTTGAGAAAATCTTTGTGACAACTATATTGTTTGGAGACATTAGATAACCCATTGTCATGTTTCTCTTGAATTAGAGTGCTAAGTATTATTTTCAATGACTCCAAGAGTTTTCGTAACTCTAGTTCAAACTTTTAGCCCTCTAATTAAAGTCGTAGAAAATAAATAAGCACTATACATAGCGACTGCGAGAAATGAAAACCAATATAGTACTCCATTACTCTTGGTGATGAAGTAAGCTTGGGTTTTCGGCTCCTAATCAGAGTATTTCCTAAGCCGAAAAGTCACTTGTAAGCACTAGCGTGTATATGTAAAGTTGTAATCTTTTGAGTTGTGTTGGGTGTTCCAGTGACTGGCCAGCATGTGCATCCCTCAAAAAGAAAGACCTACGTTCTATGTTAATCTGTGGTTACCCAGAAAGTCGGATCCATTAGGGATGCCCTACGGGGATTTGAAAAACAAAGAGAGAGAGAGAAAATAGTAGATTAAGGGTTTAATTTATTTTTTCTAATGGGCTAATCATTTTGAACTTAGAGTCCCAAGGAGCTTCTAGAGTTCACTAAAGATATGCTTGCTACTATAGAACTTAGAAACATGGTATATGGAGTGAACAAACTTTTTCTAGATCTATATTCAACAAGTCACAGAATTAATCTAAGTCCTGGGTTGAAGTAGGAGACTACACATTTGATGGTAAAACTAGAGTAGAGCTAAACTAATTTTCTTTTAGCCATAGGTTGAACACTTATCATTCCTTTAGTTTCTCTTGTAATTTCTTGAGGACAAGCAAATGCTTAAGTGTGGGGATGTTTGATAAGTGTTCAAATTGCTATATTTGATTATCATAATTATATACACCTAGCATGTCATCCAGATGATTCGGAGGCCGCCGTTACTTAAAATGTGTTAGTTTTGTGAATCAGGACAGATCGCGGCAACTCAATGAGAAAGTTAGTGTTTTGAAGCAGATTCAGCAAAGAAGGTTGAAAAAGAGAACTAGACGGACCCGTCCAATAACAGGGGGCCCCGTCTGTAGTAGAGGAGCTGAGTTTAGATGCTAGACGAACCCGTCCAACTCATGGACAAGCATGTCTAATCAAGATGGAAATAAGGGGTCCAAACCTAATTCAGTAAACGATCCCATACGGATCATCAACGGGGTCATATGTGATGTATACGGGGTCGTTCATTTGTCTAGAACCAAATTTGAAGATATAGACGGACCCGTCTACTACAGGACGGTCCTGTCTATAATGGGCCTTCAGGGCAGTAATGCTAATCTTTTGAGTCTAAGCACCTCGTAAATTATATTCCAATCCTGATGGCGTTGAGGGCTATAAATATTTAAGATTAGGGTTTTGAGAGCAACTTTCAAACTCCATTCACCACCCTTGGAGGCTTTCATCACCTATCACCACCACCATCTACCACTGAGAAGGAATCAACCATCTTGAAAGGGCACACCAGAGTAAGGAGCATTCCTAGACGACGATGGACTATCAAAGAGTATATACAACGATGCTCTCCAAGACCGTTCAGAATAGCGTATCACTGTCCTATGTCTTTTACTGTAGTCATTATTGTATTTGCTATGTGTTCCTCATTAATGAGGAACTAACCCTTTAGTTGCTTGGGTATTGATGAACTCTTTGGTTAAGTTTAAAGTATGACAATGTCTCTTGCTTGTTTGATTAATTGACGTGGATTGAGGTTTATTGAGTGTATTCATTTCATTGAATGCTTATGTTGCGACAACCCAAATATTCAATAGGTTTATACGAGGGAAGAAGCGAAGGCCTCCTCGCATTCGAATTACCTCAATAGAAAGGACTGTGAATGCACTAAGAACTCGGGCATCAAGGAGAGCTACTCTTTTATATATCTTGTTCTTGTATTTCTTCCAAGAAATAGGTTCCCTAAAAAGCCACTCAATGTTAGTAATTCGGCCGCGACAGCGGGAGTGAAAGCGATATAGGAACCCTTGGTCCAATCCCATTTGATCAACAAGTAGGAGGTATTGTCTGTATTATGTGCCAAGAACCCAAGAGGGATTCATAACCGAGTATCCCTTCTCCTGACTGATTATCCTTAAATTTCATCACTTAATTCACTTCATAGTGACTCTAGTTTCTTTTCCTTAATTTCAGCACTTAGATTAGTAAATATCACAACTCTATTTAGGTTAAATAGTAGATAAATAGCTAGTACTAGTATTTCTTATAAGTCCATGTTGATTCGATACCCGACTTCTTAGACCATTATATTACTTGGTACGACCAGTGCACTTGCAGTATAAACATAAGCATTTGGCTCAATCAACGGCTTGGAAAATGATGCACCAAAGGCGTGTTTGGTTAATTGAACTGGGCACCAAAGTGGTGGAACTGGAACCACTTACGTCACATTGGTGTTTGGATTACAGAAGTGTATACCGAAGTCGGATGTCCTACTTCAAAAATGAACCGCTTCAGTTTTTCGGCTTCCGTCTCAAAATAGACGAAATAGGACTTTGGTCTCTTTTGACTTAGTGACCGAAGTCCAACTTCCCTCACGTAATATCATGTGAGAGGTTGGGATCACCCCCATCCCTTTCAGCCCCGAGAGAAAGCCAAGAGCTCTCCCTTGCTCAGCGCCGCTTGCTCTCTTCTTTCTCCCAGTCACCGATTGCTCGTGCCTCCGGTCCCATAACATCTCCCCTTGTTCCCAAACGTGAATCTTTCCACCAATTCTTGTGAGTATCTCTTTAGCAATTTATGGTTTTTGATTTTAGGTATCTCGTGATTTCTGTAGATCTATTTTGGAATCGGGTTTTTAAGGTTTCCATGGAGTAAAATCTTGTGAATCTACATTTGACGAAGCAAAATGTCGTATTTTTTAGATTTATATAGGTGGAGAAATATGCCTTTAGGTTTTGATGTGTGAGTGGGTGGTGTTTTATGAGTAAAATCACCCAAATCTTTTTGTTGTTGTTATTTTATGTATTTGCTCTCCTTTTCCTTTTCCTGTTTTTTTGCTTGCCCTTGTAGGCTTGTTCTTAGATCTTCTTATTTCTTTTATTTTAATTTTTTTTTATTTTTAAGGTTATTTATGGATTTTCAATACAATTTGAGTGAATCCAGGCATGCATCTCTTTAGATTTGTTGCATCTGCATCATCAAAAATAAGATCTTGTTTGGTTTCAATGGCTCTCTTCACCCATCTGTTTATTTTCTTTTCCCCAATGGATATTTGTTATATTGATTGATTTCACTCTTGTTTTGTTTATGGTTTTGTGGATCTGTGGTATGTTTTGTAAATCTGTTCCTCTTTACTTTCATTGATTGAAAGTTTCACATAGATATGATAGGATGAGTTGAATATTGTAGACTTGGGGAAAAGGATATAAAAGATTTAAAAGAACTTAATTTTACCAAGATGATTCATAATTTAATGTTTAGAATGTATATTTTCTTTTCTATATGCAGAAAATAAGCCATAAGAAGCGTATTACAAATTACTTTGAGAAAATATTATTGGGATTACTAGGGCTTATTTACTGATTTGTTGATTTGCTGCTGATTTTTGGGATTACAATGTCATCTTCATATTTATTTTATTTTCATGATAATCAACTATTGTTCTTATTTTGAGTTTCCTTAAATTATCATACTCATATCTAAAAGTTAATTTTCATCTCAATCCAACTTGATAGTTTGTGGAACCTGGTATTAGTTCTTGGGCAATTTCTATTTGTTGTTTGTTAAAGTGCCTATCGTGATGGTTTTTCTATGGATTTCTTATCCAGCTATTTTCTCATGCTTCTTATATTCCTAAATTGTTAAAGGGTTAAAGACACTTTTTGTCCCCGAACATGATACAATTGTTGCCTTTCAACCCTATATTTTCATTTGGTTCAATACGGCCACTGTATTTTACATATTTTTGTCAAATCTGATCTACGATCTTGGCCTTGACACTTATGTGGCAGCCAAATGGCATACGACCGAAAGATAAAATTATATTTTGGTTTTTTAATTAAAAAATGAATATATTTTACTGATGTGGCAACACAACTAACCGTATTTGTTGTGGTGGAATGCCACATGTATCGCTGATGAGGCATAAAAAATTTAAATAACTAATATAAAATTTAAATGATGCTGCTGGCATTTGATAAGTGTTGACTTCGCTATATTTCTATATCATATTTGTACACACTCAGCACATAATCCTGATAAATTATAGCCCACCGGTACTTAAAATGTGCTTTTTCTGTATGACAGGACATATCGAGGCAATTTAATGAAAAGTTTAGGATTTGAAGCATAATTGAAAGAAGAAGACTCAAAAAGGAAAACCAGACGGTTCCTTCTGGTGGACAACGGTCCCATCTGGAAGGCGGGACACTTGAGGTTTTCTTTGAATCTCTAAGTAAACCAGACGGGCGATGAAAATGGATGTTCCATGAACTGTCTGCAGTGGAAAAGCTACTTGTTGAAGCTAGATGGGCCCGTCCAAACCATGGATGGGGCCGTCTAAATAGGAGGAAAATCAGATCTAAACTAAGGGCGGACCCGTCCAAAGCTTGGACGAGGCCATCCATCTAAAAGGATGGTCCGTCCAAACAGTGGACGAGATCGTCCATCCAGAAAAAGGAACCTGTCTGGTTCTAGAACGAGGCCGTCTATGTTTTAGACGGGCATGTCTGTCAGTCGATGGTCTCGTCTGTATCGGGCTTCAATTCAATAACGTCGATCGGATAAGCATAAGTGCCTCGAAAACTGTACTCTAACTTCCTAATGGTGCTTAGTACTATAAATATCGAAGATTAGGGTATTGAGAACAACTTCTAATTCCATTTACCACCCTTGGAGGCTCTCACCACCCATCATCCATTTTTCATTCATCTAGGGCCTAGCACAAAGGAAAAGCGTCACCAGATGACAAAGCAACGAGGTTGTGTATCACGAGAGCGGTCCTCGCCAATAGCGTTTGGAACAACGTATCACTGTCTTATTGCTTTTTTAGCATTTATCTTTATATTTGCTCTGTATTCCTCTTTAATGAGGAACTAACTCTTTAGATGCTTGGGTATTGATGAACTCTTGGGTTAGGTTTAATGTATGAGAGTATCTTCTGCTTGTTTAATTAATTAATGTTGCATTGAGATCTATTGAGTGTATTCATTGCATTGAATACTTACAATGCGACAAATCTAGTATTCAATAAATTCATATGAGGGAAGAAGCGAGCAACTTCTTATATTAGCATTACCTCTGTAGAAGAGATTGTGAGTGCACCGAGAACTCGGGCATTTAGGAGAGCGACTCTTTCATACGTCTTATTCCCACAATCTTTCCAAGAAATAGATTCCCTAGATCCCCACTCAATGTTAGTAATTTAGAATTGACAGTGGGAGTGAAAGTGCCGTAGGAATTCTTGGTACAATCCCATTTAATCAAACAATTGAAGGCATTGCCTATATCTTGTTTTGAGAACTAAAAAGGGATTCATACCGCAGTGTCTTTTCTCCTGACTAATTGTCCTGTGATTTCATTCCATCATCTTCACTTAATATTAAATTAAATTTGCTTTTTTAACTTCAGCAATTAGATTAGTAAAACATCATATCTCTGATTAGGATAGTTGGTAGATGAACAATCAGTACTAGTACTTCTTGTAGTCCCAGTGGATTCGATACCTAACTTCTTAGTCCATTATATTACTTGTCCAACCCTTACACTTGCGGTAGCATTGGTGACGATCAACATGATAAGTTTTTTAAAAATATAGGACATAATTAATTAGTTAACAAACAACTTAATTAACCTTATTACATTTAAACAATAATGACAATATAATTATAAAAATATAATTAAAATCTTAATCTTATCAAATAAATAAACTAACCCTAACCCTAACTCAAACCTCTCCTTCTTGCCACCATAGCCACGACCCAAGAGCTTCATAGCGTGTGCATAAGGGCCGGTATCAAGCAGCGAGTCAACCAATGCTTGATCAAGCTATCTGATCGCTACACTGAAGCCATGGCCGCCTCCGAGCTCGTCTCCATCGCCAAAATCTCTCACTCCTAACGTTCTCCCTACCTTCCTCTCCGCTATCTCCGACACCCGTCCATCCGACAAGATTTTTCTTCGCTAGCATTCTCTCCAGCTCATCTCCAATCCCTCAAATCAACCTCCTTTATTTCGTCTACCTACAAGCATCAACACAACTACATCAATAGATTAAAAAAACTATAGAAGTAACTCTAACAATCAAAACTTAGGAGTCAATCAATCCCAGAACGCTTCAAATAATCTCTTCTCTTCCCTAAAACTCAAACTGGCTCATTAATGAAACAATAACAAAAATCATAGAAAACATATACTATCATCCAGTAAAACTACCTCTTGACAGAATCCAAGGGATTCACAGGCCTCTACGGCGAACGAACGGAGGTCAGATTGAGTGGCCCTTCAGCTGGTCTCTTCTTTCCTCTAGAACGCCCCAGCGGGGATTCCATAGCTGAATAGGACAAGGAAAAGGTTAGATGGCTGAAGTAGCTTTTGATCTTTGATCTCCCGATCTCATTCACTGGGTTCACTCCTTCCCCACCTCCCCCGCATGCTCTCCGCCGTCCTCTACTGACTCCGAGATCCTGATTCCTCGGTTCGCCTTTGCTTGCCAGTGGTATGTTCCATCGCCGCTTAAACCACGGATCTTGGCTCCCTCCACGCCGTCCTATTTCACTCCCTCATTGACGCGCTTCTTCACGAATAGGACCAGTGTACCCAGATGGCCTCCGTGCTCTGCCTCGTCAGGGTGGTTGATGTTCTTTGCATGGTGGATCATCCGTCTCGATCTTCTTAAAGCGGCCCCAACGCTATATTACTCACCTCTTGAAGCTCATGCGGAGCAACGCCTTCAAGGCCAAACCCTCTCTTATTTCACTACTCGACAACATTACGGGCGTCAGGCGTACCTCCACTAGGACACTGCTCGGGGTGCTATTGAAGCTTTGGAAGCGACTATGGGGGCAAGAAGGAAAGGGTTAGGTTAGGGTTAGGGTTTAGTTTTATTTGGGAATATTAAGAGATTAATTATGTTTATGTAATTATATTGTCTGTATTGTTTGGATGTAATGAGGTTAATTAAGTTGTTTGTTAAATAATTAACTATGTTTTATTTTTTAAAAAAAGAATTGCCATGTCAGCAGCATCATTTAATTTTTTTTATTAATTTTTAAAAATTTTATGCCACATCAGTGATACATGTGGCACTCCACCTAAACAAATATGGTTACTTGTCATGCCACATCTGTAAAATACATCTATTTTTTAATTAAAAAAAATCAAAATATACCCTTGTATTTTAGTTGTATGCCACTTGGTTGCAACATGAGCGCCACATCAGCGTCAGGGACTGTATTTGACCAAAATATGCAAAATACAAGGGCTATTGATACACCCACAAGGTGCGTGAAAAACTACTACATAAATTATCTGAGATTAGATCTAGTAATAAAAGTACCCAAAGGTAGGGTTATGAATCCATAGGGAATTTGGAATACTAAAACTAACTATCCTTGCTATCTAGTCTAAAACTATGGAAGGAGTTGTGATTGATTGATTTCCTTAAAAGAAACAAAGCAGCGAACAATCGGTAGATAGTGGCGGTCCCGAATGAGCGTGGCACCTCAGGATCCACAATCCTCCTATGATTCCTTTGTTAATATTAGAATTCTAAGTATTGGCTATCCATTGATTAATTCTTGGGAGTTCGACAATTACACCATCTAGATGCCACATCCTATCTCTCGGTATATAGATCGACCTCATTAGCTATGCCTAGTTATAATCGAACTAAGAGAGATATGGACCTATGTATATAAAGACAAGTAAGTCAAAACCTAGCACGTATGTGCTTCGCCAGAATATCACGAGGTATATGACCATGGCTCATGCAAAATATAATCACATAAATCAAGCATAAAATCACAAGAATCATCAATAAAAGAAGATAATCGATAAAAGAATTCAATTAACAAATATTCCTCGAGTTCAAGTATCTGAGGTACCACTAAAGGGGTTTAGCCTCTCATACTAAAGAAAACACTAACAAAGATACCGAAGGAAGACATAATTGAAAATTTGGGGACTCCCTTGCTCGATGTCCTTTCCGCCTTCGATATTCTTTGAAGCTCTAGCCGTCGCCCGAAACACCGTCGAAGACTAATCTCCCGAAGTCCCTGAAATTTTTGCCTTTGGCTGGTTTATATAGTAATTTAACTGATTTGGCACGGTTGTGCGCATCTAAAGCATGGTCGTGCACACTCCCGTGGATCGATGATAAGCTTTCAATTGATCATGTTTTTATATCAATTCCTTGTACATTATTCATGTGATTTCGAGTAATTCTTTCCCTTTGATACTTAATTAGTTTTAATTCTCATTTTCACGGTACTAGAGAGCTTCCAGAGTAAAACAAAAGCAATACAGATCAGATCGAAGCTGGTATCAATTTCACTGAAGCCATACGGGCTAGCTTACGGCCATAAACACCCATATGAAGTAAAGATACCGGCATGCTTACTACCGTAAGCACTCGTATGAAGATTCTCAGCACACACCCCCCAACATGCAAAGAGATACACGGGAAAACATACGGCCGTATCACCAGTCGTGTAACCTGGGGAATTGCATACGGGCGAGCATACGACCGTAAGACTGCCCGTATGCCTCATGCTCAGACGTGAATAAACCCAATTTTATGTTGGTTAGGGTCTGGATTTGACTGATTGGGCTACTAATGATGTGTATGAGCCTGAACCCTATAAATAGCCGAATTAGGGTTTAGAGAAGGGCTTTTGGATCTTGAACATCATCATCCTCTTGGAGGCTCCCAACCTTCTCTCCACGTTGGAGATTAAAGCATCATTGAAGACCTTGGAGCAAAAAGAGGGAGGCAAGCATCCAAGAGGATGATGATGTTCAAGATGCTTATTATGATTTCAATCTTTTCCCTTGAAATTGTATTTCTTATTATGATTTCAATCTTTTCCCTTGAAATTGTATTGGATTTGTGTTCCCCTTTAATGGGAACTAACTTGTTAGATATTTGGGCATGATGAACCTCTGGATTTATGTTTAACCTTGCTTGTATAGATTTCTATATTTGAATGAATGTTCTATATTTGATAACCTATTGAATGTTTTGTATGGTATTGATGCTTTACGTTGTGACAGCTCTAAGTGTTAATCTAGATCTATAGAAGGTGTAGACAATAACGTTCCCTCTATATACCCTCTATCTACTTCAATAGGTGGGAGTTGTGAACATCTTAGAGATCGGGTGTTTAGGAGAGAGACTCTTTAAAATGAATTATTTCCACAACTCTTCCAAGATTATGTGTCCCTAGAATTACTCCACAGTAGATTAGTAACTTCGCCTTGGAAGAGGGTGTGAAAGGGTTGTAGAGATTCTTGGTTCATATCTCACATTCCTCAATATGAAATCCATACATTCCCCGATTTATAAATATCAGGAGGGATTCATTTGCGAGAATCTCCCTTCTGCGATTGATTCTTTGTCACTATTTTTAATAAGTGTTCTTAAGCCAATTTTCTTTTTAGTAATTAGATTAGAAAACCGACAACCTTTGGATAGAATTTTGGGTAGTAGACAATTAGATATGATTAGTGGTCTTGGTCCTTGTGTGTTCGATATTCGACTTTTATAGTCCACTTTATTACTTGATACAACCCGTGCTCTTGTGGTCTAAGTATTAGTCACATAACATGCATCAAGTTTTTAATGCCGTTGCCGGGGACCTCTAGGTCACTAAGAATACTAAGAGTCTGTTAGTTAGTCATAGTTTTATGTTTTTATTATTTTTCTTTTAATTTTCTTTCATTCGTTTTATCTTGCTTACTCTCAACATTCACACTACTGATTCTTGTTCTCTCTTGTTGTGCAAGGATCTGGTATATGACCCGAGTGAATCTAGCCAGTTTGTCGTAAGGAGATAGCAAAATCGAGTGCACTCTACATCGATGAATTAGAGAAGTACAAGACACGACACAAGAGGTAAGGTAAGGTTCATCTTCAGAGTTCGAGAACGTCCTTCCTACAAAATTATGGCCCTCCGACTGTGGCTGAATGGAAGAGAATACTATATGACTATGAAAGGTTGGAGTACACGGGAGAGGAATCTAGTGTCCACCCTCCTCAAGTTGTGAACAACTTTGAGTTAAAGCCAAGCATCGTTCAAATGGTTAAAAATCAGGCTCAATTCGACGGACAGTCTGACGAGGACCCTCATGCACATTTGGCGCACTTCATTCAAATTTGTAACATGTTCAAGATCAATGGGGTCTCTGATGATGACATCCGCTTGAGGTTATTCCCGTTAAGCTTAAGAGGAGCAGCGTACAGTTGGCTCACCTCACTTCCTGCAGGAAGTATAAGAACTTGGAGGGAAATGTTGGATAAATTCCTATGTAGATACTTCCCCCCAAGTAAAGCAGCATAGATCAGATAAGAAAACTCTGCATTCAAACAAGGTGAGAACGAGTCACTGTTTGAAGCTTATGAAAGATTCAAGGATCTATTGACGGCGCCCACACCATGAGTATGGAACCATGGGCTAAGCTTTACACTCTATATAGCGAGAATTTGAACAATGCACTAGGCGGTGGTGAATCTTTGCGGTGGTGACTCCTTAGGCAACAAATATCACGAGGAAGTCGGCGGTTAATTGAAGATATGGCCAACATAGAGTCATCATGGTCACCAAGAGGAGACAACTGTCCCGGTTGGGTGGCCCCATCAGTGAAGATCTAGGGCTTCTTGCGGCACAAGTGTTGTACTACCAAGAAATTCAAAAAATTCACATCGGGGAGGATCTTCAAGCTCAATTGCAGCTATTTAGGTGTGGTACCTTTAGAGGTGGAGCGCGATTCATGCATAATGCCTCATTTCAAGTGGCGAGGTAGCTCCTATGGAGGAAATTCAATACATGGGTAATCCAAGACCCCAAGGTACCCAGTTTGACCTTACATGCCTAATTGGAATCATCTAGGGTTATCCTATGACAATCTCAAAGGGTGACCACTCCACGAGGATTCAATTCTCTTCCTCCTAAACCTCAACAACCAAAAAATACCACAAATGAAGTTCTAGTAAGATTCATGGTAGCTCACGAATGTAAAATTTGAGTCGATAGCTACTACGATCACGAAACATCTAAGCAAACATTCAAGATGCGGCAAATCAAGTTGGGCAATTAGCTAGAAATTCATCGGAGAGACCTCAAGGGAGCATATCGGCGATCTTGAGGAAAATCCCTTGAGGATTTAAAGGCGATCACATTCAGAAATGGTAAGGAGGTGGAGATGTTAGTTAGAAACCATGACAAGATAACCACCCAAGTAGAAACTGGTGAATCATCAAGAGTCAAGGGGAGTGTTGTCAAACAATATCAAGAAAAGGATAAGGGAATGGACACCACATCGATTCCTGAGTACCAACCTAGAGTTCCCTATCCTGAAAGACAGAAGAAAAAAAGGACGATGCACAATTCAAGAAATTCGTGGAGACAATCAAGCAACTGAATGTGAGTTTACCTTTAGTCGATGAACTTTCTCAAATGCCTAAATATGCCAAGTACATAAAGGAGTTGTTAACCAACAAGAGGAAAATTTGGAAGAAGTCATAGCGGTAACTTTGAACTCAGAATGCTGTACATGTACTCCAAACCAATCTACCAAGGAAGCTAAAGGACCCAAGAAGCATAGTGATCCCTTGTGTTATTGGGGACGGAGTGGAAGAGAGTGCTTTAGAAGATTCAGGCACTAGCATCAATGTTATACCTTACAAGCTATTTATGAAGCTAGGCCTAGAAGAACTCGAAGCTACAAAGATGACCATTCAACTCACCGATCAGTCCGTGAAGAAACTGCGAGGAATGACATTAGATTTGTTAGTAAGTGTAGACAAGTTCATATTCCCCACTGATTTTGTCTTACTGGATATTGACGAGGATGTTGAAGTACCAATCATCTTAGGAAGACCATTTTTGTCTACTGCAAAAGCCTTGCATGATCACGCTCAAGGCAAGATGTCTTTGAGAGTGGGTGATAGCATAGTTTAACTAAAGCTTCCTACAATAATACGACACACACTAGATTATGATGATACAACTTATTTCATCTATGATCTCGAACTAATCCCCGAGAGTTATACTTAAGAAGTGTTGCAAGACGGCCAACTCGAAGAGTATTTAGAAAAGCTGGATGATGAGAAAGAGTATTTTGTGGAAAGCAACCCTGATTTTGCAAGTGAAAGTAACCAAGGGAAAACAAGGAAGAAGGATAAGGAATCCAAGAAATTATTTCTCCAACCATTATTTTGGAAGGAAAAGATAAGGAGAAGACTAATGAAGCGACCCTCTTCCATGGTAAGGCAAGAAATCCATCACTTGCCCGAATTGATGAGTCCCCCATATACTCCAGCTTAGGGTTCTTCTTGTTTGGAAACTATTTCAAAGGAAAAGTCCATGAGGGGATTCACGCATTTGATCCACCATGAGCAGCAAACACAAATGTCAAGCTAGTGACATTAAACAAGCACTTCTTGGGAGGCAACTCAAGTTTTTAAAAAATTTCTTTTCATAGAATTTCATAATGTTAGTCTAGGAATAGTTAGTTGTCATTTTGAAATAAGTGAACAATCTCCCTAATCTTTCATAAATGATCAATCTTGAGCCAACAGGTCACCTCTCAGAGCTTAGAAGAATGTGAAGGGACATCAAGAGGAATTAGAAAGGAATACCAAAGAAATTATTTACAATACACTGCCGAAGAGGGCATAGGGGTGAGAATACGGCCATATCAGACCGTATGCTCGCTATTCCAATATTGGCTCATGGCCGTATACACCCATAACATCTTATACGGTAAGGCATAGAGCCGTAAGATGGCCCGTATCGATGGCCGTAAAATGGCACAATATGGGCGTGACGGTTCATATTCCATTATATAGAGCCTATCCTCACACCTTTTCAACTCCATTCCCTCAAAGCGGTAGCACTCTCCCTCGTCCCCTCTTCCTCTTCCTCTCAACCCAGTTCAATTGCTCAAGTTTTTAGGGCGCACTCAAGCTAAAAACCTTTTCGATTCCATGTATCCATGTCGTTTAGGGTTTTAGGTCTTTTCTAGAAAAGATTTGTCTAATCATATTTTAAGCAAAATAATGCATACATGACCGTTAATATACCAAGGATAGAATACTTCCCTCATTTTCACAAGTCTTGCATGATTTCTGTAATCATACGCCAATAACCCTAACTGTAGACTCCACGCGTCATTTACGGGCTAGCTTACGGCCGTAAGCACCCGTATGACGTGCTATACGGGCAAGCACATGGCCATAAGCTTGCCCGTACAATGTCCTACACCTAGTTGTCTACAAATAAGACATTGAGTTGCAAATGATCCCATTCTTCTTAAATTGCAGATATGGCCCAAACAAAGCAAGTATTGAGGCGTGTTAAGGGAAAATAGAGTGAGATTTCCTCCTCTTGGTCCCCGATTCACGGGCCGGTGTTCCACGAGCTTCGAGATTGAGGTGAGGTTAAGGCATGATTACCTTGACGGATGAGACCGGGTGTTCACTATCTCTGAGCCAGTGTATAGAAACATGGCACTGGAGGTTCTGAACAACTCTGAGGTTGACAGGAGCCATTTCACCGCCGAGACCCCGAATTCCATCAGATTCCAAGTCCACGGTGCGATGAGGCAGCTGAGCATTAGAGACTTCTCTGTCTACCTCGGTCTTTAAGATAGAGTGTACACGGAGACAGAGGAGTACCGAGAGCTAGCGTGGACTTCCCGGTGCACACATCTTTTGCCTCCTACTGGCGCCAAGTCTCTTGAGCATCCACTACAGAGCCGAAGAAGGCGTCACGCCTTTTTGATCAATCTACTATTACATCCACTGCTCTCAAGAGCATATCGATCAGAGGGGAGAGTTGTCGCATACGACCCGAACCGGGACCTCGAACTGCGATGCCTGGGCCGGTCGTATCCAAGTGGAGACGGGCCTCGCTTGGATACAAGGCCTAAGTAATCCAGAACAGATAACAAAATTCCCATTAATAACAATGAGTTACATAGCGGAAATTAAAACTTAAAAGTACAAGTGATGGCCCTACAAGGGTCCTAAACAAAATACAATGTTTCTTACAAAAAATTTGTTGTCTTCGAACCTCTACGCGTAGCTCCTGAATCTGTATCCACTATTCTTTTAAGCCTGAAAAAAAAAGAAGACAAGAAGGATGAGCTTTCGAAAGAAAAGCTCAGTAAGTTCCTCGCAAGGATTTCAACAAACCAGTCAATAAGCATGATAAGCAATAAGCATTTAATAAATGCAAACAACCGGGACTACGCCCGCACAATCAAGAACCTAGGAGCTTATCAAGAAAACATTAAGGAAAAGACTCCTAGTCTAATCAATGGCCCTCATGCCCAGAACAAAATTCCAAGAATTGATATCAACAAACTTTCACGAGTGACACCGGCCTCTCACGGAATCGACCCTCCGGTTAAATGCGTCGGTAAGCGCCGCCTTTCTTACATGTTGAGAAGCCCGACCCACTAGCGAGGTTAATTTGCGCGAGTATCCTCCCTCTAGCACGAAACTATTAGAGCGCCCGGTGTCCTCGGCCTTGAATGCTCCACTTGAGCACTTGCTCCATTGAGCGAGAAAAATGAACCCGTCGAAGCAGCTTACGGCCGCCACCACACAAGACCATGTGCCCATGGTCAGAGTGTGATCATAGGACAGTGTGTCCAACGAGCAAGACAAGTAATAAATAAAGCTCTATCTCTAGCTCACAATAACCATGCACATATAAAGAAGGAAAGCAAGCAATAATAGGTACGTGCATGTATACACAATAACAGAAGTTCAACAAAACATGCTAAAAGAATTAGCATTAATGAAGACAAGAAAACCCAATAATGGGTGGGAATCTAGGCGTAGTTAACTTACCTCAACTAGTACGTCAAGTCGACTAGCCCGAGTCCCTTGTAATACGGCTCAGTACTCCATGTCGATATCTGGTAATAACAACTACAACTCAGTACCGACACCAAAACAATCCATTAATATTAATAATAATACTATTTTGGAATTCCTGAATCTATCGCGCAGTTCCACAGAAAACCTAATAACTTTTGATCCAGGAACCCGTTTGAGTTGATCCAATGCTTGTTGGAAAGATCTCTTCCTCATCTTTCCAACGGTACCTTACACGACCCTATCGGGTAAATATAAGCTACCCAGCTATCCCTTGAAGGGGACAGCCAGGCTGTAGCCCTCTTATCCATTCTCGGACTTTATTAATCCCACCTATGGTCCCAACCCCTTTAAATTGGTTCCACCTAACCTGATCTATTGGAAACTAACTAAACTCAGTCACATAAGCTTTGACTCCCTACAAACATAGAATATAATCACAGACCTTCAACAACCCCTTTTTCCTATACCAACCTTTACACTAAGACATAATCAACAGAGAAATAGATTCATCAACCAAATCAGAGACCCCCCTAAAGCATTCATCTCATTTACTCAGTCTTATGAGCACTAATGGAAACTAAGGATATCAAAACCAAATTAAGTATCACAAGAGCCCTTGTCCACAGGTAACTCTCTAATCCTCAATACTCATGATAATATACCAACCAAACTCCAGTGGTATAACCTCAAACATAAAAGTCTCCTCTCTCTCTCTCTCTCTCTCTCTCTCTCTCTCTCTCTCTCTCTTCACTTTATGTTCTTCAAAATACCACCAGAGATCCACCAAAACAAAATAAAGATATATCAAACCATCCACATTGGCCCACCTTCACACAACATTGACTCCTTATAAATCCATCCATGCTCTCATCACTCTAGTCACCAAAGACAACTACAATCATATACAATTAATCATTATATCCTCTAGTAGTCCTTTAAACACATAGTTCACCAGACATGCCAGTCAAGACCTTATACCAAGTTCATGTTATTACAACCACCTTATAGACTAATGTCAACTAATCATGCTCAGCCTATCGAACATCCAAAGACAAGTAGACTATCACATTCTATTAACTTTGCATGAGGTTAATCAACGGGTTCAAGGTCTTTTATCAGAAGGTTAGCATATGTAGCTTCTCCTACGGTGCAATGACCATCACTAACATGCAAACGGATATGAATCTCATAATCAAATAACCCTATCGATGAACCTACAAGGTCTCAGGAACTCACCAGTGACAGTGGCGAGTACACGATGACTCAACGCCGTTCTAGTACCGCAGTAAGACTGATCTATGCTCCCTGCCACCCTTCTCTCTTCTTCTCTGCAGAACGGCGACGAACGAATGAGAGCGAAACTAGGGTTCTAAAGACCGGTTTCCTATATATAGACTCGCAGAGGATCTCAGCGCTCCTTATCCCTTTGGAAACAAAGTTTAAAAGAGATTTGAATAGATCCTTACCTTATCTGGTTGAGAAGCGATCTCTGCGCGGCGGTGCCCTCCCTGGTGCGGAGAACAGGGCTCTTTGTGCCTCGGAAACTGAACTCCCATCCGATGTGCGGCCAGAAGTCTGAGTCCGCCCTCCGTGGAGTTCCTCAGGAGGTCCATCAACCGTCGGATCGTTGTTCTATATTTTCAAATCAATCCCAACCGCTCCCTCTAAACGAGTGAACTTTTACGTGCATGACCCACACTTTGAGCTTAAAGAGTTTTCAAGATCTTTTAATGGCAGACCACGCGCTTTCTTGTAAATATAGTTTTGTTCTATATTTTATTTTTTTTTTTAAATTAAATTTTTCTCGTGTACTGAGCCTGACTTTGATTTCATAACCACTTCCTCTTTTATATATATATATATATATATATATATATATATATATATATATATATATATATATATATATATATATATATATATATCCGATTTTATCTTTTATCTTTAACTATCAGATAAATTTTAATTAAACTCTTCACATATATTAAAATTAAATAAATAACTATATATATATATATATATATATAATTATAATATATGTGAAGAGTTTAATTAAAATTTATCTGATAGTTAAAGATAAAATCGTATATATATATATATATATATATATATATATATATATATATATATATATATATATATATATTGTTACGGAAATATTTGGCAAAACACGTGTCACCTACCCAAACGGCCACGTGTTAAACACGGGGCCACATCCCTCTGGCCACGTGGCAATACCACCTAATATCAAATCTTCTGTTACTGCTTTTCTAGCGAAATTCAGCTCGGTAATTGAGAATAAGGCATTTGCTATCTTTCAACTCTACAAACAAATCCGGTCGGAATTAAGCAAACCCAAAACCTTCTTATCCGAAACTTGAGGCGCTCATGGCCACGTAATTTCCTAAGGAAGAAAATATCTAACGCCTCTACAGTAAGTAGATATTATCCACTTGCCTCTACAGTAGGCCGATATTTTCTACTTACCTACACAGTAGGCAGATATTTTCTTACCGCCTCACGACATATTTTCTCACCGCCTCAAGAGATATTTTCCTAAACCGCCTTCAACTTTTCTATAAAAGAAGAACAACTATAGTAAGAAAAGGGGACTTGAACAATCAATTAACATGTACCCAAGAAGTCTAAAAATTCACCAAACCCACTTTTTTCTCACAAGATTTCTGACTTAATCATCGGAGTTAAATCCGGGCAGAAAGGCCCAATTCCGATCGCTCCCCTCTCCTTTTTACAGACTCGTCCAGATATCCAGAAACAAAAAGGGGACAATTCCGATCATCCTCATCGATCCGATCGCCTCCCCAAAATTCCTCCAGAACACCCAGCATTCCAAGGCATCCAATATTCAAAACCTGAAGTAAGCGTTAACATCAATTACAAATTTGAACCGTTTGTCGAAAGGCTGAGACCAGATCACGAGGCAACAACAACCAAAGCATGAGACGAACCAGTTTTTGGCATCAACAGTTTGGCGCCGTCTGTGGGGACCTTACGAAAAGCTAAATGATTACTACCAGAAAATCTAAACGAATCCAAGAGCAAGGAGCGCCTGGCAATATTGAAATACCCAGTGAAGTCCGGAGGACTGGGGGGAATTCACCGAAAAATCCACCCATCTTACCTACATCGGAAAATCCACCCATGGTACCCCAGGGACCCGTCCCAGATTTTTATCTCAATATGCAAAAACAATTAGAAGCGATTGGCTCAAAATTTGTTCACACTTTGGCCCATCCACCACTCCCGCCCACACAAATTTCACCAAAGATGCAGCGGCCCATTAGCTAATTTCAGCGAGAGGGAGGACAAGGACCCGCACCCATGAAGAAAGAAGAAGCGGACCGCCTTCTCGCCCGATTCGAACCTCCCTCCTCTCGGCGTCGAGAGCAAGCTACCACAAGAAACGAGCGGAATAGTCCGTACTGTTCCAAGCTGTCGACGAAGAACACGAGGGGCGGGGCCCTCTCGAGGAAACCGAAGTCGAGCGGCATATTCTCGCTATCACGCTTTCCTTTTATCAAGGAAATCTTTGGATGAGCAAGTTCACGGCGGTTTTGACCACACTGCTATGGCGCATATGAGGGCAAAACCGATCCGTCCTATCACTTTGAAGTCTTTCCGATCAAAGATCTTTGCTCTCTAGAATCAGCGATGCATTATGTGCGAGTTTTCCCGCCACCTTAGAGGGAAAAGCGCCAAGGCTGGTTTGTTGATCTTCCGTCTAGCACAATTTCTTCTTTTCAAGTTTTAGCGGACCAGCTTTCTAGCTTATTTTGCTAATTATTCAAAGCAAAGAAAACCCCATCTACCCTTCAGCGTTAAGCAGCGAGGGTGAAACACTCTAAACCTACCTCAATCGTTTCATAGATGAAGCGGCAAATATTGCGGACCTTGTTCCTGAATGGTGCGTAACCTTCTTGATGGAGGGTTTGCTAGACTCTCCTTTCCGTTTTTCCCGCACTTTGGATCTACCAAAAACCATCCTTGCCCTCATGATCCACACCCAAAAGTATATCAATTCTGACGAAATTTATACGGGTTGGGATGAAGAGGCTCGCCGCATCCCTACGGAAATCCAGAAAGAAAGAAAATAGCGAGTTTCAGCGGGGAGGCCCACAGAAATCCGAAGGGAAGGAGGATCACGTAGGGATAATAAAAGTGAAAATAAAGGTCTGGAATCTTCAACACGTCCTCAGCGACACATGCTACAACCTAGAGAATCCCCAAAAGAAGGGAAAATAGTCAGATATGATCACCATACCCCACTAAACCAAACCAGAAGCCATATCCTTATGCAAATCCAGGATCAAAAAATTTTGTCGTGGCCAGAACCTAAAAAGAATCCCGAACGACAAAAGAATAGTAAGAGATATTGCAAGTTTCATCAAGCTAGAGGACATGACACAGAAAAGTGTACTCATTTGATGAACGCTATAGAAGATGTCGTTAGAAGAGGACAACTGGAGCAATACATTAACATTGATATTCAAGAGGGACACGAAACTTCACAACTTTGAAGGAGAAAAAGGGGAGATGGTGATTTATTAGTGGTGGTCCCTAGTTGTGGTGGTAGAAAGTTCCACCACTTTCGGAAAAGCTATGCCGAATGGTAGGAGTTGCACAAGAGGCAGAGTCTCACAAAGAAGGTCTCGGCCTATGGCTCATATCATTTTATGATACTTGATGTCGTGAGGGTTCGCCACTCTCATGTGATGCCTTAGTCATTGCCATCATGGTCTCCGACTTCCAAATGAAAAGAGTCACGATAGACAATGGAAGTTAGGTGGATATACTCTTTTGGAGTGCCTTTGAAAAAATGAGATGCGATCACGGACAACTTACTCCCGTAAAATCACCTTTAGTGGGATTTTTACGGAGGAGTGGTACAACTAGAAGGAATGATCTCTTTACTAGTTCACGGTAGGAAATTAGCCAAGATCATCAACATTGACAACAAATTTTACGGTGCGTGCAGTGCGTCAAGTTCTGATATGTGATTCTTGGTAGGCCAACCCTCAGCGCCTTAAAAGTAGTAATTTCTACTTATCATCTTCTCCTAAAATTTCCGGCCGAGAGTGGCGGTGGAAGTAAGAGGATCAACCCTTGGCACGACAATGTGCGCCTCAACCCTCAAAGGAACAACTTAAAATAAAGGCAAAACAAGAGCTTGAGGAGGCCATGTTGGTTAGCGAATAGCGAGAACAAGAAGATAAAGACCTCCGACCAACCCGGTTGAGGAGTTGCTTATCATTCCTCTGGATACAACTAGATTGGAGATGCAGATGCGAATTGGTCTTGGATTTGACAGCTTGATGCGACAAAAGAACCTCATGGCAATACTAAGGGCCAGGTTGGATCTTTTTGCACAGTCCTCGGAAGGGACATCTTAGGGCGTAAAGCGTGATGTCGTTGAACACCACCTCGGCATAGATCGGTTGTTCAAACACATTTAAGCGAAGCGGAGAAATTCCACCCCGAGAAAGCGGAAAGGCTGCAGAAGAAGAAGTGTCAACCCTTTTGAAGGCAGGATTTATCCGAGAGGTGAACTATCCAGACTGGTTGGCTAATATGGTTCTAGTCAAAAAGCCGTCCGGGAAATGGAGAATGTGCGTGCATTTTATGGACCTAAATAAAGCTTGTCCGAAAGATTCGTTTCCTCTACCTTCAATTGATGACTTGGTTGACTCTACGGCAGGGCATGAAATGCTTAGTTTCTTAGATGCCTTCTCAGGCTACAATCAAATCTGAATGGCCAAAGGCGACGAAGAAAAAACTTCCTTTATTACTAACAAGGGAACTTACTGCTATAAGGTGATGCCGTTTGGTCCAAAGAATGCCGGAGCCACTTTCCAAAGGCTCGTAAGTACAGTATTCAAAGAACAAATTGGCAGAAATGTCGAAGCCTATGTAGATGACATCTTGATAAAGAGTCGAAAAACCGAAGATCATCTATCGGATATCTGAGGAAGCCTTTCGGTCGCCCGGACTTACAATATGCTCCTAAATCCGAACAGGTGTGCATTTGGTGTCCGATCAGGAAAATTTCTAAGATTTATACTGACTCAAAGAGAAATAGAAGCAAATCCAGAAAAGATCAAAGCCATTCTTGACATGGGATCACCCAAAAGCCTTAAAGAAGTACAAAGGCTTAATGGATGCCAACAGCTCTCGGAAGATTTATCTCTAAATCCGGAGAGAAAAACCTTCCACTCTTCCAAGCCTTGCGTAAAGCGCTAAAGATGGAGTGGACAGAAGAATGTGAAAAAGCCTTCCAGGGGCTTAAAGATTATCTCAATGCCGGTTGCTAGCCAAACCCATGGCGGGGAGAGGAGCTTTATATCTATTGCTTATTTGCTCCTCGGCGGTCGGTCTGATTCTACTAAGAGAAGATAAAGGGAATTGAAGCATGTCTATTATACAAGTAAGATCATACTTAGCGGCCTTTGAGTCAAGGTATCTACCACTTTCGAAAAGCTAGCTTTAAGCCCTTATCACATCTACTTACGGAGATTAAGGCCTTATTTTCAAGCTCACAAAGTTATTGTGTTGGTGACCGACCCCTAAAACAAGTTCTTCATAAACACGAAAATTACGGGCGCTTAGCCAAGTGGGTAATAGAATTGGGTGAGTTTGATCTCACTTATAAGCCCACGAATGGCGATCAAGGCTCAAGTACTAGCGATTTCGCCATGTGAAATTAACCATTCCATGAATGGAGATGTAATCTCGGCCACGGGATCAGCCGAGAAAGCTCTATTGCCCCATGGTCTTTATATATCAGCGGATCGACCTTGAAGAAAAATCAGGGGCAGGTTTCGTCCTTTATTCTCCCTCCAAGTGGAAAATTTCAACAGTTCTTAAGTTCCAATTCCGAGCGACTAACAATGAGGCCGAATATGAAGCCCTCATTGCAGGGTTACATTTGGCCCGGGGGCTCGGAATTCAGCATCTACATGTATATTCCGACTAACAACTAGTCGTTGGCCATACACTGGGCAGTTTTGAAGCAAAGGAGGAGAATATGGTCAAGTATCAGGCAATAGTGAAGAGAATAGTCTCATACTTCACTCATTTCCAGATTGAAAAATCCGTCGGGCACAAAATGAAAAGGCAGACGCTTTATCTAAGAAAGCCACCACACTTAATGGAGATACAAAACTCTCTTTCAATCTACAATACCTTCCAGCAAAAACTATTGAAGGGCTGGAGGGAGAAGTACAAAGTTCAGAAGAAGAGTCATGTTGGATTGATCCCATCAAAAACTACCTGCAAGGTGGACCTGCACCATCCAACAAGATAGAAGCCAGACAGATTTCTTACAAAGCCGCTCAGTACAATATGATTGGCGAACATCTGTATAAACGGTCCTATACACAACCCTTTTTGCGATGCTTACGCCCCACAGAAGCCAATTATATCCTTCAAGAAATTCATGAATGCATTGGAGGAGATCATATAGGAGGCAAGGCCTTGAGTTATAAAGTCCTTCGACAAGGTTATTATTGGCTAACCTTAACTCAGGACATGCGGTGGCCTTAAACTCGAAAATGTGATGCACTAATGGCCTTCAACAACGCCAATTGTCGAGTCCTCGGCCGTTTGCTTTATTTGGGGAGTTGATCTTCTAGGGTCATTTCCTACTTCCACTTCGACAAATGAAATTTTTGATAGTTGCTATCGATTATTTCACTAAATGGGTAGAAGTTGAGCCCTTGGCCAAGATCCTGAGAGAAGGCTTGTCAAGGATTCTTATGGAGGCTGTTATCTGCCGATTGAATTCCGATTAGCCTTCATTCTGCGATAATGGGCGACAATTTCATAACAAGGTTTTCAAAAGTTTTTGTTACGAGCTCGGAATTGAATCCAGAGTAACTTCTGTGACGCATCCTCAAGCCAACGGCCAAGTAGAAGTAACCAATCGCACTTTGCTCCAAGCTCTCAAAACCCGGGTGTCCAAAAATGGAACTAATTGGGTTGAGGAAATTCTGAGCGCTCTTTGGGCTTATCGAACAACTACAAGAACCCCCATAGGGGAAACTCCATTCTCTCTTACTTATGGTGCAGAAGCAGTCATCCCTGCAGAAATAGGAATACCTACCTTACGAACACAACAAACTTTTTCATCAGAAGAAAATGAGAAGAATCTCCGAGCGGAACTTGACCTTCTGGAAGAGCGTAAAAAGGCTCTACGGCACAAGGGTAAAAAGAGTCTTCTTCCAAATCGGCGATCTGGTCTTAAGAGAAAACGAATTCCAGGGAAACAAAAGCCGAACGGGGAAGCTAACTCCTAACTGGGAAGGCCCTTACGTCATATAGAGGATTGTCCAAGCGGGCACTTATTATCTCGTCAATATGGAAGGAAAAATGCTCAAGCGTCCATTTCATGCTGAACACCTGCGACGCTACTATCAATGAATTCTGTAGCAGTCTCCTAAATGTTTCATGAAATAAAACCTAAATTTCTGTTCAGAAATTCCAAATGAAGATGAGGTGAAAATCCCATCCCTAAAAGATGAGACAAAAAATCTCTCGTCCTTATAAGATGAGGCAAAAAATTATCCTACAAGGATAAGAGACAATTCTCATCCAGATTATAGGGCAAAAATCCCGATAGAAATATGAGGCAACAATCTCATTCACAAAGACAAGGATCTTCTTCAGCAAATTAAAGTCCCACGATTGGACTAAGAAGAGAAGAACTCGCCACGAAGCTTAACTTACAAGTCAAATGCAAAAAGAAGAAAGACTTTCTTGAAGGATTTCTTAAATGGTTACAAGTAACCATAACTTCGGAAATAAATCTTCACCAAAATAAAGGTTTGTATTTCATTCCCATGAATAAAAGCTACATTCAAAACACTTGAATATCTACAAAAACATCTCATAAAATCCCTAAGTACTAGGGCCTTCACAGTGTTCAATTGCTTCTGGTAAGCTTGAGTGACATTTAGGATGAGGGCTGGGGCGGGGCCTCTGGAGCCTTTATAATTTCTTTGCTCCTTCAGTTTTGTAAACTTCTTTAAGACGCCAGCAAGCCCCATCGATAAAACTTCCGCATGAGGAACATGGTGACCCACTTGTTGTACTAACGAATATATGTGTGTGGCCCCCTCTTTCGCTCGCACCCTAAGCCGAGTGACCTCCTTCTCCAACTTTTCCACTCATTCTCTTAAATCTTTCATTTCTTGCGAGTCGGATTTAGGAGCCTTTTGTCTAGAAGTTAGATCTTCCTTTAGCGCGTCACGCTCCCCTTTAACTTCCTCCAACTTCAGTGCGGGCGGCCGGCCGGCTCGGCAACCTTCAACTTTAACTCCCATGAGACTTATTTCGCTCAACTTGGCGAATTTTAGTTCCTCTTTCAAGCTGCTTTGGATTCATCTTGTAATTTCTTGATGTTCCCTTGATGAAGAAGAAACCCTCGAAATTAACAAGCTTGGCTACTAAATCATTCTTCTCTTTCTCCATGGCGATATTGTTGAAATTAAACGGCCTTATCTTGCTCATGGGCGTGAATAACGGTAAGGTGTTTCTTCTCTTTTTCCTCTAATGCCGCCACCCTAGAGCTTAGTTGGGCAATCTCTGCCCTACTCGCCTCCATCTTTGTCAAGTCTTCTTGACATTGCTAACTCGATTGGCCCATTGAGCAGTCTACGGAAATAAAAAATGAATTATAAGCAATAATACCGAACGAGGGGGTAAAAGAAGCACAAGTATAGTTTTTACCATCATAGTCGAACAGAAAAGCTGGCGAGTAGCCTCTTCCCTTCAAGCTTCTCAAAGTTTGGTAGAGAGCTGTTCGGGCCTCATGGCCATCAAAACGTTCTTCACGGACGAGGCATCCCGAAAAGTTCACTACATCCAGTATGAGAGCCTACCTTATTCGCTTCTAGGACCTACCCAGGTCCGAGTCTTCCACTCAGGTTCTCGACCACCTCACCACGTCCTAAACATGGTAAATGTTCATCACATAACATTTCATAACAATCTGAATGCATTATATGCATTTAATTACCCAAATCGTGAGTTATCAAAATGTTGGCTATTAAATTTATAATGGATAGGTTAGGGCCCTACAACACATTCCCGCACCATTTTTATTCATTTAAACACATTCCCGAACTATCGAGACGATCGGAATCGAATTCCGAGTCTTTTTAAAATATTTGAGTTATAGTTCACTCTCCATTCGGTAGTTACAGTAACCACATAAAACATGAACTTGGAACTTCAAATTGAAGTTCGAAACTTTCACCATTCCTTTCCAATATCCCAGTATATTATATTCATAATATTGTCTTTCATTTCCATCATAATTGGGCTCATTATTGTCTCTTATACGGCGCTTTAAAAATGAACAAAAGCTATGTTCTGCAGATGTTACAGTAATTCCTGCATAATTTCTAAAAATTCATGTCTCTTATCACAATTGACCTATAATCATATCACCACTCACTAAATCATCATAAGCTCATATCTAACTTATCAAACCTTCCAAACATTCCATGCATCTTACACATTAGATCACCTCACACTTAGGAGTTCCCAGTCATGGGCCCATCAGGAATAACTTCATCACAGCAGGCACACCTTCATCTTAACTACACTTCAGCACCAAATCTAATGAAATGCTCAATCAAAATCTGTCCCTCTTATGGCCATGAATCCATTACATATTTAAAACCAACTCTTGTCAATCCCTCGAATTGCCCATTAATCTTCACCTCAAATCTCCTGCCACGATACTATTGATAATTAACATCAAATGGAGAACAGAATTACCAATCATGAATCGTTACCATTGCGGCAAGTGGTAAATTCTGAAATCAGACTACACCTTAAAAACCCCATGGGTAGACACTAAAGCCAACAATCTATGGCTTCCAACCAAATAAATCTTTCTTCTTTCTTCAACTAGACTGTTAATCAGTCACAACTTCCCTTCATACTATATCCATAATCAAACAATTGAATCATGAATCCCACCATATGATATCCATTTACTTATGATATCCCTATTCCCTCATTCCATGATATATTGATGCTTCCATTAAATCACCATAAAATTCTCAGCGGCTCAAACAATGCCAAAACTATTTTTGGTGAGACCGTCACATAATGTGACTCTGATTAAGTTCATGGGAAAGAAAACCCCAATTCCACCTTGGAGTAACTAGAATTCTCCCTAGCAAGATTAAGGTATCAACCTCATAAGAATGAATGTAAAACAAGACCATAAAGCATTTAAATACCATAATAGATTCAAGAGGGTTGATAATCATCCTTACAACTATTCATGCTTTCATCCAATGTTTTACCCACAATTAATTTCATGTTTAGTAAAGGTTTACTCTTCTAAAACCTAGAAGCATGAAAACATGATATCTAGGATTTAATTAGGGTATTAACTCCTATAATTTTCCATGAAAATTCGGCAACACCTCCCCTAATTATAGGGCCCCGAAAATATACAAAACAATCACATACTTAACGATTTAATCAATGTGATTTACTTTAAAGTATTAATAAAATTCTCAATTAACACCAAACTCCTCCCATAGCCTCCAATCCCCCCACAACTTCATAGTTTCATTCACAGTGAGCATTTCTCATCCTCATTCACGAGCTTAATTGGTTAATTGCTTCCCATGAGTTGTTAATCTTGATTAACCATGCAAGTATTCTCTAAGTTAGGGCTCACAGAGGAAAAGAATGTTGTCGGCTATCTCTCGCGGATCTAGGCTGTAGGATTTGGCGAACTATCTTGTAATATCATGCGGTGGGCGGCAAGGGATGAAGCGTCTGACCAAGGAATGGCCGGACAGTGCGGCGCGGGAGGGCGTTGATCAGCGCAAGGTGGCAGCTGCTGCTGGCGTAGGTGTTGAGGCCGGTGCTGCGGGGTGTCTGGCCGGCGTGGAGGAAGCGCCTTGGCCATGAGACTGCTACTTGAAGGCCTTGAACTCATGATGGGGAGCATCGGATCCGGCCGATAGGGCGTCATCGCCACCTGCTTGTAGCGTCTGGCGATGTCTTAGCGAGAGGCAGCGGAGTTTGGCGTCTCTGGCGTGTCTTGCGAATTAGAGGCGGCAGCCGTCCGGTGGCTTCCTTGGCGGTGAGATGGGCATGGGTTAGGAGAGATGGGAGAAGAGGAAGCGGGCAACTAGGGCATCTAGTTGAGAAGGGAGTGAAGGGAGAGAGAGAGATTTATAAAATTTCTCTCTTTTTTATCATTATCATATATAAAATATATATTTTTACTTAAAATATTAAAATCCATAATACTTTGAATTAAATGTTATTGTTACCATAACTCCATATGTGTAGTGCTTTGTGGAGTCCGCGAGGGGTTCTTAGTAGCCTCACATGTGTCCAATAGTGGGATCACGGAATCCAAACCCGAGGGTCAGCCAGAGTGATCCAGAAATCCGGTCGGGCGACCCGGTGTCCGCGAGTGCCGCGGTGACATCCGCAGGGGTTGTCTCGGTCCCAGAGCATTTGGACCTACTTTTCCCGAGATTTGAATATTTGTCTGTTTTCTCAATAATTAATCTGATTTAATTAGTACTCAATTAAATCAGGATTAATTAGACCATTATAATTTTCTCAAATTTCATCGCTTACCAAAATTAAATTACTATTTAATAAATTCTGGAAATAAATAAATAAAAATTCTTATTTATTTCAGGGCGGGTTTTACAATACCACTGGTCGTTAGGCCTTGAGTACTGGATCGGATTATTGCCCTGTCTCCCGATCATCAGGATCCGGTTATTTGGCTGATGACAGCTGGTTTCTTTTAGAGTATTGAACTAGGGTTGCATGTTGATTACGATACGAGGCTTTTGCATATATATATATATGTTTGCTATATGTAGGATATGATATGAGATTAATTGTGTGATTCTTCGGATTTTTGATCGTATACTATGATTATCAAGATTTAAGATAATTCCACTGATCTTCATGATTTATACTAGCATTATTCTTGTACTAGTATCACAGTACTGATGACAAGTATGTATTATACCTGGCGGAGAAGTTCTTACTCACTGAGCTTGTGTTGCTCAGCCCTCTCGATTACTGTTTTTCTGTTGTAGGACATAGACTTGGATCGGGATAGTAGCTTGTGTCTCGAGCAGGGATCGAAGTCTAGCTGGCTTTGGTATACCTATTTTATATTTTATTATGTTGGGTTATACTAGACCTTGATTATATCTTTTCTTTCGCTGTATTTAGGGCCGTTGTTGCCCATAACCCTGCGTGTTGTACTCTACTTCTGACTTGGTTTGAATATGACTTCCGGTGTGTAACCGGTTACCTTATGTCATATGGATTTTAATTTAGAATAATGATCATTTTTCAGGTTTAAAGTACACAGCTTATGGGCTGACTGCACTCCTGGCCCAGCTGGTGTGACATCTGTCTCATAAGCGAGATGGGTGTTACACATATAGAAAATTTTGATATATAATTACCTCATGATGATATGTCCAGTTCCTAGAAATATTATCTTTCTTGTTCTTCCTTCCACATGATCTTTATTCCGTTAAAAAGAATTATGTGTAAGAATAATGAGTTGGTGATGAAGATAGTGTATATTCAATATATATATTTCCATCTCATGAAACATCTATTAAAAAACCAAAGAAAAATAAAGAAATAAAACATTATCACATGAAACATCAGGATAAAATTGAATGAAGCAATAGTGTAATACCATCCAAATGTATAAAAACTGATTGTGCATTAAAATTTTAAAATAGAAAATAGAAAATATTTCATGTCAATATCAAGTTAAAAATTACATGTGTATTTCCTTTCTCTTAGACATCATCTCAAAATCACCTTAATTTGTTGAATACCACTATTTAATCAAATCATCTCTCTAGAAAAACTATCCAAAGAGAACCTTGAAACAAATAGAATATAAAAAAAAAAAATTTATCAATATCACTAATATTTAAACGACATTAAAAAATATATATTTTTCATATCAATATCAGTAATATTAACAAATAAATATTTGACTATATAAATTTGAATTTTATATCATGGACAATAAAGGATAAATAAAAAAATAAAACCAATTGGATAACAATATTTATTTCTTAATATTTGGAAATTGGAAACCAATTCAAGTATCATTTAAACCAATTCGAATTGAAATTGAAGTAACATTTGGTTATCACGGACAATAAAAGATAAATAAAAAAAAACTCATGAAAATTGAATAACACATACATTTAGAAAATATTTAAACAACAAACAATCTATATCAAATCTAATATTGATTTTTTTTAAAAAAAAAATCGATAGTAAAGGAAAAAAATTAAAAGTTAATTGTGTATTTTCTTTCTCTCAAACCATTAAGTAGTTGGTATGAATGAAACCACTTTGCATATAAGGAAGATAGTCTTTTAGAAATTCATCTGAAAATCACCTTAATTTGCTAAAAACCACTATTTAATCAAATCATCTCTATCTCTATGAAAAAACCTATTGAGAGAGAACATTGAACATCACATGATCCAAAAAAATGAATGTAGAAAGAAAAAGGGAAAAAACAATACCTATATCTTTCTTTTTTTTATCATATTGGCGTTTCAATGAATAAAAACCATTAAAGATTAGTCAGAGGAGATAAACAATAGTTTCGCATAAAGATATGTCATCTTTAAAGAAGGTGAATTTTTAGTTAGAACTTCCTGCATAGTAATTGTTCATTTCTGCTTACTAATGTAGATAGACATCCGAAAATATACATATTAAAATTTAAAATTTTAAAATTTTAAAAATCTAAGAAATTTCAAACGTCTTAATCTAATATTCTCATTTTTTGATTATTTTTTTTTATAAAAAACATCATAACTATTTATAAATAATTCAATCTTATCTCTTAATAAAACCACGTGATATGTTTTTAATTCAAGTATAAATTAAATAATTTTATAAAATATTGAATCTTATCTCTTAATAAAACAACTACAGAGAACATATAAAAAGTAAAAAATCATTTAAACAACATACATCTTGGGGAAAAAAACTATGTATAATAAAGAAGAAAAAAAGCAATCAGAAATAAGAAATAAAATATAAATCAATGAAAAACATGTTGTGGATGAAACTAAACTAAACAAAAAAAAAAACAAAAAACAAAATATAGCACATGAGTCTTGAAGCATAAAAAAATCACAAAAGGTATATTAAAAACATCAAATAAAAATACATTATGGATTAAACTAAAGTAAACAAAAAAAGCAAGATCAATGCATACCTGGTCCTCAGAATGTAGAAATGGAGTCTGAATCATTAAAAAAAATTAATTAAAATTTACATTAATACCCAAAAAAAATCACTCATTTCTTCTTACAATTTCCAATCCTTCACAAAGGGGGAGAGAAGAAAAAAAAATATGTATAATAAAGAAGGGAAAAAACAATCAGAAATAAGAAATACAACATAAATCAATGAAAAATATATTTGTGGATTAAATTAAATTAAACCAAAAAACAAATGCTTAGCATTGAGTTTAAAGCATAAAAAGCACAAATAGTATATTAAAAAATCAAATAAATATTCATTTGTGGATTAAACTAAATTAAACCAAAAAGGCACCATCAATAAATACCTATTTAGTAGATCATCCAAAAGTACCAGGAATGTTGCCACGAGGATTACAGATGGTAAAAATAAATAAATAAAGTTTATATAGTACCAAAACAACACTCATTTCTTCTTACTAATTCCTCTTTCTTCCCAAAGTGAGAGAGTAGAAAAAGAAAAGTTCAGAACATAAAAAGACCTTTCTCCTTACCAATTCCCCTCTCTTCTCATTTCTCGATATGTTTTGAAATAATGTGACTTGCGAGATCATGGAAACAACACAATGGTCACAATGGTGTGTTAGATTTTTAAATTTTTTAAAAACCAAAAATTTGAGAATATTACCACGTGATATGTTATTTGTTACGGATATATTTGGTAAGGCCGGATGTCGTTGACCTAGGGACCACTTGTCACACAGGGAATTTGGTTTTCCTCGACCCGCGTAAGCGTCTTTGGCCACATGTGCAATATCACCAAATAACGCTTACACAATTCCGTTCGGCAATAGCGTGAGGGAATAAATCCTGCCGAACAAGTCCGTGAGATTATAACTTGATACTCTTATACAAGGCGTGAGGTGGAAGAAGAGAAGTAAATATCTAGCGCCTCTACGGTAGAGTAGGCCTTATCCAAAACTACCTACGGTGGGCGGATATTTACTCTACTTACCTATAGAGCACCTACAGCTAAGCTAGGATATTTTCCCTACCGCCTTAGAAGATATTTACCTAGCCAGCATGCCTTACCCGCGCCTTGCAAGATATTTGTTTTAAGCCGCCTCTAACTTGCTATAAAGGAGAGGAAGGACAAAAAGGAAAGATCAGAAAAAGAAACACTTTCACTACACATTACACAAAGCATTGCCTAGGACTTGCTTACCACGATTTACGACTTAATCATCGAGTTAAATCCGAGGCGAGAAAGGCCCAATTCCGATCACTTTTCCTCCTCTTGGCGAGTCTATCGATTGGATAATTCCGGGCGGAATTGCTTGAGTGCCCTCCGTCTCCATTCCTGGCGAGTAAGCGTCCACACCAACTATAAATATTAACCATTTGTCAAAGGTGAGACGGATCACGAGGCCACGGTAGCCAAAGAGTGAGGTGGACCCGAGTTTTGGCATCAACGAGTTGGCGCCCGTCGTGGGGACCCTTACGAAAAGCCAAATGACCACTACGGAAGATCAAAAGCGAATCCAAGGACAAGGAGCACCTACTACGAAGGACCTATCGAACTTAGCGAAGTCAAAGACATGAAGAAATCCGGTCGGACAATCCACCCATTTACCTCCATCGAGAAAATCAGATCCGTCCAACCCCAAGGGTCCATTCAGGAGTTCTACCTTAACATGCGGCAACAAGCTGGAACAATTGGCTCAAAATTTGTCACACTTTGACCTCCTCCACCTCTTCCAACACAAGCCCCGACACCAAGCGTATCAGCGGTCCCGTTAGCTAATTCGAAGTAGAGGGAGGACAAGAACCGGCACCCATAAGGAGAAAAGAGAGAGCGGCCTTTTCCAGCTAAGCTGGAGAACCCCCCTCCGTTCGGCGTAGAGGCAAGTACTACAAGAACCGAGGCGGACAAGAGCGAAACAAAATAGCCCATCCATACAAAGCTGTGGATAGAAGGACCCAGTGGCGGGACCTTTCGAAAACAAGAAATCCGAGCGGTATATTCTCGGTATGTATTAGCCCTTTGTCGAGGAGATATTGGAAGAGCGAGTTCACGGCGACAGGCCACCTATTATGACCGCATATGAAGGCGAACCGAGTCAGTCCGTCACTTTGAAGTCTTTTGATCAAAGATGCTCCTCATTTGGAATTCACCGAAGCCTTTCGTATGTCTTGGAGCTTTTCCGCCACATTAGAGGGAAAAGCGCATGGCTGGTTTGTCGATATTCCATCTAGCACAATTACTTAACTTTTGATTTTAGCGGATCGCTTTTTAGCCTACTTTTGCTAATTACTCAAAGCAAAGAAAACTCCGTCTACCCTTTTACACGTTAAACAGCTTGAAAGGGAGAAACACTCCAAGCCTATTTAAATGCGTTATATAGGCGAAGCTTGACCAAATGTTCAGGACCTTCTTCCGCTTGAATGGCGTAACCTTCTTAATGGAGGGACATTAGACTCCTCTTTTCGTTTCTCCCTCACTTTGGATCCACCAAAGACAATTCCAGCCCCTTATGAGCCATGCCCAAAATACATCAATTGGATGAAATTTATACGGGTTGGGAAGAAAGAGGACTCGGTGAGGGCACATGGAGACACCCTAAAAGGAAAAACCTACCAAAAGGTGTCAGCGAAGGCCCCGGATATCACGGAAGGAAAGAAGATTATATAGGGGCGACAAGGGCACAAGCGAAATCTGGAAACCTCAACCGCCCTCAGCGACATATCACGCAGCCGAGAACCTACAAAGGAAGGAAAGATTGGTAAATATGATCATCATACCCCACTAAATCAAACCGGAAGCCATATCCTTATGCAAATCAAAGAGCAAAAGCTTACGACATGGCGAGCTGCGAGAAATACCGAGCGGCAAAGAATAGCAGAGATATTGCGGTTTCATCAATCTAAAAGGACACGACACGGAAAAGTGTACCCACTTGATGAATCGCGATAGAGGATGTACGTTCGAAGAGGGCGGTTGGAGCAATATATCAACCTTGAGATTCGGGAGGAACACGAAGCTTCAAAACTGAAGAAGAAAAGGGGAGATGGTGGGGTTTGTGGTAGGTGGCCACGGTTGTGGAGGAAAGCTCAGCCTCTCGAAAAAGTTATGCCGAATGGTGGGAGCGGCGCCAAGAGGCGAAGCACCACGAAGAAGGTCTAGACCAGCGGCTCCCATCATTTTTATGATAACGATGTTAGTAAAGTTCGTCACCCCCATGGCGCTTGGCGTTATTGCCATCAAAGGTCTCGGTTTCCAAATGAAGAGAGTTACGATGAGCGGTGGAAGTTCGAGTTGGCATTCTCTTAAGAGTGCTTTGAAAGAATGAGGTATGGCGGATGATTTACTTCTGTAAAATCATCCTTAGTAGGAGTTCTCGGGAGGGTGATACGGCCGGAAGGGATGATCTCTCTACCGATTCTGATGAGGGAAACTTCACCACGATTATCAACGTGGACAATGAAATTCTTGGTTATGCTGGTATTTGTGCTTCAAGTTATATAACGTGATCCTTGGCGAGGCCAACCCTCAGCGCCTTGAAAGCCATCATCTCTACTTACCATCTTCTCCTCAAATTCCCAGCTGAGTGGTAGTGGAGGTGGAGGAGACCAACCCTTAGCTACGTGATGTTCGTCTCGACCCTCAAAGGGAAAGTCCTAAATAAAAGGAAAACAAAGGTTTGAAGCCCATGCTAGTCGTGAGAATAGCGAGCGGGAAGATGAAGGACTTGAGCCTACACCAGTTGAAGAATTGCTACTTGAGTTCCCTAGGCGCAGCAGGGAGGCGGAACCCGCAGTGCAGTTGAGGGCAAACTTAGCTGGCAACCGCAGCAACAAGAAGACCTCATGAGTATTAAGGGCAAATTCGATCTCTTAGCAGTCATCGGAGGAGGATATACCCGGCGTAAGCGAGATCATAGAACACCATAATGTAGATCGGTCATTTAGGCCTATGAAACAAAAAGAAGAAATTCCAGCTCGAGAAAGGCGAAGGCCTTGAGGAGGAAGAAGTATCAAACCTCACTAAAGGCTAAGTTTATCGAGAGGTGTATTACCCAGTTGGTTGGCCAATGTTGTTCTAGTAAAGCCGTCAGGAAAATGGAGAATGTGCGTTGATTTCCGCAGAGACTTGAACAAGGCTTGTCCAAAAGATTAGATTTCCTTTGCCATCAATTGATGGTTTGGTTGACTCTACAACGGGGCATGAGATCTTTGAGTTTCTTAGAGCGCCTTTTAAAGCTACAACCAAATCCGAATGGCCAAAGGCGAAGAAAGAAAAACATCGCTTCATTACAAGCACCGGAACTTACGCTACCGCGGTGATGCCGTTCGGCTGAAAAATCTTTGGAGCCACCTTCCAAAGGCTTCGTAAATCTGATCTTCAAAGAAGCGATTGGTAGAAATGTTGAAGCGTATGTAGATGATATCACGGTGAAGAGCGAAAAGCGATGAACATCTATCGGACTTACAAGAGGCTTTTGATCGCTCAGGAGTTACGCTATGCGGTTAAACCCGAATAAATGTTCCTCCGGTGTTCGATCAGGGGAAGTTCTTGATTTATCTTGACACAAAGAGGAATAGAGGCAAATCCAAAAAAGATCAAAGCTATTCTTGACATGGGATGGCCCAAAAGTCTTCAAGAAATTCAGCGGCTTAATGGGCCTTGCGGCACTTGGCGAATTCATCTCAAAAGCGGAGAAAAATCTCCAGCTCTTTCAAGCCCTGCGAAAAGCGCCAAAATGGATTGGGCCAGGAATGCGAAAAAGCCTTTCAAGGGCTTAAAAATTATCTCCGATCGCCTCGGCTATTAGCTAAGCGCAAGTAGGAAAGAACTCTACATCTACTTGGCGTTGCCCGCGAGGCGATGGAGTCAGTTCTTTTGAGAGAAGATAGCGGAGTTCAAAAGCGGATCTACTACACAAGTAAGATCCTTGCGATCGCGGAATCAAGATATACGCCACTTGAAAAATTGGCCTTTGCTCTTATTACATACTGCGGGAAGATTGAGACCATATTTTCAAGCCACCTTGAGGATCCACGATATTGGTGATCGGCCACTAAAGCAAGTTCTTCATAAACCGGAAAATTCCGGACGCCTAGCCAAGTGGGTAATAGAATTAGAGAAGCGAGTTTGATCTTACCTACAAACCCGAGCGGCAATCAAGGCCCAAATCTTGGCGATTTCATCGCGAGAATTAACTTTTCCTGCGAATGAGGCGAGCTCCCTTCCCGAGAATCGAAGAAGAGTGCCTTAGCATCTAGTGGTCTTTATCACGTTGATGGGTGGCAAGCGAAGAAAGGTCGAGGCGGTTTTGTCCTTTATTCTCCCTTCTAAATGGAAAATGGCGGCGATTGCTCAAGTTCCAATTCCGGCGACTAACAATGAGGCGAATATGAAGCACTCATTGCGGATTACACCGGGCCGGGGCTACCGAATTGGTAATCTGCATGTGTATTCCGATTAGCGGCTAGTAGTGAGCCACACCCTAAGCGACTTTGAAGCAAAAGAAAAAACATGGTCAAATACCAAGCCATAGTGAGGAAAATAGTACCATGCTTAGCCTATTCAGTTGAGAAAAATTTGCCGTAGCGCCAAAGCGAAGAAGTGGCCTTATATCCATAAAAGGCCACAGCATGGAGATCTGAGAATCCTCTTTTAACTGCAGTACCTTCCCACAAAGACTATCGATAGGCAGGAAGGAGAGGTACAAAGTGTAGCCGAAGAGCCAAGTTGGATGGATCCCATAAAAGTTTCCCTACAAGGTGGGCTTGCACCGCCCAACAAAGTGGAGGCCCGACGGATTAAACACAAATCCGCTCAATACACCATCATCAGCGAAAGCTTTGTACAAAGGTCCTACACACAACCTTTCTTGCGATGCTTACATCCTCTGAGAAGCTAGCTATATCCTTCAAGAAATTCACGAGGGCATCGGCCGGTGGTCACATAGGAGGCAAAGCCTTGAGTTACAAAGTCTTGCGGTAAAGGTTAATGCGGCCAGCGCTAAGTCAAGATGCAATAGCGTTTGCTCGGAAATGTGATGCACGCGGTGACATTCTAAAATTAAGAGGCGACCACCGGCGCACTTACGCCAATTATCAGTCCACGGCCGTTTGCTATTTGGGGGTTGATCTTTTAGGGCCATTCACCTACTTCGATCGGCCCGAAGTTCCTAATAGTCGCTATCGACTACTTCACCAAATGGGTGGAAGTTGAGCCCTTAGCCAAGATAGCGGAGAAAGCTTGCGAGGATTCTTATGGCAAATGGTCATACGCGATTCGAATTCCGGTCGCCTTCATCTCCGATAATGGAAGACGGATTTGATAACGAGGCTTTCGGGGAGTTTACATTACGAACTTCGAAGGTGAATCAGATTGACTTACGTGACACATCCCCAAGCCAACGGCCGGTAGAAGTGACAAACCGTACCTTGCTCCAGAGACTCGAAAACACGGGTATCCAAAAATGGAACCAATTGGGTGGAAGAAATTCGAAGCGCCCTTTGGGCCCTCTGGGACAACTACGAGAACTCCCGGGGAAAGTCCATTTTCTCTTACTTACGGGGGCGAAGCCGTCATTCCCCAGAAATAGGAATACCTACTTTGCGAACACGTGAAGTTCTCGTCGAAGAAAATGAGAAAAATCTCAGTGCGAGACTAGACCTACTTGAAGAATGAAGAGGAAATGGCGAAATAAAGGCCGGTACATCTATGTAAAGAATCAAGGTTCCTACGACACAAGGGTAAAAGAGTCTTCTTCCAAATCAGTGATCTGGTCTTAGAGAAAATGAATTCCAAGGAAATAAAGGCCGAAAGGGAAGCTAACCCCTAAGCGGGAAGGCCCATTACGTCGTCACAAAAATGCGTCCGTGACACCTATTATCTAGTAAATATGGGCGGAACGCTCAAAGCGTCCATTCCATCTTCGAGCACTTACGGCGCTACTATCAATAAGTTACGTAAATTTGTCTCTTAAATTTCATGGAGTAAAGTTCAAGTCTTTTCCATTCTCTACTAAAATGCGGTGAAATTCTCATTCTACTAAAATGCGGTGAAATTCCCATCTACTAAAATGCGGTGAAATTCCCATTCTACTAAAATGCGGTGAAATTCCCATTCTACTAAAATGTGGTGAAATTCCCATTTCTGAAAAGGCAGTGAATTATCTTACGGATAAGCGACAACTCTCAAAAGACAAAAATCCCGATCGAAGTATGAGGCAACAATCTCATTCATGAAGGCGAGTACCTCACTCAACAAAGTCCCATGATTGGACTTAGGACTCATTACGAAGCTTACAAGCCAAAGGAAGAATAAAGAAGTTCGCGAATTTCTTACATGGTTCAAAGACAACCATCACTCGGAAATAAACCTTCACCAAAATAAAGGTTTGCGTTTCATTCATATGAATAGAAATTACATTTCCAAGTGATTGAGAATTTACAAAAACGTTCATAAAAGAAAACATCCTAAGAACTAGGGCCCCCAGGGCAGCCGCCTGCTTCAGAAGGAACTTGGGTAGAAGGCTCCAAGGTAGCGGGGACAGGAGCCTCTGGAGTCATGATAACTTGTTGCTCTTTCCGGGCTCTGAACTTCTTGAAAACTACAGTGACCCCATAGACAAAACTACGTATTAGGAGCGTGATGGCCCGCTTGTTGCACCACGGAATATATCCGAGTGGCTCCTATCTTTAACTTTAAGCCCTAATTTGGGCAACCTCCTTCTCCTAATTTGTCAAGCTCGTTCTATTAAATCCTTAATTTCTTGCAGGAGTGGTTAGGAATCTTCAAGCGGGAAGCCAAATCTTCTTTCAATGTGTCACGCTCCCCTTTATTTCACGCCAACTCGGCTTGCGACGGTAAGCTCGTGACCTTCATCTTTAGGTCCCATCGAGCGGCCGCTCGCATCATCTTAGTCGATTGAAGTTCCTTCTTCAAACTGCTGGATTTATTTTGTAACCCTTTGATAGTCTCCTCAGCAGTAAGAAGAGAACCTTTAGAAACAAATAATTGGCCGCTAAATCGGCCTTCTCCTTTTCTATAGCGGCAACTTGCGCGTACTTCAGTTATCTACGGCTCAAGGGCCGGATAGCATCAAGTTGTTCTTTCTCCTTCTCTTCTAAGGCGGCCCTAGAGCTTAAGCGAGAGATATACGCCCTATTCATTTCCATCTTTGCCAAATCTTCTTGGCGAAGATTGCCGACTTAGTCCGCCCGGTTAATGCGATCTCTGAGAATAACAAGGCGGCTCGTAAAAAGCGCACCAAGTTTAGAAGTAAAAGGAAATGTAGAGAACCACCCTTACTAGCATGGCGGCGGAATAGATTGATAAGTGGCCTCTTCCACTCCCAACCCTCCGGAGTTTCGTGGAGCTGCT